>JANPWX010000311.1:1250742-1289510 GCA_024734555.1 Trochalopteron elliotii
CCGCAGCTGGCGGCACAGCCGGGACCCGGCCGCCCTGGCCCCGCGCCGGGAACCGCTGCCCCCGCCGCCCGGGAAGTTATTTTAGGATGCAGATTCTAGCCAGGCTGCCTGGAGAGGCTGCCTTTTCCTGAGAAAGTTTCTCGTGAAATAATCCATCCGGACGTGCGGTTAATTTAGCAAAAAGCGGCGTATCCCGGTTTCCCTGCAAACGGGGTTTGTCCCGGTTAGAAGCAGCCTCCGGCAGCGCGAGGTTGGCTGGCAGCAGTCCCCCTCCCCCTGCTCCTGCGCCCGGGGACAACGAGATATGCCCGAGCAGGCTGCTGGTTTCGTGTTTTAAATACTCTGGTTTCCATTCCACGGAATGCTTTTTTGTCTTGGAAGTGAGTCCAGCCCCACCCTCGCAGGCAAGGCACCACCATTCCCCTTGTCCAATGCCCTGTGCCCCTCGTCTGACATCCCGCTCTGTTGTCGAGGATTTGGGATTTTTCTTTTTTCTCAGTGCTTGCTTACAGCAGCGAACCTAGCAAGGGGGGCTGGAGAAGTGGGAAGGGGACCGATGGCTTCCAGAGGAAACGCTGCTTTGGCACCTGGTGTTGCACTGCCTGGCTGGAGCCTCTGCCTGCTGACTCCTCCCTGGGGGTGCCTGGGGAAGCTTTTTGGGGTGTCCCCATCCTTGGGAGGTGTAGGGCTTGGCCAAGTGGGTGCTCGCTTCAGGTCTGTTCGCCTTGTTTCTGACCAAGGGGGAGGCGACAAGCTCTAATAACAACGGCGTTAATTGATACCTGATGTGTTGCCGGCTGCGTGAATGAGGGGACAGTTCTGGGTTGGTTTTTTTTAACCTTTTCCTCCACCCTTAAAATGGCCGGATGGAGGCGGGTACGGTTGTCTGTGAAGTGTTGTTCCTTCCGAGTTACCGTGCTTATCCCAGGGTTTTTTCTTGCCTTCTGCTCCCGATTTCCTGCCATTCTTGTCGAAGAAGCTGCCGGCTGTGCTTGTGAGGGAGGAAGGGTCTCCTGGGTGGCAGGAAGGATGCTGGTGGCTCTGCACAGCCCTCATTTCTCAGCAAGATGAGTTGTTCACCTCAAAGTCTTGCAAAAGAGCTGATCTTTTATAAATGAGCATTTTTCTTCCAAGAGGAATTGCCAATCTATATAATTTCCCCATTATGACTTTGGGTGCCTTTCCCTACCATTTTGGAGGGTGCTCCCTGTGAGTGGGGATAGATACTTCAGTTCCTCCCCAGAAGGGGTGCCTGTGAGCTGGGACCCATGGGCTCCCAAAAACAGCTCCCAGTGCTGGACTTGCTGGTGCCCTCGCACTGTCTCCTGTGCAGACTGGGAGCCTGGACTTCATTAGAATTAACAATGCTTTCTGTGAGACTGGCCAGCTGAATGGTGGTTGAATACCAGATCTTGGAGTTTTCAAGCCCTTTTGTGTTGTTTTTTAAACTAGGAGTTGAGTGGAATTTTAGGTTTACCACAAAGGCAGGTTAGCTGCCAGTCTGGCGCCCCGAGCTGTGGAGGAATATTGTGGTTAACAGCAAAGTGTGATGGTCCTTTTCGCGGGGTGGCATTTAAGGACAGATTGTGGTGCTGAGCACCCTTGCTGCAGGCTGGCTGTTTTGGTAAACCACCTCTAACCACAGGGAGGTGCGAGACGGCACCTGCAGCCCTTTAGTCCTGCCAGGTGGTTATTATGCAGGGGCTGATGGCTCCCCGTACTTATTTGCTTATGATTTGCCTTGTGTGCAGCTGACGCTGGGGGCCGTTGATGAAAACAAGCCAGAGGCAGAGCCCGAAGTTCGGCAGGCACCATGCTGAGCTGCACAGGAGCTTGTTCTAGTGCCCAAGAGGAAAAAGGAAGCAATTCTCAAGCCATAGTTACTCTGATAACTTTTTAATGTAGCCCTGCTATCCTGCTGGAGTGTAAATAAACTGACACCCCTCTGGCTTCCTCCCCCTGCTTTCCCCTGGCAGTGCAGGGGGAATTTCACAAAGCTGCTGTGTTGAATAAGCAAAAGGAAAAGGTGACCCTGCTGCCAGCTCCTCGTTCATTGTACCTGAGATGTTTCAGTTTTATTTGATGTTTTGGGATTGCTTTTCCTTTGTGCATGCATTCTTGAGAAGAAGATGGCAAGATTGTGCTTGGCCCAAGGTGGCTCCTGAGGGAGCAGCAGCTGCTGCATGGGCCACGTGTACAAATGAGTGCCTGTCCCAAGACAGGGTCCCCACGTGTTTCACAGTGGCACCCACCTACTGAAGTGGTGGAGGAGGCCGTGATCAGCACCTGGGGGCTTCACCTGGTTAGCAAAACATGGGACTGAAAAGACAAAAGTTTTTCTGTGCTGCCAAGTTGTCCTGAAGCCTTGGGGTGGCTGGTGGTGAGTGGACACTGCCCTTGTGAGAGGGAGCAGTAGCTGTTACTGGGCAGTCTGGCTGGTGTGATGGGCAGCCTGAGCAGGGCTGGGCATCTGGCAGGTGGAGCTGCTTCTCCATCCCATCCCTAGAAGATGGCTGGACTTTGACTGCTCTCCTGAATGATCCAAATCTAACAGCACAGCTCCGTACATGGGGCTGAACTGACCACCACTGCAAAGAGTCCTTAGGGAGGCTGAAGGAAGCCAGCGAGCTATTTTAAAATATAATTAAACATAACCGAGGAGGAATTGACTTGCTTGGAGAAGGATCACTCAAGCTTATTAGCTAATACAGCCCATGGCAGCTTTCCAGGTTGAGAGCACTGCTGGCTGCCCTAGCAGAGAGGTGTCTAATTAAAAGGAAGAACTTCTTCCTAATGCCATTTTCTAGGCACTGTCTAACTCTTCTCTTCTCTGTGTTAAGGGGATGTCATACAGTCTGGGTGCAAAGGGAAGGAAGGGCAAGAACAGAGGGAAGGTGGAAGTGACAGTCTGTCGCGAAGGGTGATTGAAAGGGAAGAGGTAGAGGAGTTGCATATTTTTTTGAGCAGCACCAGAATGTCTGTTAACTGTACCCTGGAGTCTGCAATGGCTGCACAGACATACTTGGTGGTGGTGGTGGTGAGAGGTGACACTCTGGGGAGGTGGCAGTTGTCCCATGGTAACACTTTTGCTCAGCTGCACACAACCCTCCCATTGTGGTGAGGAGGTGGCTGTGCACCACTGCTCACAGCTTTAAACGAAGAATGGAAGATCTCATAGTTCCTTTAGCTCTGAAACACGTGTTTGAAATAACTGTGGACTAACAAGTAGCTTGCATCTTGTTGTGGATGCAGGCGTGGGGGGAGCACTGCTCCAGTGCCACAGGTGGTAGTGCCTGGCTGGTTGGGCTGCTGGTCTCCCTGGGAATTGCAGAGAGCCTGTCAAGCAGCAAGGGCCTCGTGCTGGCCCAGCATCATCTTCCATAGATTTTGTTTGGTATCCTGGGACAATGTACAGGCAAGCATATTTCCCAATGTGTTTGACCCTGCAGCTACTTAATATCTGTCTTTGAAGGCAAGGGAGAGGTTTCTTTAGCAGGCTCAGTATCACACTCAAGTTTTGTCGCTGATGTCTCTCTGGGATGTTTTAGGGCACTCTGTCAAGTGAACACAGCCCTTCCATCACCTACAAAACCTCTTCTGAAGTCTCTGTGTGCAGAAGGTTTTTTGAAGAGATGGGTGCACCCTGCCCAGTGGGGGTACCCGATTTCACTTAATGGGCTGGGCTGCAGCTGAAAGGAGGGAGCACTGCTGGCTGGAATGGGGATTGCTCTATTTTCCTCACGTTATGCTCCTATCAGCCACTGTAATACTTATCTTTGGCAAGAGCATTAACAGTGAGAAGCACTTTGATCCTGCACTGTGGAAGTGCCTTTCTCTGTACTATTAAGAAGGAAAAGCAGTTGTATCACCATTGTAGTTAAATGTTTATATATGGGGCCAAATTAATTTTAAAGCAATACCTCAAATTGTCTTCCTCTCTGCTGAGGGCAGTTAAACCCTAGGAAGTGCTACTTCTGTCTGCAGAAGGAATCAGGCCTGTGGGCACAGTGCTCCCCGTCGTAGGACCCTGCTCCTGGTTTTTGGTGCTGGATTCCCATTCTCCTCCCATCCATCAAGCTTTATTTGGCCTCTGGCATGCTGCTCCTCTGGGAGTGTTCCTCTGGAGCTTGTTTTGAAAAGCTCTGCAGTGTTGTAGGGCTGGTAACTATAGGCACCAGTGGAGAATTTCGCTCTGGCTGGCAGCTCTATTAATAGCCGCTGCTGGAAGGTGTGCTCCTGGGAGCAGAGCAGGGCTGTAGGCTGCTCTCCTCCTCCTGCCTGCAGGGCACTGTGCTCTTCCCAAATGCCTTTCCTGCAATTCTTGGGCAGGCCTTGACTGCAAACTTTCAGCCTGACCTTTAGTGGCCATGGAGCACTATGGCTGTGGAAGGCAGCAGAAAGACCTCGCCTGTGCTGTCACAGAGTCCTGCCTGCCACTCCTGCCTGTGAGTGCCTGTGCCAAGATAACCTTTTGCATTGTGTGCCTGTGAAACTGCAACTCTGTGTCTTATTGAAGTCCCTTCCCTGCTTACACCCTCCCAAGGGGCTCCAGGGCATCCCACAGTCCACCCCAACATGCAGCACAGCAGTGATCTCTAGCACATCTCACCTTGAAATTTCAAGTGACTTTTTGGTGTGAAGACTTGGCGTTGTAACATGGAGATGGTCTCAGCACCTAACCCAAGTTCCCAGGTTCCTGGGCCATCATTCAGCTGTCAGCCCTTTGCTGCACCCCATGCCCTTTTCAGCTGTTGCAATAGAAAAGAAATTAAACTTCTGCTTTCCAGGAGGGGAGGTGCAGGCTGTGGGAAGGTGTGGTGTTACCTGGGCACATTCCATGTGTCTCTCTCTTGCCTGCCTGAGTCCTCAGGCTGATAGTGCAGGAGCTGGAACATCCTAGCACAGATCTTGCAAGGGCTTGTACTGCCCTTCCAAAGGTGGTTTCCATCAAGTTTGAGTCTTTATCTCCTCACTTTTTTTCTACTCATGATGCTTCACCTGGAGATCCACAAATTACCTGGGAGCAAAGCATTCAACCCCAAATTAGCAGTTTGCTCCTGGCCGTATGAGGGGCTCCTTTCATGGGAAGATATTTCAACCTTGGCAAGCCCCTTTGCTTTTCTGCATGCTGATTCCCCAGACCTGAAAGGAGGAGGATTCATTGTTACTCCATCTCAGCTGCTTTGCCAGTTGTGTTGGAGAGGAGCCATGGGGATCCCTGGTTGGGCTTCTCAGGTGGGTTCTGGGTGCTGCCCTCACCAAGGGCTCTGCTTCCAGGTGGTGTAAGGGAAATTGCAAACCTCTGCAGCATGAGACCCTGTTAAAAATCTCCAGTTATCTACCTTAATCATAAACCAGTTAAAACTCATTAAGCTTTCTTGGCAGCGTGCTGCTTCTTGTTAGTAACTGTGGTATTTCCCAGGCATCACGGCGTGAGCTCTGCCTGCAGCATTTTTCCAGCGAGGCAAGAGCCTCTCCCAGGCCTTGGACTCTCACAGGTTGGGAAGCATGACCTGGAGGCAGGACCAGCCATGGCTGTGGGAAGTAGCACTGCTAAAATACAGCATCATGAAACTGCTGGCACCTCCACTTCCCTCTTTCGCTGACTTGAGCCACAGGATGTCTGTCTGCTTTGCTCTGGCATGCCCAGCAAGCTGCCCTACAGCCAGAACTTTTCTTCTCCTCCTCCCTTCCAGGAAACCTGTTTTACAGAAGGGTGGAGGGAAGGGAGTAGGAGGAAAAAGGCTGGGGGCAGCGGAAGGGACCAGGGAGGTGATGCACATCCTGGCATACGTGAGTTTTAGAGAGCAATGGGTTAAGGTGGGGACAGCTCAGAAGTGGGGTACACCACATTAAAAGGGGAATGGAGTCATTCCTTGCAACCCTAATTCATGAGAATTTCTTGTGGAAAGGAGTGACTAAGGTGTGAAAAATGGGCTTGTTCCCTTGCTCCACAGCTGGATCTGGAAATTTTAGGGTGAGCAGCATCTCCATTGGTGAGGCTCAGTCCAGGAAGGAGCCTCACTATGTGCACTGTGGATTGGGCAGCAAACCAGGACTGCACTCCTGCTTCAATCATGGTGCTCATCTGGTGATACCTTTTCACATGGGACACCATCCCATCGCCTCTTGGGGATACAGGGCCTGCCTTTGCCTGCCCCTAGGCAGCATTCAGGGCTTTCCCCCACTGTGTCAACCAGGAGCAGCATTCCTAAAAAAGCAAGCCTTGGGCAGGCAGGATCCAGCTGGAAAAGTCTAGCTGTCTGTGGAAGAAGCAGTAAATCTCTGGAAGCTGGAAAAAAGCAGTAAAGAGGAAACGTTGGAGCCTGTAACACCACCTCTGCTGTGCCAGGAAGCTGCTCAGGGTGTGAGCTCTGGGGCCAGCCCCATCCTGGGGAGCACCACTGATGTGCCTTCTACCAGTGCCATGGTGCTGGCAGCAGAGCAGCAGGCTGGGGAGGTTGGCTTTTGCAAAGCAGGTCAAAGTCTGACACACTGCTGGCGTTGCTGAAGTGGCAGCTTTTAGATTAATTATTGCAGTCCCCAAAAATGTAAATGGAGAGCTGTGCTGGGCACTCGGAGTGTATCACAAGTGATGGTCCCAGCCTGTGCAACACTGCTGTCTGACGAGCTGGGAACACAAAGATCAGTGGGATAACCTGTGTGAGATTACAGATATCCACAGCAGAAAAAGCCAGTGGTATGTATAAGGATGTGCAACCTAGAGACGAGTGTGATGCTGCCATCAGCAACTGCAGCTCCTCAGGCTCTCGTGTTGGCAAACAGCAGTTGTAGGATGGAAGTGGGAGAAAATACCAAGCTTTTATCTGGAACAAGTTGTTCTATTAAAAATGAGATTATCCCAAGCAAGGTACAACGGGAGGCAGAGTTACTATGGCAAGCTGACAATGTTTTCTCCCTCTTGTTTTCTTTGCTTTGGGAAGAAAGAGCCTTAATTCCGTTTTGGGCTTCTTGGTGGTGGGAGGATGTATGGCTTTCATGGAAAAAGTTACTCATCATAGCTCAAACCCTGTTTTCATTAGTAAGTGAATGTCATCTTCTCTTACGAAATCCAGCTGCTATTGGATTAAAGCTTCCATTCAGAGGTCTTCCATGCTCTGTTAAAAATGCAAATGGAGTCAGGCGGTGCGGGAGGGGGTGTGTGATGTTCCTGGGGTGCATTCAGGAGGAAACCAGGAACATCTGGAGTTGGTTCAGCTGGCTGTCTTAGGCAGACCTCGCTGTTGGGGTGGGTTTGATGCATTAGAAGAGGCTCCATCCCTCTAGCTGATGTTCCCAAATGATTAAAAAAATACCTTGAGGACCACTTGCAGTCTGCTTTCGGTGCTGTCAGGCATTTTAAGGCAAATTTGGTTCGAAAGGAGCTAGTGGTGTCACCCCAACCTCGCCATGAGTGGCAGGGCATGCTGGGGTGACCCTGCTCAGTGTGGAGGGCAGCATGTCAGGGCAGAGTAATGTGTCCTTGCAGGGAGAAAACCAAAACAAAAAAGGCTGCAGCCTTTTTTTCATTACCTCTTCCAGCCAGTACGGAAATCCAAACCTTCCTCAGGATCTCTTTTCTCCTAGCAGCTACCAAGAGAGCTTTACTTCGAGTGGCATGGATTAATTTGGGGACACAGTCTTTCCTCTGAGAGTAAAAACACAAACTTTGTTATGCCCTCAGACAATGAAGAAGCCACGCCAGCCTGGATTTGGGTAACTTTGTGCGAAGCCACAACCTGCCTTATTTGGAGCTGGACTTGAGCACAGACTGGCTTTCATGACTTTTCTCCATAGCCAGTGTTTGGAGAACCTCAGGCTGGCCCCAGTGCAGGAGGGATGAGGGAATGTGCCAGCAGGGAAGTTGCATTGGTTCTTGTGGGAGAAGTGTTAAAAGCCGATGACTTTGGTGGCAGTCTGGGGAAAAGCAAAGACTTCCCTTCCTCTCTAGGAGCTGGTGAGGATTTTTTCCCTCTGGTAGTGGAAAAGCCCCGAGAGCAGTTTCCCCTGTGAGTTTGGAAATGGTGTGGGTTTGCCCCAGTTTCAGTGGCACTCCTGGAAAAACCTTGTGGCTGGGATTTGTAGAGTTGAGCAAGGAGGAAACCACCAGCTGAGCTCCCAAGGGGTGAAGCCAGGTTCCCATCAACAGCTTGTCTTGCAGATCCCTGTCCTCCTGTGTTCCTTGTTGTGCTTGCACAACTGGAGACTTTGCACCTTTACTGAAAAAGCCCTGCTTTTTTTTTTTTTCCCTTTTTTTTTTTTTTAAAGGGACTTTCCTGGTGCCTGTCATGCCTGTAGCTGACCTGATTCAGACTCTTCTAGGAAAAGCATGGTTTCTATACTCTCTGGTAGTTTTCTTCCCTTTTTTAAGATGAATGGCTTCAAGGATGTAGGACACTCAAAATTAAATTGGCATTTGAACAGGTGATTTCAGCATTTCGCAGCAGTGATATCAAAATTCTTAAGGGTTTGGGTTTTTTCCCAGATGTCTGTATTTTTTCCCCCTCTCTCTTAGGCTTTTAAATGGAAGGGGAATGTCACAGAGGACACAGTGTGAGTCCTGCTGGAAAAGCTCTACCCTGAGTTCCTCTCAGTGACACCTTCCCTGCTGTAGTGCCCCATATCTGCTCCCAACTTGCGTGGCCATTCCCAGCCCCTCCCTGAAAGGGAAAACGATGAGGAAGTCAGTCATAAAACTTCCCATTGTCTGTACATAAATATCCCAGTGGCTGAGTTGATGTTCCATGCACAGAACGTCTCCTCCCACATCTGGAGTGTGTTTTTGTCCTTACCCTGGTCAGTCCCTTGTGTCGGTGTGCACATGTGGGTGTAGGTGTGCTGCTCTTCTGCTGTGTGACAGCATGGGCAAGGCAGCAGTCACAGCCTGGAAGCCCCCAAAAGTGGTGTGGTGGTGCTTTGGCCTGATCCCAGGCCTTGCTCCAATTCAGTTCCTGTATCAGGACATTAAGGAAGTCTTTGTCTGCCTGAGGAACACTATGTATTTGACTGGAAGCCTGAGCCTGGATGGGAAGTAGTGTGCATGCAAGACTTGGGGGCAGAGGGGAAAAGTGGTCAGTTCCCCCCCTTTCTCTCTGTACCTCACAGAGAAATGAAATGGGATGATAACAGCCCACTGGAAAAAGGAAGTAACTGGGGCTGTGTTGAACTTGTGTTGAAAAGCTCTCCTAGAAACCTTAGTGACACATCTCCTCCTGCTTGGGTAATGCAGAGCCTTCCATTGCAAGTAATGATAAAGCACAATAAAATACCTCTTGGGAAAAAAAAAAAACTCCTGCAAGAACTGGAAAGGGCTTTGCACATCCCCAGAATAAGGGGTCTGTTGGGGAAGATGAATCAGGGAAACCTTATAAATATGATTGCTTAGCAAAAGATTCTGAAAATATGAAACCTATAATCGAAATAGAAATGAAAGCTTGCTTTGAGTTGTAGGATACTGAGCCTTAGTTACTATATAACCTGAAAACAATAGTCTAGCCAGCTGAAGGAGAATCCCTCTTGATTGAACAATAGCCTTCTGCTGACTAAGGAATCCAAAGGTCAATGTAGCAAAAGAGAATAGTCTAAAGAGTAGTTTTTAGAGTTTAAAATATAACACAGTATGGTAATGTAGTAGTTCTTATAGGCTATATGTAGATTCTATAGGGTTTTGTGTCTTGTACTGGTTGGTTAGTGTAAATTAGAATATTCAACACAAAAGGAGATATAATGTATTGTAACAAAGACCTCGCTCTCTGACTCTCCTCCTCTCTTGCTCTCTCTCTAACTCTCCTCCTCTTTGCTCTCTCTCTAGCTCTCTTGCCCCTGCGCTCCAACCCCTGCCACCTCTCTTTGGCTCTCTTGCTCTCTCCTCTCTTACCTCTTACCCTCTTGTTCTCTCTCCCTCACTCTTTGGGACTTCCCTTCAGCCGAGGCTGGTGGCTGAAGGCAAGGCCCTTTTTACCCACGACCCTTGCAATAAAACCACATGTTCTAGAATGTCTCAAGTTGGCAGAGTTCCCTCTCCCTGCCGTCCACAGATGCTCCTACAGGGGTCTTCTCATAAAGCAGGGAAGATCATGCTCTCTGATGGCTCATGATCTATGGGGCACAAAGCACGTCACAGGGATGATGGTCAGAAAGGACATTCTTGTATATTTGTGGGAAGAAAAGCTCCTGGCTGAAAACTGCCAGTCTGGCCCTGATGTGGCTGGAGCAGTGGGTAATCCTTGCCTCCCTCTGTTTTCTCCCCAGCTGGCCGGAGGCATCATCCTGGGAGTGGCCCTGTGGCTGCGCCATGACTCACAGACAACGAATATCCTGTACCTGCAGCTGGGGGACAAGCAGGCCCCCAACACCTTCTATGTCGGTGAGTAGCTCTGGGGGTGCTGGCGTTGCTGCTTGGGTCTTGTGCCCCAGGGCAGGCTGGAGCATACCCAAAAGCAGGGCAGAAAGCTCCAGGTGAGCAACAAGGAGATAAAAATACCTCCTGCTGCCCTTGTACTCTCCAAAATATCCCCTGCTGTGCCAGCCAGAGCCTTTGATATATGTTGGCTGTGGCCTGAGTGCAGAGTCCAAATCCACACCAGCTAAAAATTGAAAAAGACGTGTTGCAGTGTTGTGGGTTTTCTCCAGAGCACATTTGGGAAGAGGGGGGAACTTCTTGGAAGTGTGTCTTGTTTCCTATCCAAAGGAATATAAAAGTAGCCGACAGAGTGCCTGGCAGTGGAAAGCCAGGCTTGGTGAGCGTGTGACTCATGTTCTCCAGGAGGGGCAGGTGGAGCCTCTGTGCATTACAGTTAAGCTTAGCATGATTTTTGTTAATGTGACAGCATGCTGGCGTGCTGGAAGCTGAAAAGCCCCTGCTTTTCCCCTGTTCTCCAACATCCCTCACAGACGAGGGGGAGAGGCTTGCAGGAGGGGCTGGCTGCCAGTCAGGAGCTGGCTTGGAGCACAAGCTGACGGGGCTTGGAACATCGTCTGATCCGATGTCCTGTTCTCACCTGTAGCTAAAATTACTTTCTGGAAAGGCTTTTCCTTTGCATTTCCCTGCTTGCCCATGAAACAGCATGCCTGAGCCCTCTCCCTGGCTGTCCCTGGTTACAGAAGATGCTGCTGCTGTAAGTAGCTGTAGGTTTTTCTCTCTTGCTGTCTGTTATCTCCTGCCTCACACCCAGGAGAGCTCTACTTGCAGCATTTCCCCTTTGTAGATCTCAATTTTAAAAACAGAAAAGAGAGCTCACAAGAAGTTAAAGTCTCTCCTTTCCAGGAACCAGTCCAAACTTCTCCTTTTGGGGGACTAAAAGCTGATACATCCCTAGTTAACGCTTTCTCTCCAAACCTGGGGGACCTGGAGCATGGGGCAGCAGCCTGTTGAGCATCTTATACTCTTCCACCTTATTTTGTCTTTGTCCTCAGCCTTTGCTGTTTAGAAGGCATTGGGGAAGGACTGTGAGTCCCACCACTGCACTGACTTTCCAACACTCATGAGCAGCCCATTATTTGAGGCTGGCTGTCTTTTTAAAGTTATATTCAGCAACAGATTGGCCTGGATTCCTTCTGGCAGCTGTAATTTCCATGCAGTAATAACAGCAGAGCATTTCTTTCAGTTGCTGCCTCTCCCAGCCAGACCTCTGGAGTCTTAAGGCTGGGATTTCTTTTTGCTTCCCCCCCCCCCCCGCTCCCCCCCCCCCCATTCTTCCTCTCTCCTACAAGTGATACTCCCTCCTTTTTCTTCTCTGGCATGCAATATACACATGCACACAATGTTCCTGCTTTTGGCAACAGGAACTTCTTTGGGCTTGGCCTCCAGAGCTCTGTTGTTTTTTATTTTCCCCTTTGCAAACCACTTTTTGGTGTCTGGCACAGGGCGCTGCTCCCGGGATTTGTCAGGAGGCTTTTAAAGGCCAGCCAGGCTTTGCTGCGGCGCTGCAGGACAGGGGGAAGCAATAAACACTGTCAAAGGAGGAAAACTTCCATCACAGGGTGTGTACTGAGTGAGAAGGGGAAGTACGAAGGCAGGGATTTGGTGTCTCCTGGTTTCCTTCTGTGTCTTTTCCCCTAGGCCAAAGCCTGAGCTGTTTGTTAAAGGCTACTTTTCCAGGGTGTCTGTATGTTATGGGAGAGGAAAAATAATGGATTAGAGGGCAAGGGGGAAGTGGGAGGAAGAAGCTGTGGGAAACAGCAAAGCTACAGAGTACCAAGCTTGATACTGCAGGCTGCAGCAGGAGGAGAGGAGCAGTCCTTGCCCTCAGCTCCCAGACTGGACCATCACAGCAGCCGCCCCTGCAGCCCTCAGCTGTTCCCCTGCTCACCTCTCCAGCCCCAGGGAAGGGGCTCCTGCGGGCTGGGGTTTCCCACAAGCACTACCCCTCCTCCCCAGCACTTTGGCACTGCATGCACAAGTTGTCTTGTGGGCTGGCCTGGGAGGTTATTAAACGGCCCCTTGTTTGTGGGCTTTTCCTCAGCACGGCATGCAAACCATCTGATCCCCTAACCACTTGTTGCAATCCTGGCTTTTGACACTTCATTTTGGCCCTGGATCCAGTGCTCCAGCAAATGCTTCAACTGCTTCTGCACTGTAAAGACCAAACAGTACCAGGGATGGGGATAGCTGGAGCACCTTAGTTCCTTGCTTTCATAACTATAAAGGAAAATACTTGTTCTTCATCTGAGCTTGGCTTGTGGTCTGATATGCACTTATTTGCTTTATTTGAAGTTCAGAAACCAAAATCCTTCTTGCTCTTGGATAACACTGTGTCTGGAATGCTTTGTCTGTCTGGAGGCTGGGAAGATGTTGGTCACAAGGCCAAAAACGTCCTTCAGGATAGCTGGAGGATAAGTTGCAAATAACTGGCTAGCCAGTTCTCAGATATTTACTGATCCTACACATAAAATACCATTGAAAAAAACCCAAACAAACAACAAAACTATGATTCAGAGTGTTATGAGGGCCTGTAGAAGGCTGAGCTGGTCTCTCTCTGCAGATACCAATACAAATTGGAACAGCTGTGATCTCGCCACAATAGATTAGTGCTGTGGTGTCATTGGTTTTTAAGAGCACCTGGGGATCTTGGACACACAAGTGACTCTGGACTTACTACTTTTGCCCTTTCTTGGTGGGATGACAGTGGGAGGAAAAAGCCAGGTTCTCCATCCTTCAAAAATTTGGTTATGTGATGCCTGGAGATGGCTGATGGCTGTTGTGGATTAAATGCTTTGAGGAGGGCAGGAACAAAACCCTCAGCTTTTGCTTGCCTTCAGTCCACACCCCAGGATTTCCCACTTTCCCCCTTGCTGGGCTGCCTGTGTGCTGGGAGCATCACTGGGTGCTGGTCCCTGCTGCTGCCCTTCCTGTGCTTCCCCTCAAGCTGTCCGGCAAGGAATGGAGCACAGCAGCCGGATGGTCTTGGCTCCACTCTCTCCTGCCAGATCCAAAATAGGAAATCTGCCTCCAGCTGCTCACAGCAAGTGACAGGGCAACATGACCTGTGGCTCCAATTAGCTCGGCCCTGGGAGCGGGGCCAGCCACGATGAAGAGTGCAAAAGTGTCCTGAGCTGGGATGCAGTTTTCCACGTAGCTTTTGGGGTGAGGAAGGGCTTTGGTTTGTCTCTGTCTTGGTTTTGTGTGTTTTATTAGTAAATCCTCTGCTGGGCAGTGTCTTCTCCTACCTAGAGCATGGTGGCACAGGGGAGTGTGAAGTTTTGGACAGGCATACAGTGGTGGGGTAAACCTGGCCACCGAGGCTGCTGCCTCTCCCTGTCATCCTGCTGGGTGCCACTGTCCCAACAGAAAGGCAGGAGGGGTTTTTTTGGTGGGGGAGTTCCCTAGGTAATGTTTATCCAGCTCCCAAGCCAGTCAGGCAGCAAAGCCTGAGGGAGGCAGGTGGGGGATCAGTGGCTTGGGACTAAGGTGGGGACTGTGCCTGTGAGTGCTGCTGAGGCATGGAAAGGATGTCGGCTAATGGGAACACAGGCTTCCTTAAGAGGCAAATCAGACTGTCTCCACCATCCTCCTCGGAACAAATACAATCCAGGATAATGATTTCTGCCCTAGAAACAAGTTCAAGCTGCTTTTCACACAGACTGGTCTAGAATAAATGGGCCAGAAAGCACAGAGAGGCTTTGAAGTCCTCCTTACAAATGAGTACATGTCTGAGTTGAACTGCAGCTGCTCACAAGCTTTCATGGGTGTCTTCAGGATTTTGGAAGTCCTGTCATGAGGTTTTCCTGGACTCAGGGAAATCTGATCCTTGCAGAGAGGAGGGACTGCTAAGTGGCAGTATAGGGCAGGGATGGGGACATCTCTCTGAGCTTTCCCCAGCTTTGCCCATTGTCCTTACAGCACATGAGGATGCCTTGGCCACTGTTGCCATGGGTCCCAGGTGTGACCAGCAGTGCTGGGCATCCCAGCCTATCACCCAGACTTGTGTTGGCTAAATGGTTGTGGAGGAGCTATCTCTTCTATCCATAACTTAATTAGCCTTTTTAGCTAATTTAGCTTAGTTAGCTTTTTCAGGACTGCCTGGAATGAGAAGCAGTGATTTCTGGGAGGTGTTCATTGCAGAAGGGGCTCAGCAGAGCTCCAGTGTGTTGCAAAGGCTCTAGAGGTCAGCAGTGCTACAATGGCTGTGGACCCACAATGAGCAGTGAGAAGGTCTTGGTTTCTGCTCCCATTCCCATCCTTGTCCTTATCCATCTGAAAATGTTAGGCATCTTCTAGAGATGGTGCCAACTTCCATACATTGTGGGGTTAGACTCAACAGCATATCTTTCGGTAGACCTGTTGTGAAAGGGCTAGAGAAGAGCCTGAGGCTCCTGGTCTGTAGGTTCTGTAATAAACACCAGTCAAAAAACTACCTTCAGTCTTGGCATGAGGTGCTGCAGGGATCCCTGTGGATGCACGCAGCTGGTGCAGGACTGGTTTCTTCTCTCACACATTTGTGTTCTACTTTGTCAAGGTTCCTTGTGTTGGAGATTTTCCACCAGACACAGGAGCTGTGGCCAGGCTCGCATGCTTGGCAGTGGAAACCAAGGTTTGCATTTGGCCCTGAACCACACTGAGCAAAATGGATTATTTAAAAAATAATATATGTGGATTTTTAAAAATAGAAGCACAGACATTTTTCTGTCTTGGAAATAAACTTACAGTTAAGGACAATTTAATTATTTTGTCCCTTAAAGGAAAAAAAAACCAACAAAAGCTGAGTTTTATTTGTTCTAGATTTTTCTCTAATCACTGTCAGATCAACTCCTTCAATAATACTGGAGTTACTTTTAAAATAGTAGTTTTAAGGCAAAACAATTTTTTAGTACTTTCCTTTCTGGCTTACACCATGTATCTGACAGTATAGGGGTTTTTTTGTGTTCTTATCACAGAATTCAGTTTCTATTAAGAAAGCAACATGTTATTTCATTGCATTTCCATTTAATTGGAATTCATTGTAACTTGGTCATGACCAACCCCTGTGCTTCATTTACTCTGCACATTAAAACTGGTTATATCTTTAAAAATACATCAATACCATCAGGTTATTTTGGGTTCAGATCTATCCAACTACAACTAATGTAGTTGTTCTTTTCTTTTGTCCTGTCCCTCTGGCTTTGCTGCCCTGGACCTCTGCCAGAGGTGGCTCCTTGCTCTTCAGAGCTGTTTAAACCTGTAGCTTTTGCAGTTTTCCTTAGTAAACCTGCACCATGTTTGAAGCATGCAAAACCTACAAGGAATCCTCTGGAGGGATTTGTGCTCTTTTCGTGGGTGAGATCCCAGGGCACACAGAAATGCCCAGAAGTGCTGTAGGCTGGGGTAGCATAGCATGGGCCAGCATATTCCAGCCTGGCTCTCCTGTGCTGTGTCACCACTGTCCATCCCAGGCCTGGAGATGTGCTGTAGACTTCCTCCCAGCTTTTGCAGGTGTGCTGAATTTACAAAACTTGAGTCTCCTTCCAGTGTTTCCTAAGTAGGCAAAGCAGAAGAAACCTGACTGTGGCATCTGCGTGGAGTGGGTCTGGGTACAAGTGTGTGCACACCAGGGCATTCTTTGGGGCTTTCCCCACCACCCCTTTGTTTTTCTGACAGAGGGGTGCTCGTGGCTTTTTCTTGCCTTGTTCTTGCAGATGAGGGCAGCTTTCATCTCCCCGTGAGAGCTCTCCATGCCTTGTGACCCTGTTGCTCCATCTGGAAGTCATTAGCAGCTACAGAGCAGCAATGTTTTCCTTGGGAAAGGGGGTGGAGAGGAATGGAGGGGCTTCCCACTTGTCATCTTCCAGAAAACCCTCTCTTTTTCCAGCCCCCCTCCCCCCACTTTGAAGAAAGCACTGCCAGCTCTGCTGGGCCAATTCCACCAGGCAACTGGACAAAAATGTCTGGGAGACCCTGCTTTGCTGGCTGGCTCACTCAGCCATCTTTTTCCTGCCTCAACCCTGCCCTGAAGGGACTTTCCACTCTCTGCCTGTGTCTTGCCCCCAAGATGCCAAGAAGAACATCATGGTCATTTCTTTGGCTACTGGGAAGGGTGTTCTTTCACAAAGGGTGGTGTGGGGTAGGAGGGAGTCTCCCTGCCATTGTCTAATGTTCCCACCCATCCCTGCAGCAGCAGTGGTGATGAGCCCAGTGAAGTTCAGCATCTCCAGGCCAGGAGAAACAGCAGGGTGGCACTGAAGCCTCCCTCCTTTCCTCAGAAGCTTGCAAAACTCTTGGATGTGCAGAGTTCTCCCTGCAGGAGCCTGTTGGGAGAATAAACATCTCTCTTTTGTCTGTTCTCAGCCCCTTTTTAAAGCCCATCCCATGGGGAGGGCAGGCACAGTTTGGAGAGCTGTCTGGCCTTCCCAGGAAGCGTGGTGTCATGCTGAGGGGGATTTCTTATTTGATTTCTTTTTTGTCTTTTGGAAATACTGCTGTGCTGGCCTGGGGGCAGTGGCTGGCTTCCATTTAGCCTAATGAGTTAAGGATACTGGGAGAGGATTGAAATGAGGGGAGAAGCAGGGTGCTGTCCAGGAGTGCTCATGCCTGGAGCTACACAGCATCTGATGGGCATGGGAGGAGAGCTAGCCAGGGCTGGCCTGCTCCCTGCTTGTTTTAGAGGGACGCTCCCCTACTTGTTCCTTCTTCTGTTTGTTTTTTCATCGTGTCCTTTTTTTAAGACTGTTTATTTCTTCTTGTTTTCTTTATTTCTCAGCAGGGACAGGACATGGGTTTTACAACCCTGCAGGCACCAGCTATGCTGCTTTAATGCCAGAGCAAGTACTGACACTGAATACTGCCTTTTTTGCTCCCTTCCTTACTCCCAGAACTGAGCAAACTGCTTCCTACATGGCCTGCAAGTAAAGGGCCCTCCATGGAGGCATCATCTGCTGGAGCTGGGAGCTAAGCTGGCCCCTTGGCTGCTTTTTTTTCCCTCTTTCCCACCTAGAATCAAACCAAGAGAGGTGGTCAATTACTATCAGTTCCCTGACTCTGATGTTTGGAGGCTTTCCTAAAGTTTTACTAGATCCCTGCAGCCCAAAGCAGCACATGCCTTGGTTGTATTCGGAAGAGGGGGATGGTGTTTGGTCCACTGCTGCTGCTTTTTTGATCATCATGTGCTGATGATCATCATGTCCTGATCATCCTCAAGAGGGAGGAGATCATATCATGGTTCCTGTGCTCCTGCTCTGAATTTTGATGAGGAAGTGAAGCTAAGAGTGACTGGTCTCTCTCCTAAAGCGTTCTGCTCTAAGGCACCATCACAAAAGGAGATAAGGGACTCCAGGCAGTATTGACATCACTCCTTTGACTTCTCCAACTCCAAGATACAGGTCGTGAGGCTCACAGCTTGCTTTGATGTGTGGCAACTCTTTGGCTGTAGCAATCTTTCTTGCTGATGCCTTATCAGAGAACCGTGCCAAGGGGTTAGAAATCACAGTGTAGTGCTGCTTAGGAATATGGAGGTGCCTTGGTACCATGAAAACCTGTACATGATTTGCTCACTGCATCTGTTGCTGCAGCTTCAGCTGTTCTCTTATGTACTGCTGCTGTGTGAGGGGACAGCATGGCTTGCAGCTTACACCTCTCTCATTTTACTTTTTGTTTACAGCAAACAGCGCTGCTTGTTGTAAAACCCCAGAGAAAGCTGCAATAAGAATGAGCTGGGAAGTGGCATGTGAAAGGCAGGTGGAGCCTTGCTCATGCCAAATTGTGCCAGTTTGGGTGGAGCCCTGAAGGAGCAAATAGCATTTTAGTCAAGAGTTCCTCACGCAGGAGAGGATTTTAGGGGTTAACCAGTCCCTGATGCTTACACAGAGGAGGGGGGAGGCTTGTGAGGAGTCTCCACTGGCTTTGAGGAGGATAATGTGCCATTCAGGATGGGGATGACAGGTGCCTTGCTCACAGACACAGAGCCCAAAACCACACTAGACGTCATCGTCCCTGCGAGCCAGGAATGCAAGCTGAGATGTGTCAGGCTGCTTTCTGGGAAAAGGGCTTGGTCGTTCCCGTCTGCACCATGATTGCTGTGAAATAGTCCCCCAGCTGCCTGGCACCCAGGCTGAGAGCAGAGACCCCCCCCACCAGCCCCATGCCTTGAGGGGAAGGATGGGTGTGGGAAAACAAACACCATTCAAAGCATGTGGTTGGGCACTTGGATTGCCTTCTTTTGCTTTCTCAGCCTTCAGCATGGCATTTCTGTGGAGAAACACCGCTGGCATTCCTCATACAAGATGCTATTGTTGCAGTAAATATTTTGTGCTTGTTTTTAAATAAACTCCAGTGCAGAGTCCTGCTCTGCTGCTTCCCAGGAGAGACCGTCGTGCTCTGGCCCTCGGTAACAAAAGGCGACTCCATAACAGCCGCTTGTTTGTGCCTGGGAATGAAGCTGCCCTTTATTCCAAAAGCCTTCCAGGGTTGTTTTGTGGTTTGCTGAGCTCAGGCCAGTCATCACTGCCCTCTCCCCTGCCTGGCTGAGCATTCCTGCTGCTTCCGGAGCATCTGCTGCGCTCCAATCAGGAAGTTGCACGTGGTGCACACCTTCCCTCCCCTCCTTTCCTCTTTGCTGTTTCCTCACCTGATAGTGGTGCTGGCTCTAATGAGGAGCTGGTGAAGTGAGAGCAGGGAGAGAAGCAGGAAGCCAGGATCTCACTTGACAGCCCAAGGTCTGCACAGCCTGCCTGGGGTGGGAGTTCAGCAGGTCAGGATTGGTTTTGTTTTTTTCGAAGCTGCCAGAAATCCCAGCAAGAAGCAAGTACAGAGGTCACTGGAAAAGTTCTCTAAAACAGCAAATGTCTGTGTTTCCTCTTAGTCTCCTCCATCAGCTGAGGGTCTCACTGGGCTTTCATTTCCTAGTTTTCAGAGCAAAACTTTCCTAGCCACCAGTGAGTCCTGTGTTTTCCTGATGATCTCAATATCAAAAAAATATCTTTTATAGTGAGAGCAATCATTCACTGGAAAAAGCTCCCTAGGGACACGATAGAGTCCCTATCACTGGGGGTTTTCAAGATATAATTGAACAGGGTTCTGCATAGTTTGTCCTAAGGTTCTCAGTCTCGTGAAAGGTTGGACCTTTTGAGGTCTCTTCAACCTGGGCTGCTCTATGACTGTGATCTCCTGGCAATATTTGTTCAGCTCAGAAGGTGTCTTCAGTGTTTGTTTTGAAAAAATTGAGAACAAAACCTTCAGTCTGTGGTGACCTGGTTGTTGGGGTCGCAGCTTCGTGCTGCTTGGTCTTCAAATGTGCTGCATCTGCTTGGTACCCATATACTGGGGTAGTTAGCATGAAAAGTGACTTGTCAGATGGGGAAATGACTTGCCCCTAGCACAGCTTTGTCTCCTCTCTACTGTTCTAATGGGATAAGTCAGAAACTGCTGCACTCAGGGATGAGGAAAGTTGATTTTCTGACTTGTGATGAAGACTCATCAGTTGAACAACCCAGCACTTAAAATAGAAAAATCTCCCCTGGTTTGGGTTGAAAAGCCAAGCCAGCAGCTTCCCTGGTACAAGCTAGAGTGGCAAGGGCTGGTTCTTGGGCATTAGCAGCTTCTGGTGACAGTGAGCAGACCATATTTTGGGACACCACTACTGGTATGTTGTTCTTCGTGAGACAGCAGTTATGCAGCGTCTGACAGTCTCCATCAGTCTCTCTGGGGTTTGGCAGCTGTCCAGCAGACAGCCTTCATTGTACAGGGTTTATTAATGCCTTCCCACCACCTCCAAGCCCTTTGGGGCCCCTCTGTCCTGCACGCAGCCCAGCCCACTGTTTGCCATGCTGTCTCCCTGCCCAGCTGCTCCACCTCATGCTATCTCCAGCCACTGGGACAAAACCACCTCCTTCCACTTCAGGCAGCCTACAGAACTTAATCTGCTGGCCTGTCCTTTCCAAGAAACTCTTCTGGGAGGTTTCTTCTGCTTGTTTTTCCCTTTTTTGCACACCTTCACTTAAGGAGGTGTCTCATGCCCACCTGGGGAGCTTTTTGCCTGTTGGGTTTTCATGGCCCCTGGGCGCTGCTGAAACCCCTTCAGAGCACATCAGGAGGTGCAGCTCACACCTGCGGCCCCCATTGCTGACGGTGTTGCCGTGAGGATGTTGGTGTCTCCAGCCACAGCTCCCGCCAGGATTTGTGAAGAGGGGCTTCCTGTGGGGTCAGCGTGCTCCATTGTGGCACTTCCCCTGCAGCTGGCTTCCTCCCTCCTGCAGTGCCTAAAAATAGAGTTGAGCACGGTGCTGCTGAGAAACACCGGAGAGTCCCAGTGCCAGAGTCGCTGGGGCGGCATTTCCGTCACCGGCACTCGCCAGCTCAGCCCTTGTGTCAGTGCTTGTGCTTTTGGCGTGCTGGCTGGTGAGTTTTGTGTCAAAGAGGGAAGAAGCAGGAGGCAAAGCCCAGCCTTTCCCAAGTTTGAAGAATCTGTAAGGGAATGTTAAAAAAGCGGAGACCGTTATTGTGTATCTGGTGTTTTAGAGAAGGGTTTACTTGACTTGACTCTGCTCTCAGTGCATGGCCTTTAGACTTTGCACTTTAATTATCAGAAGATTATTTAAAAATACAGAGATAAGAAAAACCTTAAACATCACAAGCATGTACAAACAGTTTTAATCTTGAGCACTGTTTATATGTTAGGGCTGTTCCTAAAGGAGAGCTGACAGTCTGATTAATAACTACAAAACATTTTCAGTCATAGCGAAAGAAAACATTTAATTGAAGGGATGTGTCTCCCAACCACTAGTAAGATTCACTGTGTTGCTGTTACCTCTGGGATGCCTCATGTTCTTCTATCCTCATCATGATTTTTTTTTCTTCACTGTCCATTAGAAATAGTGGCTGCAGTCTTACCAGATTTGTAATTTTTTTGCATGTATCAAATTGCTTTTGAAGGAGAAATAAGATTCACTTAGAGAGTAGTAGAACTACAATACTTGAGAATAGTAGTTAACCAAAAAAGCACTAAATATAAGGGACACACCAGCAGAAAGCTGTGTCAAATTTAACTGAGCTGGTAGTGTTTGGCTGAGTAATCACCATGGCTTCACCGGTCTCGTGGTTGGTGAGACCATGGTGATTACTCACGGCAGCAGACTTGAGCCTTGAGCTAAGCTCTTGTTTCCTGAATGAATAAACTTTTATTCCTCTGTTTTCTGAACCACTCCCGATGCCTTATTTCAAGCTTTGAACTAGTTATGGTGCAAAGTTGCCTGTGCAAATTCAATGAGTTAAAGTAAAAAAATGTTGTGTTCTCTGTGGAAGAACCTATAACAAAAAAAGCACCAGATTTTAAGTGAGATGCTTAAGCAGTACTTTCCCCTTGGTTTTGTGGTTCATCGGCCTTTAAAATGTTAGCCAGATAAATATTTGTATGATGTTTAACATAAATAAACCATGTGCCTTACTGTTTATTTTACAAGATATGCTAACTAATCATTTTCATCTCTGCTTAAATATTTAAAACAGCATGCCAGGGGAACTCCATGCTACAGCTCTTAGGATGCTGTAGAGCCCTTGTCTTGCCTCCTACATCCTCTGCCTAGTGCTACTTTCAGCGTTTCCTCTCATTTTGCAGGTGATGGAGTTATTAAAACTCCAGTATTGGCAGCTTGAAACACTTTGAGACCCAGCTCATGTACCTTGTGTCCTACTATGTGCTGCCACCTCTACTCACACCTCCTCAGCCTTAATTCTGCACACCATAACTGTCTGCCCCAGGAGCCAGAATGTCCAGCCAAGCACGAGGGTGCTGCTGGACAAAGCTGTGCAGTAACGTGTCTGCCTCTGGCTTTGCCTTGCAGGAATCTACATCCTGATTGCAGTCGGAGCTGTCATGATGTTCGTGGGATTCCTGGGATGCTACGGTGCTATTCAGGAGTCTCAGTGTCTTCTGGGAACGGTAAGAAACACACAGCTTTGGAAGTCACTTGGCACCCTGATTTCCCTGCTGGATGGCACATGGCTGTGCTTCCCTTGCTGAGGTCTTTTCCAACAAGTGGGGCTGGGAGGATGTGTGAGCACGGAGGTGGGAACCTTTGCAAGGAGTAAGGCAGTGCTGTGTGGCTGAGGGCATCACTGTCCAGCCTGTGGAGCTCTGGCTGAGCTGACAGGTCCTGCCAGCAATGTCCTGCCCTGCACTGTCCTGCAGGGCAGAAGGGGTGAGATCAGCAGGATTCTTAGAGACTCTTTCTCTGTTATATGTGAATCCCCACCTTGCTTTTATCCCCCCATGGTCTGGCTGTCTCACCAAGCACCCACTAAACCCTCTTTCTTACCTGCTGTTCCCTACAGCATCCCCTCTCACTCTGTTTCAAGGCTGCCTGTAACAATTCTAGTTCTTTTAAGGAATCATCTACTATTTTTATCTGTTTGGACAAGGAAACAGCAAAGACTTTCCATAATTTCTTAGTGAGAATATCTAGGTACATCCTGGAAAATCGATTACTGAAGTGCTACAGGCGTCCTTGATGTGAGGCAGCAGCTCAGGATTCCTGGCATAGGATGAACTTAATTGGATAAACTGTAGCCACACCAAAAGCCTTTACCTTGGGAGCAAGGGAAACCCATTTATTTAAAACAAGTTCTCACATGTGGTTCAGTTTAAACTTGATGCATAAAAAATAAAACTGGAAGGGTCAAACTTTTATTTTTAATTCGGATGACTTTCCAGCACTTAACTTCATTGGGCTGGAGAATTCTTGGTAGCAGGGTAGCAGCCTATGGGTGTGGGCTCAGCTGAGACAAAGGGAAACAGAGCTGCTTTCCTCACTCTTGCAGATGACTTCACCTCTGGTTGCTGCTGATTCCCAACAATAAGGGGAGGCTTTTCCCCAGTGTTGATAAAGTGCTTCTGAACATAGTGAACGGGAGCTCCAGCAGGAGTTTGCAGGCATTATCCTGGCTGCTGGCAATGCAAGGAGCCAGCACACAAATCTGACAGGCCTTGTTGGAGCACAGTTTGGCAGCTTTGGGTTTTTATTTTGTTTTGTTAATGCAAGTGATTACAGGCCCTGAATGGCCCCTCACTCCCTCCTGAAGTTAGAGGATTAGAAGGGCAGATGGTACAATATACCCGAGGTCTGACAGGGAAACCGGCTGCTCTGGCTGAAATTAGCAGCTCTAGCTGCTGTGCACTGCCTGGTTGCTCACACCTTGGCTTGCCAAGAAAAGTCTGGAGATGCCCCATGAGGATGCTTTCTGCTGGCCAAGTCTCCCTCTGTGTTCCAAGGACATTTCCAGGCAGTGTCCTCAGGGTGTTTAAGGGAAGCAGCCATACTCCCCTTTCTCCACCTAGCTGAGGGAGTGACTCTGGGCTTACTGCAAAAGGGAAAAGTACCAGGAAGCTTCATGCTGTTAAAATCCTGTGCCAAAGGTGGCATGGAAGCTGAGCAGCAAGACCTAAGAAAGACAGAAGGGAGCCACTTAGCATGGAGCAGGCTCTGCTCCCTGGAAAAGGGCTGGGACACAGCCAGGCCAGGAACATCCCTATGTTCCTATCGCATCAAGCTGCACCTCCTGGTGTTCTGCAGCCAACTTACAGAAGAACTGAATCTGCAGGAAGTTGTCCCTCCAAATCTGGGATAAATGAACCATCTTTCACTGAAGGGTAGCTACTGCAAGAGTGAGCCCTAGTGCTTAACCAGACTTACAGTGGCATTGCACCCACAATTTAGGGTGATGCCAGTCCTTGGGGGGGATGTGGGACCTAGTCCTTCAAAGATGTTCCTACAAAATTAGGGATAGATAGATATTCACATAGGAGTTGATTGTTTAGGAACTGGACAAGGATGTTGGAAGTCCTGCTGTCAAGTTAATAGTCTTGTTTCCATTTTGCTGATAACCCTTTATTTTCACATGTGAGAGCCAGGTCATGGCATCATTCTGGAAACTCCTGTTTCCTCTGTTGTTGGAGAAAATGTCCTGAATGTGTTTTGAACAGAGACTCTTCAGGAGCCAGGGACTGTTTTCCCACCCTATACTGTAATTTTGTCTTTCCTTGACTGCACTCACCTCTTTTGCTTCTTGACTTCCATGGCAACTTCTCCCACTTTGGGGCTTTTCCCAGGAAGAAGTCACTGAGTGATGTTGTCACAGAGGTGATGTTGGCTGCACATGGAGCATTCCTCTCAGTGCCTTCTCATGTGACCCTGATGTATGAGTTAACAGCTTCCCACTCCCAGTCCAACTGACCAACCATCACAACGTGTTCCCGGGATCTGAACAAAAAGAGGGGATGGCAGGGAGGACTGCTGGAATTGCACAAACAGGGTGGGACTGTGGGAAAACGTCAGTGTTAGTATTTATGCAAAAAACTGCAGTAGCCATGCAGGGCTGTGGATGCCAGAGAGCTGGCCATAAATCACACCCTGACACCCCGAGCTCCTCAGCAGCTGAAATGTGCTTTTAACCGTGCACTGGCAATCCCAGTCCTCTGAGCATTTGTGGCAGAGCAGAAACCTTGTCTGGATGGTCCTGCAGGTGCATGAAGTGGAGCAGTGTATCTCTTGTGGTACACAGGGCATCTCCATGCCTGCCAGTGCCTTGGTGGGAAAGGTTTTGCTAATCCTTATTCAACAATCTGGACGTGGGGTGGTGTATGATGAGTTACAGGAAAACGTGTTTGGGCTCAGTGCATGTATGAGAGAGAAAATGGTTTGAAGTCAGATGACACCTTGCTCTGATTTGTCAGTGGAAATGCTCCACACCTTTCCCCACCTAGTTACTGCAAATCTGTTAAGGATCCCTCTCTTGATTTGTCTTTGCAGTTCTTCACTTGCCTGGTGATCCTGTTTGCCTGCGAAGTTGCAGCTGGAATTTGGGGTTTTGTCAACAAAGACCAAGTAAGACTCTAAAACCTGTGTTTGTGGGACTGGGAGGCTGGGACAGAACCACAGCAGATCCCAGCATGAGCTGTTTTGCTCACAAACTGCTCCCAGACTGAGTAAGGGGGGCTTGGATTAGCTGTGTGACCTGGGCAGGCCACCTCAGTCCTCACTCCTCTTGGCCAGGCTGATGAACTTTAAATGCGAGCACTTGACAGTAGCAGCTGCCCCTCAGGGTATGTAGTGCGATGTCTCGAACA
This sequence comes from Trochalopteron elliotii, assembly GCA_024734555.1. Lineage (NCBI taxonomy): Eukaryota > Metazoa > Chordata > Aves > Passeriformes > Leiothrichidae > Trochalopteron > Trochalopteron elliotii. The sequence goes on from JANPWX010000311.1 coordinate 1,276,272, forward strand.
AAAATAGCCTGTCTCACTTGGGTCTCCTCCGTGCTGCCACGCTGTCAGTCACTGAGGGAGTTGATTCATGCATGAAGTTGTGAAGGAAAGCCATCTGCACGTCCTCAGTGCCAGGGAACAGAGAGCAAACCCAGCCGCGTAGTGCCAAAGGGCGGGAATACCGTCCAGGGAGAGCCTGCATTAACGGGATTGCTTGGTGCTTCCTGCTCTTCTCCAGTATCATATAACCTGCTTCAGGCCATTTGTCAGCCAGCACTGGGCTTGCTGTGATCCATATGCTGTGCACACTTGTGGGGTACAAATCCTGTGTCTGTCCCAGGCACCCTGCTAGGGACTGCTCAGATAAGGTTTCCTGGCTGGAGGAGCTGAACTGAAGGGTAGAACTGAAAATTTCAGCTTTTCACCTACTGTTTCTGCTCACCTTCCCTTCACTACGGTCACATGTGCTCACACACACACATTTTTGTCTCAAAATGCAGAACTGCCCATGTGTGGGAACCAGGGCTCTGCTGCAGCAAGCAGCAGGCTGAGTGCTGATCACTGGGCCTCAGGGGTTTGGAGGAGAGAAGGGGACTGCCTGTGCTCAAAGCCAAGGTTAGACTCTCTGGCAGAGTAGGAAATGTGTTTACTTTCCTAAGAGACATAAACCAGCTGTGTCAGTAGGTGCTGGCCTGCTCAGCTTTCTCATGCATGTGGGCAGTGGCTCACAGGCTCGGCCTGAATGGGAACACCCTTGTAGTCATTCAGGAGAGAGCACAACTTCACTGGAATAAACTCTTCTGTGGCTAAACATAATAATATGCAGGCCAGAGTGCTGTTTCCTAGCAACTTTAGGGAACTAATTAACCTTTGCAGAGGGGCTGTGCCTCCTGCAGATGTTAGTTTGTGAATCCTGAAGAGTCCAAGATGTGCAACTGCAACCAACAGCAAAAAAAAAAAGAAAATGAAGGCTGAGTAAAGAGGGACCCCACGGCTGTTATGCCCCATCCTGGGGAGAAAGCACTTGGCCACTAGAGCATAGAGCTGAGAAATGTAGGATTTCGCAATACAGAAGTGATGACCTCAGCCCCTAAAATGAATTTTGCAGTTTAAAATGAAGGGTGGCAGTCTGTTGGCATCAGCTAGTTTTGCAGCCTTGATGATGAATGGGCTGTTTTGAAGTCCCTGCTCACAAGGCAGGCTTGCTTCTCCCTGCCTTGGTTGGGAGCAGCACAGGCTGGGAGGGAAGCAGTGAATGATCCCAGCCATCGAGAGATGCTTCCAGAAGGGACACTTTTTCACAAAGCTGAAGGCAGTGTCTCCCTCAGCCTGCCTTCTTGCAGATGCTGTAGATTCAGAATGGGCAGGCAATAAATAGGATTTTTTTTTTATTTTTATTTTTATATACCAGAATGAAATGTTTTGGTTGGAGAATATCGTCCTCCAAAGCAAACTTTTTTGAGTAGTGATGAAGGAGTTCTGGGATAATTGATTGAAATCATGCATCATCCTGATGCACTTTCTTTTTTCGTATGCTAATCCAGTCTGTGCTGCCAAGAGCAGATGTTCTAGAAAGCATTTTCCCTTTCTTGCTTTAATGTTTTTCTTTTGCTTCTCTTGCATGGCCTTCTTTCATCTCTCTCTCTCAAATTATTGAAGGGTGTTAGAGGAGAAGTCACAAGGCCAGTTCCTCTAAAAGTTAGGAGATTTTTGCACTGTAGAGCAGGCCCTCATGGGTGGCTGCAGTTCACCAGCCGGGTGGCAGGGTTACAGTATGGATAAGGTGTCTCATGTAATCACTTACAGGAGAGCAATGTCCATAGGGACCCAGCCAGGGTTTTAAATCCACCTAAATGCACCTAAGCTTCCTGACCCAAATGATCTGTCTCACGAGGCTTTAGTGTGCCATCTCTCCCAAATTCCTGCCATCCCCTCCGAGCCATTCAGTAGGGCTTGGAGGTGCCATTCACTATGGGCTGAGGTGCCCATATTTACAGGCAGCCTTGCCTGTGCACCCCATCTCCTCCTGACTTTTCCAGTGTGTCCAGCCTCTGCAGCCTCAGTGGGAAATGTGTTGCCTGTCTATTGTTTCTGTGTGTGGTTCAGAATGAGCTGTTTCTGCATTCCTGAGCCCAGCAGCACATCCATGTGGGCTGAAGGCTATCTCAACTTGTGCCTCACCCTCCAGGCCTTGGCTGTCTGTATCTCCTAGACAAAGCCTGTGGAGCCCTTAGATAGTGTTGGCTGGAATCTGCTGGCTGGTGGATGGGGTTCTTAATATTTGTGAGAGCTGGAGGGGCTGGAGCCCTATGAAAGACAGGCCATTTTTCATGTGCAAACAAATGGAGTCCAAGTCTATTCAAAAACTGCTCATCTTACTCCAAGTGCCATTAGAGGGAACCTGTGCTTCAGGCACATCTGCTGGATAGGTTTCCTCCTCCACTGACTGAAAGGGAGTGTTTCCTGTGTCTTTCCTAGATAGCCAAAGATGTGAAGCAGTTCTACGATCAAGCACTTCAACAAGCGCTCATGGGAGACCCAGATTCAAACAACGCCAAAGCTGTAGTGAAAACCTTCCATGAAACGGTAAGATGGTGGTGGCTGTGCTGGAGAATTAATAATGGAGGTCAGGCAAATGGATGGGAAAAGCAGAGTCTAAAGCAGATGATGCTATGTGCAGATCTTAGCCTATCAAGTTTGCTGTTCTTACATGTTAACAAGCAGAGTGCTCTCTTCAGTATTCTCTTCATCACACGATGCTGGGAAGTCTGGACCAAACTCTGATTAACTTGCCTTGAATTTACCTCAGCACTCCTGATTTAAGTAAAATTAAATGGAAGAAGAATGTAGCTCTGAGGAATTAATCCTGACATTTGGTCCATTCAGCAGGAAACAAAATCCCTGGAGAGAGTTGGGTTCACCCTCCTCCAGCATATCTATGCTAGATCTGTCTGGGATTATTGTAGGAAGCAGCTGAATTGCACAGAAAGCAAAAAGTTTGGTGACTTATTCCCCACCCTTGTTTCCCCCTCCAAGATACCTCCTCAATCTTGGGTGGCTTCGAGAATGTGTAATGGTGGGGAAAGCATTGCATAAGTATTTGCTGTCTGCTAATGTTGGCTTTCCATTGTTATATTTTTCCTCTCTCCATGTAGCTGGACTGCTGTGGTTCCGATACTGTAACAGCGGTTTTCACTCCTGTGTGGAGGGATGACCTCTGCCGAAAGGACTCCTTGAAAAGCTTTTTTGAGGTAGGCACAGCTGCTCTTCAGTCAGCACAGCTGCTTCAGGAGACCTTGGCTGCCAAGGAAATTTGGGGATTTATTGGGAAATAAATAAAGGATGGAGATTTCATTTATTTGGGGATGACGTAGAAGGATGTTAAAGCTTCCCATTTGGTTCTTCCTTTGCTGTTTCTGCTTGAAGGGACTGACGGGTGCAGAGGGGTGAAGTCTGGTTGGAAGACTGGGGGCCAGGTCCTGGGGACCTAAGTGGGACCAGGGGGAAGCTGACCTGCCTTTCTTGGTGCTGGGGGCGGGTGAGGGGAAAGCGGGCTGTCTGACTGGTGTGCTTCTCTGCCTCAGAACACAAACTGCCACAAAAAAATCGATGAGCTCTTCTCCGGGAAGCTCTACCTGATCGGTATCGCTGCCGTCGTGGTGGCTGTGATCATGGTAAGTGTGACAGCCTGGTGGGACAGGGAGAAGCCACCTCAGGGCATCCTGGTCTTCTTCCAGCTGGGCTGGATCTATCCCTCTCTCCTGGATGCCCCTGCAATTCCGCATGTAGCACCTGCCCTATGCACCGCAGAGCTCTGGAACAAGGGCTTCATCATCCCTCTGGGGAGTCAGGATGTTTAGGGGAGGCATCTCAGTAGGGCAGGAGCACCCGCAAGCTGGACTGAAAGGGCAGAGCACCACTGAAACCTCCTCCAAAACCACTCGTTCTACAGGCTGCCATGTTTTGTTGCTGGGGTTTGCAGTGGGAAGGGATTTGCTTGCTCTGCTACGTTGGGTTTGCTGCCTAGTGAGGGTGCTGTGGGGGCGTTACATGGCATCTGTGCAAAGGCTGGATTGTAGTGCTGGAGGGATCTCGAGCCATTTGCTGTGTAGCTGGCAGCCAAAAAGCTTGTCAGGTACCACCACTGCTCTGCCAGCGAGAGATGGGAGGACAGCGCCTTATCTCAAATTGGCCAACTCTGTATGAAAACAGCAACAAAGACATAGCATCCCTGCCCTTACCTCTGGCATGAGAGTGTTAATGTGGAGTGGGGATGCTCCTGCATTGTACTGGTTGTTGCCTCACTGGTGCCCCTGTGTCTCTCAACAGATCTTTGAGATGATCCTGAGCATGGTGCTGTGCTGTGGCATAAGGAACAGCTCCGTCTACTGAGCCGTGAGAGCCGGGCAGGGGAAGGGGGGAGCAGGGCGGACCGCCCTAGAGGGGACCCCAAGTGCCACTGAGTGACCAGGAGACATTTCAACAACAAAGAAAATTATGTATATAAATGCTTCCAATATTACCATACAGTACTTATCATTTTTATTTTGAAGTACTTTTTTTTTTTTTTAAATAAATAAAACTTTCCCATATCTTTGTGGCTGAGTTAGTTACACATCAGTTTTGTGTGATGGGAAAGCTGCTGTAGCAGGAGATCCAGTCCTTCCTCCCCCTTCCCCATCCCCTGTAACTCAGAAGTAACATTGGTGGAAGATGTGCGGAGGAGAAGCATGCAGCCTGGTCTCAGAAAACTTTGCCTTGGTTTTACCAACTTTTTTAATTGGATGCTGAAGCAGAATTTAGTATTTTTGTTAATTTGTACTCATCCTTTCAAACCATCACCCCAGCTCCCTGGTGTTTCCAAGCTGTTAGTAGGGCAGCCTGGCTGACTGTCCAAAGCCTGGGAGAGAGGAGGGGAAAGGATACATCCTCCATCACCTGGGTGAAGTGTATCCCAGGGGAAACACATGCCCTGTTCCTTTCCAGCCTGTTTCCATTGGTAGGTCAGTCCTTAACAGAAGTCATGCTGGAACTTTTTTACTCTCTAATGAGTAAAAATGGTGTTTGGTTTTGTGATTTTTTTTTTTCTTGAGGCTATAGCTTTATAAATTGGCTCAGTTCCATTGATTCATTGCATTAAAAGGTCAGGGGCTGGGGGTGAATTTTAGTCCCAGTTTTTCAAATAATAGCAAACTGAAAATTACATTACTTTTTTAATGTCCTTCAGTGTTTCATTATAGACATATGTTTCAAGGAGAATCTAGTTCTATATCAAGTTTCCACTGTTAAGCTAATGCTTACGTAGAAATAATATTGGAAAAAAAAGAAAACATTAAAAAAAAGTCCTTGACTTTAGAAATCCTGCTTTTATGTACTGCAGGATGATGCTTGGGTGTTCCCAACCATATGCGTACATGCTTAAAATTTCATCTTTGCATGACTCTCTTGTTCAGTGAAATTATTCTTAATTATAGCATATTGTCACACACTGTAATATTGCTGAGAAATCGTCATAATCTGATTATGAAAAAAAAGGTTATTTTTAAGATCTTCCAGTTATATTAACAGCAGATTAGCTTATAAAATCAAGGTAATTTAGCATGTTAGATCGCACCAGTTGAAACACATTCTTGTGATCTGGTAACTTTGGTTATCACTTTGATGTCTGTGGCTTCTTTTATATGCCACTCTGTCACCATGTAGATAGAGGGGGAGAGTGACCCAGGAGCTATGTAATAAAATCAGAATGTCACTAAAAAGATGATCTATATGTATAGTTCTATAGATATATATTTTTAAGCAAAGCCTTTTCCTTAGCCGTACAGGCACTTGAGCTGGAAATTATAGTATCTCAGCTCTTTTGCCACCTTGAAGCAGGTAAGGGGAGGAGTTTAAATTAATGCTCACTTTCCCCACTTCAGGATTATTTCTGTTTCTTAAAGTATTTTATTCTCCCCCTTTGTCACAACAAAGAGCTTCATATCTGATAGGGAGGGAGACTTGTGATGATCAATCATTTTAAACTAGTACCATGTCCACTGCATGTGGCTGTCATGGCTGTTGCCACTATGGGATAGAAGATTCCTGCACTGGGGCAAATTGATCCATTCAGAAGTTTTTCTTTCCTTCTACTCCCCCCTTTCCTGTTCCTGCCTTTTAGTATATAGGGCCTTTAAAAAGTATATAGATAAATATATATAGATATATATATATATATCTCAAGTTGTGATGGGTAAAGAGGAGGAAGTGCTTCAACAGATCTTCATATTGAGAGGTTGGACAAGCAAAGATTCAGCCTTAGAAATAGCCTTAAAGCAACACTGCCCTGAATGTCCATGTTGTGCACATTGAGAGTGAGACGAAGTTTTGCAGTAGGTAACCCCTTCCCCTGCTCCCCAGCGTAGCTCCTTCAGGTCATCTACTCTGTTATGTGGCCGTATGTATATGCATCATCCAAGCATGTGTGTTTACATCTGTGTGCATCAGGATTGTCAGCATACAGAATGGATGTGTAACTTGCCACCTTTTTTGTTGACTGTTGGTAAATGTGTATAAATATGCCATTAAGCATTTCAATTCTGTTTTCTTTTCCTTATACCGTATTTTTGATATTGTTCAGTATTCAGTTGATGCTGTGTACATAGCTGGAGCTCTGTTTGAAGACAGACTGGGTCTCGATGCAGGTCAGGTGTGTCCTCAGACATTGTACTCTTAAGGGTTTGAGTTGTCCCAGGCAGGAGCAATTGGGAGACAGTGGTACTTGGAGAGGGAATCTGAGAGCTGGGAGAGGAGGAAGAGCGGGAAGTTTGCTCAGACTGTATCCCATAGGGATTGCAATTCACCCTCTAGCTCATTTCAGAGGTGGCTTGCCATTGCGGAGAGTTCCAGAGGCAGCTTCCTGAGCCACCTCCTGTTTCTGTGGCTGCTACAGGAAAGGTGCTCAAGGAGGGGAACAGCTAGAGAAGGGTCATGGGAGCAGGGACAAAATGTTTGCAGAGAGTGCAACGCCTTCTTTAGTTACCAGCTGAGTCCCTGCACTTGAACAAATGGTCCTCAGCTGGAGGAGTCAGCCCTGGGAGAACAGGGACAAGAGAGGAACCATCATGCTTAAGAACAATGAAGTAGTTGAAAAACCCTCTCTGAAAAAAACCTACCCACTTGGGTCTCCTGTGAAGCTGGACCTGCGTTAACACAACCTAGAAAGGGAGCTGTGAAGGGCTGAGGGGACTTGCCCCATTGCAAGCCCTCAGGACCCAGAAGCCACAGGGCTCTTCTGCCAGTTGGTCAGTCCCAAAGCTGGCTGAGGTGGAGGGGGAAACCCACTAGGCAGGACCCTTGCTCTGCCCCAGCACCTCTCCTGCATACCTGCACCTTGGTGTGTGCAACATGGCACCCTGTACTGCTCCTCTCCACTCCCCAAGAAAAGGATGGAATTGCAGGCTGTAAACACAGACCCCTCCCTCTCCATGGGAGCATCCCTCCTGGAGCTAGTGGCAGCTGAGAAAATGGCTGTAAGCTGAGGTGGGGATGAGGAGTGTCAACTGTCCAGGTCTGAGTTCAAAGACCGCATGGAAGGGTCAAACAGAGCCGCTGACAGCTTAACTGAATGCTTGGGATTTTTTCATACTGTGGAGCATGCCACAAAGCAGTGTGTTTAACTTCTTTCTGCCTTTTTTTTTAAAGAAATGAAACAAAAATCAATTTAATAAACATTTCTCATAGTGTGCATAGTGTGATGAACTGCTGCAATTTTACAACCAGTTAACCTTAACACCAGGATGCTTTGTGAACCAGGCTTCAACAGCATGGGATTTTACAGCCTCTGGGAGGGGGGCCTGCAGGCAGGTTGAGTATACATCCAGACTGGTGCTGAGGGAAGGCTAAAAGGCTGCTTGCCAGAAGTGGTGGCTGCTGCAGTTGTGCCCCCTCTCAAGGGAAGGGGGGCACAGCTGTAGGGGAGCTAATGTGGATTGCAAAAATAGTGACTGTGCTGAAATTTGGTGGGGGGGCAGGGGAAGGGGTGGCAGTCCTGCGCACACTCGAGGGGCTCCTCTTAAAGTGACCAAAAATGGCCCAAAATGCCCTGGTGCTGCCACCAGGACAGGGACTGGGCTGGTCTGCTTTCTGTGGATGGTCTGGTAATGCCACTGTTGCTGCTCCCACCTGCCCCTTCCACACCATCAGGGGAAAGCCTGGCTGAGAGCGAGGTGGGAGGCCAGGTGCTGTGATCCCTCAGTTGCCTGCCTGCCTCTGTCCTGTTTTGGACTTTTCACTGTGTTTGAAGCAGGAATGTCCTGCGGTGGCTGCCACACCAGTGCTGGTACAGAGAGGGAGGGGATGAGGGGTGAGGGAGAGCAAGGAGCGTTGAGCTGCTGTAAAGAAAGGCAAGCCCTGCGCCCAGCGGCTGTGCCGGTGCTGTGAGATCATGCCCATCTGTTGTTCTTTCACTTGTTTACCTGAATGTTAACGGAGTCGGACATAATGACTTCTGGAAAGAAAAAAAAAAGTGATATTTAAAAACAATAAACAAAAAAAGAAAGCAATTCCCCTTTGTTAGTGGATTTTTAATGATGTGTTGTCAGATCTTGTTTCCTTCCATCGTGTACTGATTGCTGCCACGTCTTCCAAGGGAACAGGCTTGTCTCATTCTTGTATTAAAGCAAAATTTGGGCTGCAGGGAAGACCGTCCTCAGCTGACCCTCTAAGGTGGTTTCCCATGAATGTGATGCTCTTTGCTTCATGCTTTAAAATGTTTGGATTGTGACACTGCATCGTTGCTCCAGATGGGGATAAAATTATTCCAGCCTCTGGAGCTAGGATTAAGCTGATGTGAGTCACTGTCAGACCCAGGCTGGTGTTCGAGGGGGAGAAACAATAGTGGAGACTAACTGGCAAAGCACAGCATGTATTTGGCATCCAGGGTGTGTGCCTTGGGACCTCAGCCTGGAATTATAGCTGGGATCTTAAACCTTCCCCAGCTAAATGCAGTCCCCTTTGTTTGCACTTCAGGTCTGAGTATGAACACTGACATGCTTGAAATAGATGAGCTGAATATGATACTGGGAGAGGACTGGGTAAAACAGGCCCCTTTAAGGTTGTGTGGAGATATGGGTTATCTTTGGAACACAGCAGTCCTGCCATGTCGGAGCATGTGAGGGCCACGTGGATAACCGACTGTGAAGGGAAGGGTGGATGGAGTACTTGCAGCTTGTTTGTGCTCATATTGCACAGACAACCCTAGCTTATGCTTCTCTTTAACATTTTTCTCCAGCGGTCTGAAGGACCTGGAAAGTCAATGGAGACCTTACTGTGGAATTCCGCTGCCTAGGAATGTGACTGTGGAATCTTTTTTTTTTTTTTTCCTTGTGAAACAAGATTTTTCAGGAATTAAAAATACAAGCATGAATTTTTCTAAAATAGACCATGCCAGGATTTTTTCCAGTGGAAATTCTTTTCCTCCTCCCTTCCCAAACTGGTTTATTTTTTTCTTTTTAAAACCTCCTGTGGAGTTTCTAACGAGAAGTTTCAAAGGTATTTTTTGCTTTGGCAAGCTCTGTTTCGCAAGCTGCTTCTCTGGGCTGTTTGTTTTCTAAGTAGCAATGAGCCTAATTGTCTCGTACTAAGACAGCTGTGATTAACACGCATAAACTGCTTATGCCATCCCTAATCAGAGGTTGTCGAAGCTGTAACCAAGAGTTGCAATATTCTCACAGGAGGGAATAAATCCAGCCAGTTCTCCCATGCCAGAGCTGTCTGTGGTGGAGGTTTCTGCAAAGCACCCTCACTGCTGGATGTGGCCACACCCTCCCCTGCCTGCCAGCTCCGCTTGCCGGGCTCAGGGATGAAGGATGTGTTGTTAGTGGCTGTGCTCACATTCTTGCTCTGAACCACTGTTTCCTTTGCTGGGCATGACAGCACGGCCCTTCCAGTTAGGGCAGAAAAAAAGGTGACTATTTCAACAACCTCATTCACTGTCGGGACTGTGGTAGGGCTGGGAACTGTGGCTGCACCAGGGAGTCGGCAACAGTGGAATTACAGCCCCGAGGGAGGAAACATCTGCCACCAGTGGGTGCTGAAGCAGAGAGGCAAACAATTACCTACCTGACCGGCTCTTAAAAAAGTGGTAGACACAGGCTAGGAGCCCCAAGTCCCGTAAGTACCATCCTGTGCACCTGAACTAGACAGAGACTGCAATTTTTTTCCAGACCACTCCTCAGTTTCAGCCTGGGGAGCATCACATTGCCTTGCACAGGGCACAAGCTAAGCAATGGGACGCAGAAATGCTGTTCGGTGCGACCCCTTCAGCTGACCTCTGGCGGCCTGATGCTTTCACTTCAGTGCTCAGAGACCTGGAGCAAACCGAAAGCACCTCCCAGGTGCTAAAACTGCTGCAAACTGGAATGCACGTTGTTTTCACACTTGCAGACACATTAGAGGGTATATAAACTTGCAACTACTGCGGACTGCCTGGTGTTTCTCCCTGGATTTAGATGACCCAGCTGAAGTGCCAATGGTTGCAAGTAACACTTCTAATTACAGTTTAATCACACCTTTTACTTTTTTTCTTCCGAAAAAAGTGTTTCTTGGCCGTGCTTTGCTAGGGCATTCCCTCATGCCAGAACACAGCTTTGCTGAGTACTGAGAGGTGTTGGTGTTGGGCCAGGTGAGATGGCATGCACACAACACCCTGCCCGCTGGCTGCAAGCAAACTGCTGAGATTTCCTCCAGCAAGGATTCATGCTGTTAATGTAAGGCTCAGTGTTGGTTGATGGAGCTCCCACAGGTCTTGTTGGAACAAGAGGTCTGGGGAGTTTTAGGGTTCTGTGGGGTTTTTGTGTTAATGTTAACTTCAAGATCCCTCAGCTGGTTCCAGTGACCTTTCTCAGCCTTTCATTACACATTAGTATCAGGCACTTCGGGGCAGGGATAGGAAAAAGGGAAAAGCAGAAAGATTGGGAGAAGGGTTTTCTTATCACAAATATTCTGTAGTTAAATCAAAATGAACAGACACCTCCAACTGTTTTTGTTTCTTTTTAGAAACTGGAGTAATTGCAGAGGGTATTAATTTTGCTCATAAAGGACTTCAGTTCCCTCCCACACACTCCATGTCTCTAACAAAAAAAGGGGCTGTGGTGTCTCCCTGCAGGTCCTCTATAGGCTGGCAACAACATTGTTATTGTGAAGAATAGAGTTGATGAAGACCTTCATAACCTGCCTGTATTAAAACTCACTCCACAGGAACGAATTTTATGTAGTTACCTTAGGGGAAAACAGCACCAACATGGGTAAACATCACTGGAATAAATCTAATCTGCTTGCAGGACCAAAAGAAAGTACAAAGTAAAACAGGTAAGCAAAGCTCATTGTAGAAGAGAGGCGTTTTTCCCTGCAAACCCACCCCCCAAGGGATTTCAAGGCCATTTGAAGGATTTCATTCTGGCAAATGGGAGAGGACAACTCATTTATTTCCTTCAGGCTGTACCAGTCTGGCTCAGTGTGACTGCCTTTTCCCAGCAGAAAAGGCTGCACTGGTCATGACTCCATTTTTCCTTTTTGCCTGCAGGAAAATACTCCTTTCTCACCCCATCTCCCCTCAAGGGCTCCAGCATCAGCTGCATGTGGCCACATCTGAGTAGCCTCCATACTCTTTCCAGATGCAGGAGATGTTGAAAAATGCATCTTATTGCTCCATCTGGCTTGCAGGATCTGGGTGGCTGCTGGGGAATGGCCTGCTGCTTTCCTATAGCTGTGAGGAGAGGGTCCAGCTGTCCCTGCTCCAGGCACCTGCCCCAGGCACCTACCCCAGGCTCTGAGTGCAGGAGCAGCAGCAGGAGATGGCCAGGGAGCAGCCGAAACACTGGATGGGGCCAAAGGACAGATTTATTTGCAGGAAAGGAGCATGAGGCGCCCGTGATGGGGCTGAGGCTGCTGTGCATTTTCACATGCCACCCCCACACACAGGGACGCACTGGTTTCCTGCAGACACATGGAGCCAGCCCCGCAAATGAGCGGCCCCTCGGAGTCTGCACGCTGGACACAGCCCGCTCATTTGGATGATGGCCTGTGCTGCAGCTCAGTTCCACCTTCCAGCCCCCTCTTCAAGCCACCTCAGTTCAGGCCAGCAAGGGGAAAACACTTTACCATCTGTCGGTTTTCAGACTGTGACTCATTATTTTTATTTCAGCTGTCACCAAGCAATAGCGCAAGTCCCAACACACCAGCATTTCCACTGCTGCAAGCTGCCTTGTCCTCAGCCACCAGAGAACGAGCAGCTCAGCCTCAGTTCTCTGCTGCGTACAATATTAAATACCAGATTCTGTCAGAGAATAGGCTGAGCTGGAAGGGATCCACAAGGATCATCAAGTCCAACTCTTAAGTAAATGGCCTGTATGGTGATCAAACCCACAGTCTTGTGTTTTATTAACACCATGCTGAGCTAATTTCATTAATAAAAAACAGGAAGGAGAAAAAGGGTACATTCAGGTTCCTTAGTCATCAATATACACAGCATCCAGGCAGAAAGTGAGAACTTGTAGCCTCTGGAAATGGAGACATGGGGCTTTTCCCTGACGGCACCCACATCCACAGATGACAGAGACACTGGAGGTGGTGTTGCCCTCTCCTACCCTTTTAAGCCCCTGATCCATCAAAGAACCAAGGTTCAAAACAAGACCGTGCCATTGTCTTTTGCACCCTGCCTGATTATAGGGTTAAACAGACTATAGTTCACTGTGTCACTGCCTGTCTCCACTCATACAGAAATGGGACATGCCACTGCTTACTCCACATCCTTTTTTCTGCCTGCTCCTTATTAAGCTCAGAGACTCTCTCCTGCTATCTCCCCAACACCCTAGACCATGTTGCACAGCACTGGCAGCCTATGCCCAGGTTTACTCGTCCTTGCATCTGCCTGTTTACTGCTCTCCTCCTTTCCATCCCTGCTCACCTACTACAAGATTCATGTTTTCCTCTCCTCCTTCCATCTGGATACCCATTTGAATGCCTGTGACCGTACTACCATATGCGTTTACATAAAAAAATAATAGGATCAGCAAATGGGGAAACACCTCTAGAGCTGTTCTAAAACTACAGCACGACTCCAGCTAGATGGAAGACATACTGCAATAGCCTCACCACTGCTGCCAAGTGTATTCTGAACACAGACCTTGTGTCATAAATTACTGTAATTAGCAACACTCCAGCAAGCAAAAGTATGTATTTAAACACTGAGGATGCATATGAAGTGGCTGCAGTTTATAT
>JANPWX010000311.1:1289903-1333301 GCA_024734555.1 Trochalopteron elliotii
GGCGGCCCCCCTTCCCGCGGCGGGGCCGGGTGCGGGGCTCGCCCCCAGCCTGGCACCGAGCACGGCCCCGCACACGCTGCGAAATGTCGGCGCTGCGGTGCGCCCTGGGAGCTGTAGTCCCTCCGCTCAGCACCGCTTCGCCCCGCTCCCGGCTCGCAAAATGTCCCCCGCCGAGGGAAGGGGGCCGCCTACACCTCCCAGGAGCCCCGAGAAAGGTGGAGCGGGGAGGGGGCGGGAAGCGCCGGCCCCTTCCGCGCCGCTCTCCCCGCCGGGAGTTGTGGTCCTGCTGCCGTTGTGGCCGCTCCGTGGAGCCTGGCAGGGACTCGGTGTCCCGGCGCGCCGCGGGCGAAGGGGCAGAGGTGGGAAAAGGCGGGCAAGCCGGGCGGCCGCTGTGGAAGATGTTGGGGCTGTGAGGTGTCGGGGTACGGGGGCTTCCCATTCCTTTTCTCCCCCTCTCTCTTCCCTTCCTTTCCCGGCGGTTCGCGCCGTGTGCCCGGGCGGGTGGCGGTGCCCGGGGTGCAGGGCCAGCGAGGGCCGCGTGTGGTGCGGGCTGTTCGCATCCCGCAGCATCCCGGACCGCGGAGGGCGCTGGGGCCGGGGCCGATGGCCCAGGATGCTGCTGGATGCGGGTGATGCAGCTGGGGTGGCACGGTGACCTTCCCCTCCGCGGGGCGAGTGCCCAGCGGCCCATGTTCTTTTCCCTGTTCCTTGGCGCGGGGGCCTGTGGATCCCTGCCCGAGGGACTGTATGGGCTCTGGTGCGGTGCTCTCTGCGCCGTGAGAGCAGGCCCATGGCCGTGGTTTGCGGTGACTGAGGTCTCCGTCCTCCCCACAGGAGGCAGCAGAAGACGCACAGAGTCTGTTTGAGCAACACCAGCATGGAGGAGCCCACTGGGAACCTTCCCATCCGGAGAGATGTCATCCTTTCCGGGTCGTGCTGTCATCATGACACCGTAACAAATCTGTGAGTGAGTCTCGTGTGCTGTAAGGGCCAGCATGTTCTGCCACTAACTTTGTTAAGGTTAAAAAGTTTCCTTAGGAGCAGAATTTCTCCTTTCTGTGTCATTGCCCTCAGATAAGAGATGCCCATGATGAATGCTTCTATTGCTGTCTGAAAACAGCTATTTTAATTATTCAGTTCAAGGCCTTTTCTGAGTTGTAGTCGTTACTTTTCATGTGTTCTGAAACTAAGCAGAAGACTGTATCATTTTAAGATTATTTCCTGCTAGGGGTTACATGCAGGGCAGTGTTTTCAAAACCAGCCCTCAGATCCTTTCTGTCAAAGACAGCTAGACTTGACATGGCACACAGCACTCCTCTGAAGGTTCTCTGTGTTTTTTGTTTCATGAAAATCTGGCCCTAACTTTGAACATGACCTTTCTTTGAAAACAGAAGTTTGTGTTACCCATGGTGTTAATACTTAGCAGCACTTAATGTTTGCAATGCATAACTATTATTTTTGTATTTTCTTAGCTGCATTTAATACTGTTTATTTAGTACTGGCTTTCTGCATGTGCAAATTACAGCTGGAATTTTTTTTAAACCTCTCTTCCGTTCTACAGGATAAAGTTGGCAGTGTGAATGTGGAGACTGGGTAAATATAGTGGTGCCTGCCTTATTAGGCTATGTGCTGTTCTTCCGCCAAAAATTCAATGATATCCGCAGACATTTATACCACCATGAGTTTATGTCAGATTTAGAACCCAGTTCTGCAGCTTTGGATGATCAGGGGGACAGAATTATTTTTAAAACTACATTTCCAGTATCGTGATGGAAATGTTTGTTTTCTAGGGTGGAAGTGCTGAGATCTTTGGTGGCTTTAACTGACCCTCAGGAGGGGAAGCTGACTCAGTCTCAAGAGAAAGTGAGTGACTAACAGACTTTCCATGTCTGTTTACTGCATCGTTTCAGAAGAGCCTATAATTAGGTAGCAAAGCTTATTCTAATAATATGTTAGAACTATTTCCATAATTCATGTGAGCTGAACCAAAATGTGTGTGTGTGCCAGCTCTGTTTCCAATTGCCCAGCAAGTAGAAGGCAGCTTGATCATCGACCACCTGAATTCAGCGAGTTTCTCTTCAAGCAGGTGGCACTGTCAGGTATTGCAGCTGCTCCTGAAAGTCAGGGTTCAAATCACACAGTCATTTACTGACTGAAGGGCCTGCTCTTGCAGGCCTGTGGTTGCCACCTCTCCTCATTTCCATGTGTTAGCATGGCATGTGTGATTAGTTTTCTTAATCCGGTGGGATTGATTCCTTGAGCTGGCTCGTTTTCTGATTCCTGGAATCTAGCAATGACTTGAGAGCATAAAGCCAAAGGAGGGAGTGGAGCTTTTACTTTATGCCACACTAAAGCAGACTTGAAACAGTGGCCCTGATATTTTTGTGGGTTTTCTGTCACTGATGGGGATCAGTGATAGTGTTCTTTGTAACAGGCAGAACGTGATGGCTATTGGGACAGCAGCTACAGTGCTAATGCAATAAGGATTGCACTGGCCAAATCCAAGTGTGAGAAATTGGATGTGTTTTTATGGATTTTTAGTGTGAATAAACACAGGGTGTAGTAGGCAGAGGTCATTGCTGTCTCTTGGAAGATGTATAACACAGCTTTGGGGGATTCAGATTAACTCAAGAGCTTTTTGTTCATCTTTTAGTAATTGGACTTGATGTAACCTGTAATGAAATTTGGTAGCATTACTTTCACTTACTTCATATTCTTGTATTAAGTCTTGTGTAAATCTTTAATTTTAATGTGCATGCATTCCTTAAATAATGTTTTCATTTGAAGCAAAATTGCTTGGGAATCCCCAAAGCACAGCTAACTGTTATATTGCAGTTATAATTACTTTGCATGACACAGAGTGATGGTCTTATTCTTGGTTCTCATTTCACAGTTAAGTTTTTATGCTCCTTTGTATTCTAGGCACTAAACTCGCTGGGCATTTGGAAAATTGTGTTTAGAGTTGTTCCTGGGCCTACATCAAAGACCTCAGTGGAGTGAGAGCTCGAAGATGGGAGACCAGGAGGCAGGTGAACCTTTTCTGGGGATAGTGACTGATGGTGGCAGAGACTACGAAGGAGCTCTGCCCTCAGACACGGTGTCACTCAGCGATTCTGACTCGGATGACTTGGGGCTGGTGGGTGAAGCAGAAGTTGATACAATATCTCCCGAGGAGCCGTGTGTAGATGAAGGGGATTTCAGATCAGGAGAGACACCCGACTCTTCAAACAGCAGTCACAGATCTCCTGTCCAGCCATTCCATCTGAAGGGCATGAGTTCTACCTTCTCTCTCCGTAGCCAGAGCATTTTTGATTGCCTGGAAGAGGCAGCCAAGCTCTCTGTGCCCTCAATGCCTGAAGATAATGTTGTTGACGGGAGGTTTAAGCGTCCGTTGCCACCAACCACAGTTTCAGGTAACATGGTCCCAGAAAACATGGGAAGGCAAGCCAGACCAGTGCAGGCTCCCAAAACCTCTCCTGCAGTCCCTGACTACGTGGCACACCCAGAGCGCTGGACCAAATACAGCCTAGAGGGAGTTTCAGAGTCCAGTGACAAGACTAACAGGGCCGTGGCCATGGAATTCCTGTGCGGTTTGAAGAAAAGAGGGGAGCAACAGAGCTCAGCTACCCAGGATAGCTACACCCCGTCCTTCAACCAGGACCCTTCCAGCTGTGGAGCTGGGAGGATTGTCTTCACCAAACCAACTAAAAGAGGTGTTGATGGGCTGGAAAAGAAAACATCAACAGGGGAGGATGATAAGAAACAGATAAAGACGGATCTGAAAGGAAAATCTCTTAAGAAGGCTGATGACGTGAGGGAAGAAGATAAGGTTGAGCTGGGGCACTTAGACAGTGACAGTGGAAAGGCAACAGAGGAGGAGGAGTGCATGATGGAAGGGGAGCAGAACACAAAATACAAATCTGATGCAAGGCTTAATGATGCAGGTGAAGAGCCATCGCTGGGACCAGTTGGATTCCACTGCAGTAAGAAGAAAAGCAGGAAAAATTTCCGACCTAAAGTAGATGATGAAGGGGAGGAGGAAGAGTCCTGAAGGATGAAGCACATTGGAGACATCCCAGGACTTGTCTTGTTCATTTTTTTTTCCTCTTTTTTTTTCTTTTTCTGATCTGAAAACCATGTGATAGCTTTTTATCCAACTGCATCATATCCACCAAGAACGTTTTATATTGTTAGAAATTAAGCTACCTAAAATAAACTCCAAACGTTTTGCTTATGAGAAGTCCATGGGCAGAGGATAGCTGCATCCTGGCAGGAGAGAATAAAGTGTGCTTTGTTTGCTTGAACAGCTCCCTGGGTCTTGCTCTGGAGCTGAGGTATCCAAAGAAACAGAAGTGTTAGCTAAAAGGCTGCAGGACTTCCTATTAACTCTCAGTTTTGGAATAGTTCCCAAATCCTGGAGAAAAGGTGATAAGCTCATTATGTAGAGATTTTTAAACAATGAAAATAAAACGTAGTCTTCCACTGGATGTGATTTCTCCTGGCCCTGTCCCAGGAAGGAAAACTCTTTAACTTTCTTGTTTAAAAATGTTCTTCTCTCATTGGCATTGAGGGTGAAAGCACAACAGTGCCCAGTTATATGATGTGATGATCTGCACCTTTGTATGTCCGTTCCAGGAGGTGCTGCTTCCCTATTGATGCTGTATGTGGATTGGGGTATTTGTGGGAATGAAATATTTATACCAGAACTGGAGACTTTTTTTTTTCTATGTGATACAATAAACTTTTGCTTGTAACTTGATTTCATCTCTGAACCACACTGAGTAATGCAGCTGTAGGAGTTTTACCAAACATTTTATTTGATCTCAAAACTGTCTTGAAAACCTTTTAAAGTGTTACTCAAACTTTGCCATCTTGTTAACTTCTCCCTCAAGTCTTATAGATGCTAAACCTCACATTTTTAACGTTTTCAATCATTTTACAATGTATAATCCCCTCATAGGATGAGTCATCTCATACAATGAATCACATTGTAAGGAATGTCAAATATAGTGGGGTTTTTCCACAGTGTTAGTAAATTTAATAAATAAAGTTGAAAGATTAAATTCTTTGAAAGATTACATGATTTGAAACTCAAATTAGTTCAGGTCAGTTTGAACTGACATTTTTTTTTTTGTCAGTATTCTAAATGAACCAATCCCAAGGGTAGTATTTATAACTGTATAGTGAAAAAATAATTCTTAAGAGTTTGTGATATTTCTTGGAAGACTGTGTTTGCCCAAACTCTGAAGGGTGTTTGAGGGGGTGACTTCCACTGCAGGGAAGTCCATCTTAACAACAATTAACTGGGAGGCCCCAGTCACTTGGGTTTTGTGTTTAAACAGATGCATCATTTGCTAGAAGAAGCAGAAAACAGTGTAAAAGGAGCAGTTGTGCTCCATTTTTCTAAACTTACCTTTTAATTTTCAGGTCAGAATGTATTCTCTCATGAGTGTGCAGTTGGATGCACATTATTTAGTGTGTCATTGGTAAATACACACTATTGTATTGGTTGTTCCAGTGCATGTGAGTGGACACACAGAGCAAGTCCAAATGGATAGATTCTGGGTTCCAGTGGATAGTTAGTGTGCTGGTCACGATAAAAACAGTAGCCATTTCAAAGTGGAAGCTGCTGCCAAGAGCAGGGAGTGCTGGTTGTGAGATATCTATTACTTCTTAACAAAAAGCCCCACAGCTCAGCAGTACAAACTTGCTGGGTTTATGAGTTCTGCTTGCCCAGGGTGAGGAACAGGTAGTAGGACTATCAAAATTCCATAGCTGCTAATGAAGTCACAGGCCGTGGGCACAGCTGAATAAACTGGACAATGCCTGTTTCATGAAGCCATCATAACAAGATTAATATCTGTTAATAAAAGACTCATTTTTGTCAGAGCTGAGATTTATTTTTTTTTTTCCACCTCTGGTAACAGGAAGCTTTTGTCCAATCTACAATTACATTGTGTAGAGACAATATTATATGTGTGAGGAAATGCAGTTGGAGCTTATCAGAGTCAGACACAGTCCAATACTTCCCCCTTCTGATGCTGTTTATATTATTCCAAAGAAATTTCCCCTTAGAGATGGTATTGATATTTTAGTGGTATATCTTGCAAAATCCTAATAAAGCCAGCAAGCATTTGTATGCTAAAAATGTACAAGCCAGTTTAAGTAATGGAAAAAGCCACAAACAGCCTAAATTCCTAGACTGCAGGATAATTCTTGGTACACATTCTTGTTTTAATCTCTCTTAAGTGATTTCTTTCTTCCCCCTTGAGAAAGAAAAGTAAAATGAAATCAGATGCTTAGATGTAGAGGAGGCATTCCATGTGGTGTGATACATGGAGGCAATGGCTCCTTTCCAGCAGGAAACTGGCAGCAGCTGTGATGGGGCATGGAACAAAAACAAAAACAAAAACGAGGTGATTCCGGTCTCTGAGGTTGAGTGAGGAGCCCTTAAGAAGGAATACCAGCAAAGGAATACCTCACAGGAGCCAGTATGGGAAGAGAAGCTGGTGAGTGCAATTGTTTAAGAGTTGTAGGAACTTCAGGAACTGTAGGGATTGTAATGTTTCAGTCTTCAGGCCCTTTCCTTGGAAACCACTTCTTGATTTCCTTTCTAAGCAGCTCAGGAGTACAAGCTTGATTTCTTGGCCAAGGAAGGTATTTAAGTGCGTAAATGATTGCCCTTCCAAAGGGAGACTCCCTTGAACAGAGAAGTGTGGAATTTGGCAGAGATGATGGTGGACTGAGGGTGTGGTATCTGGAGAACAAATGGTATTTAGAAAATAAGGTGGTGGAGTCACCCTGGAGGAGAAGGCTTTAGTGCTCTTTGTGGAATGATTTTGGAGACAGGACTGAGTGCTATGGGAGCAGCAGGAAAGAAAGCCCAGGAAACTGAAGCAGAAAGACCCAGGAAACCCTCAGTAATGTCAAGCCCTGATAGTGCATAGCATAGAGAGCTTGTTGCCCTGAGGCCTCCAAGAGACTAGGATTTTACTTCTATGGTAGTTCAGTAGGACAGAAGGTTTAATGTGAAGAAACAGAATAAAATTTAATTATCAATGTATTCGATGTCAGTCTCCAACTGCTCTGCACGCTCTTCTCTTTCACTTCTTTGCGGCAAAGGTGCTTCTGTGTTGGCACTCTTCACACCTAATAGGATTGGAAAAGTCATGTGCTCATTTAAAAGCCTTAGGACAAGGGGCACATAGTAGTAATTGCTTAAGAAACTTTAAAATGTTGGGGAAAAAAAAGGACACTCTAGATTGTATTACTTTGCATTTGCTCAGTGAATTATAAACACAGGCTTATTTTTCAGCTATTTAAATTTCTGATTTTTATGCAGTAACAGTATTCAAATGTCTGGGAAGCCTGCTATGGGATGGAGTTTTTTTATTGGAATATTGATAATGAAGCAACTCACATAAGTATTTTATAACTTCTGACAGAATTATGTAGAGCTTAAGGTTAGCTGAAATCTCAATGACTTGAGGTCTTGTCTTGTCATGACTTTATTGAGTTTTCCAGCTACTTCTTTTTTCCATGTATTTATATGCTCAGTTTATGGATTATTGGAGGCTATTTTGTGTAATAGATAGCAACAGGTAGATCTTGAAATAGGTCATTAAGAAGGATAGCTAAAATCTTTATTGTGTTGGATATCCTGCAGTGGCTGAGGAGTAGTTCCTGTCTCTAATAATTTAAACTCCATACAGTGGAGCCCTGGGACACAGGACATGATCCTTAACTGACATAAATAGGTGCATCTCTAAAGACAAATGAATTCTGTTAATTAAAAAAAACAATATGAGACTTGCTCAGTTTTTATTTTTAGTTATTATTGTTATGCATTTTAAATATTTTATAATACTTCAGAAGAATTATCTCATGGACTCAGGAAACCCCCAAGGCAATCCTCTGTTGCAAATAGATACTTGTTTCTGTGCTTGAACTGGGTGAGAATTATTCTAACTCACCCTAAGTGACAGTCCTTGCCCCAGAGCTTTTAAATGTATTTTATAAAAGGTAATTTTTTCATTCTGAAGTAAGAGTATTCTGTTCCCCCGTTACATTTAGGAATCTCCTTATGGGGTTATTTTCCAGTCTTTTTTTTTTTTCTGCCTTGCATTTTTTTAATTACATTGTTCAGCTGTATTAATTAGCTTTTCCATGATAGTTTTCAGTACTTACATGTGTAGTTTGGAGCTGGTTGAGTGCATAAGAGGTTGGTTTTGGTTAAAACCTCTGCCATGGAGGAGATAACAGCTGTACAGTAGCAAATCTACAAAATAGGTAGTGATTAAATACCTGCCCTTTTTTGTGAGTATATTGCATTACCTCAAGCTGGCACAAACTTACCAAAACATTCCTTTGTGTTTCTGTTGGACCCAGATAGCCTGACTATTTTCAGGAAGCCATAAAAGGGATAAGAAGGGAGCAGGAAACTGTAGCAGGAGTATTAAGATAAAGAACATTCAGCGAGGCCAAAATTATACAGGAGAGTCGTAGAGATAAAGAAAACAATAAGAGTTGTGCTGCATAGCAGGTGGTTTAACATTTTCAGACTCCGTAAGAAATGTTGTTTGTTTACATTGCAAGGGTTTGTCATCAAAAGTGCGAGACAGAATTTCCTGCTATTATTTGGATTTCATAATGGTATGCTGGACGCTTCCCTTTTGAGATGTTGGTACCTGGTGTCTTAAGAAAATTAGAAAAATGGATGTACTAGAAGATTAGGTCAGGTCAGACAGAATATGTGTATTTTCCAAGCTGACATGAAAAAAAAAAAAAAAAAAAGAGGAAAAGATTAGGAGAAGGACAAGAATGGAGGGGGGAAGACGAAGTGTTTCGTTCCAGAAGCATCCTTAACAAAGGAAAGAAACACTCTCAAGTAAACTACCAAAGAGAGCAAGAAATGTTGTATTCCCTTTTCTCCTTTCTACAGGTGGTTAGAAGTTTTTCTTTACATATTTTTCTTTACATATTTACGTATTTTTTCACCAGAAAGCAATAAGGAAAGTGGAACTATAATATAGATCCCTTTTTCTGTCCCTTTATCCCTAAGTAGGGTCTGCCAGACCACCATTAAATGAGAGAAAGATGGTGAAATCCTAAAGCTGATACAAATGCCTAGAAAATATGACTTACCTGGGTTTCCAGAACTTTAAATCGTTTTTCTTGTTCTTTCAACCCACTAAAATACTTAGACAAATTATCCACCCTGTGGAAACAAAGCAAACACCTTGAGCAAAAAGGAGAGGCCTCAGAAGAAATCATAAAACACAAACCATGTGTAACTTTACTACACCCATGGCTCTTCAGCACAGTTCTGTGCTGCTTAGACATCTCACAGCCCCTCTACAGTTTTGTCCATTTGAGGTGTTCACAGAAGTATTTTTTGGGCAGAGCAGCATCTCTGGAACACTGTCATGCACCTGTTGTCCAGGGACTCACACATGACAGATCCAGTTCCAGTGGAAACTGATCCTGTGTGAGAACTGAGACTACAACAGAGATAAGCCACTTAACATTTATGCAAGCTTTCATTTCTGGAAACTGGCTTGACAGTCAAATGC
The DNA here is from genome assembly GCA_024734555.1 of Trochalopteron elliotii. NCBI lineage: Eukaryota > Metazoa > Chordata > Aves > Passeriformes > Leiothrichidae > Trochalopteron > Trochalopteron elliotii. The sequence goes on from JANPWX010000311.1 coordinate 1,299,476, forward strand.
TTTTTTCCATGCAGTCCAAAGGAATTGCTTAAGGAACTTCCATATAGTGCCTCCAAATCACTGAATTATCCCCATGCTTCCTGCATCCTTCACCTGTTCTCCCATCAGTTCCTTATTCTTAGCATCTGATTCCTCATAGGCTTGGCAAATCCCTCTCTGGTTTCTCCTAGCTACTCGTTCAAAGTTTCCCTCTCACAGATTTCTAATCCCTTCTGTGTGAAAAACCTGCTGCTGTGTGGGTCTAATGCATTTTGAGATTGGTTCAGTGCAAAGTTCAAAGAATCACTTCCTGAGGGTTTCCTAAGATTTCAAAATCACACTGCTACCACCTAAGAGCAACAGTAAAAGCCATGGGGATAGTGGTGTTCATCTGAATCTCTTACAGTCTTTCTCTGGCTCTGCTATACCTGAAATATTGTGAAGCCAGGTGGATTCTCACTTTTCCCCTCCAGTAACTTCACCTACAACGTACCATCTTTATTATTTATTATATAAAGGATATAGTACCCTTTATTTGGAAGCAGTTGCACATATATTTATTGCATTATCTCAACAATTAAGCTCTCACTCCTAGGGTTTGTCAGTGATCTGCTTATGAGAATAAAGTTTAAACCTATATAATCACTCTAAATTATTATGAATTAAGGGTCTATGTGAATTAGAGGGAGAGGAGTATTTTCCAAGAACATAAGCGTGCTGTTCTGGTCTCCAGCTATTCTGTGAGTTGGAGAGATGGAGGGTTATTTTGAAAGAAAACAGACAGCACAGGAACATTTCCATGGAACTTTCTTATTATGGTAACTTTCCCACCCACTGCACCTCTATTTGAAGTCTGTTTTATTGTAAGAGAAAACAGCTGGAATAGGTGTTAAAAGCTTCTTTAAGGAGTGCTCTTCTGTCTTAGATGCTGCTGTTCTCCCTGCATATAACTACTTTGTGTCTCACTTAAAGGTTTAAACCTCTGAAGAATAATTTAGGACTTCTACTTTATCAGACTAAACCAATTCAAGTGATATTCCTAGTGGGGAAATATAGAGAAGTACACAAATGGAGACTCAGTCCCATGCTATAAAGGCATAAATATTTGCTCTCCTGCATCTCTGGCTAATTCAAGGTATCTTAAACTTCCATTCAAAAGTCTGTTGTATTCCTACTGGGGATGAAATTAAGTGTGCTGCAGTCTAGCACACAAACGAGTTTTCCACCATTTCCTTCATGAATAAGATTTTCATTGAGCTTGGCTACAGATTTGGCTGGAACTTGCATGTCTGTAATTATACATACTTCAGGAGTGACAAACACTCTAATACTGTAGTGATGCTGGCCTCACACATTTTTTCTTGGATTGTGTATTTCCTAACTGCATTCCAGCTGGACCCTTTATATAAGCTTTACAAGAACTTTAATGCTGAACTCATTTAAAGCTGAAGGCTTGTGAGTTGCTCTTACTGTGGCCCAGAATAACTTACTTATTAGATGTGGCCTTCAGCCTTTCTTCATTGCTTTCTTTCTTTTCTTGCTCGAGGTTTACAAGGTAATGTTCTTTTTGCACCAGCTCCCATGTTATGATTTTTTGATCGAGGCTCACTGGAAGATCCCTTTCTGTGGGAAAAATAAGAATTATATTTTACCCCTTTTTCTATGATACTAGTAGTGAAAAGTTGATATGCTAAAGGAAGGTTGTTTTTAGGGTTAATAATTGCTAAAACTCAGAAACAAATTAAGTAAATATTCCTTAAACCTATCAAATGTTAAATCTTCAGAAACCAATTCCCATTACCTGTTTTATATTGCTACCTTTGTTGTAATAACTACGTTGCATCAAGGAATGCACCGTGGGAAACTGTTTATAGTTTAAATTATAATTAATTAAATTTAATTTTTTGTTTGCACTCTCCTGGCACTCTTAGTTAAAAATACAGTGTGACTCTTGGCTTAAGGAAATCCAGCTTATTCTGCTGTTTTCTGTGTGCACCATGACCTTGGAGACAGTTTCTACAGTTGCTTGATCACATTTGTTAACAACTCACCCAGGTGTTTTTTCTTGTGTTCCATTTTGTTGAAGAGTCTTCTGAGAACCAGGGTGATGTGGTTGATAATGATAAATGGAGGTGCTAAGGCAGGCCGGCCATGGTATTCCACAATCAGGTTGTAGCGCTGCACTTTCCAGAAGATGTCTGTATTGCCCTGGACAACTTGAAAAGTGTAGCTGTAATTTGGGGGGAGGGAATAAAAGCATGTAACTCTTTTCACCACAACAAGCTAAAGATGAGTATAAAAAAATTTAGTCCTGTATTTACTTTAGAAAAGGAACAGCAAGGTCAGCAAGTAGTGTTAATTTAACTTAAAGCTAGTGCAAATTCTTGGATATTACAATAATGCAGTTGCAGTCTTCAGTTGTTAAAAGATACATTTGTTCTGTTTGGCTTTTTTTGTTTTTTTTTTTTAAAGAAAGATAATTCTACTTTGCTCAGGAAAGATCAGCAAACATGCCACATCAGTTCTTCAACCAAATGAATCATTATTAGCTGTGTTGACAACAAGCATTTCCCTGATGTGCAAATCATCCACTGTAAAGTCTGCCAAGTTTATGGCTGCTGTGCACCTGCAGATTTGTGATCCCACACAGTCGGGGACTCAGACCCTTCTGTGCATGTTTAATTGAATTTTTAGCAGTAAAAGAGGTTTCTTTTCTCCTTGTCTCCAATGTGGCTAGAGTAAGGATGATATCTTAAGAGCTATCTGATCACAGGGTTCTGCCTATCAATCCCCAGGTAATATTCATGAGGAAAATTACAAGTGTATTCCAAAAGGAATAGCCAGCAGTGAGATAGTAAATTTGGACATCCACTTAAAGCTTTGCAACCTCTGTCCTGATACTTAGTGGAATCACTCTTGCCTGAACATAGCAATCAGGAGGTTCATAAGGAGGACGTTTGTGACGAGTAGGAAGATGACCAGCAGGAGTATGACGAGCCAGTTGGCGTAGCTGTTAGGGCAGGATGGTGTGTTCTCCTGCAGAATCTGCAGTGGGTTAAACGTGCAGTTCCTGGGATATGTTCGAGATGCTGCAAAGGAAAATGGAAGAAAAAAAAATAGCTATGACAAATCCTAATGCTGTGTTTCTTTCTTGGATTTTGTGGAAATACAGTCGTGTTGTGTATGTGAAAAGGCATTGCATGGTTGTGCAAGATATTTGCAGCCCTGGGACACTGCAGACCTCCACAACTTGGCTGCTCATTTAGTGGCAAGACGTCTGTCACAGCTGGCTTTGCAGTAGTGTTCATCAAAAAGGGGTTGTATTGAAAGGCCTTCATCCTTTTTAGACTAGTTTTCAGTTTCCAAGTCAAACCACCTCTGAGTCTGTGTTCCCCATATTGTTGTGTCTTCATGCCTGGTAAGTGAGTTAGAGGAGAAAACTCAGTAAAAGCTGTGAATGGGGTTCCTCATTCTAAATTTGAAATGCTTTGTGTATCTCAGCTGGCAGTTGAGGTTAGGGAGAAGGTCTGGTTCTGCTGCTTTAGACTAGAGGCCTTTGTCTCCATTTTGTGCATTTTGTCTCCAGCTATGAATTAAACCCACAAGTTTAGAGTAGCATAATGATATTTACTTTATTTCTCTCTATTTCTTTTCCTAGTAATCCTTTTCCCTGGTGCCACAGATAACCCCCTGGTTGCATCCATTAGAGGATATGGTTATATCAAAGCTCACCAAGCTGGGATTTCTTTCACCAAGGGGACTACCTTATACTTATCTACACTGAATTTCATTTGATGATTCAGCACTCATGAGGCTCCTCTGCCTCTCTCAGGTGTCAGTTTTTGTCTCTGCTACCCAGTGATGTAGTTTTGTCAGCAGATTTTGCCCTCCTTATTACCCCTCTCCCTTTCCATATATTTCATGAAGATGTTAAACAGAATTAGACCCAGAGGGCACTAGGACAAATTAATCCCTTCTGGAAGTTGCCCATGTAATTGGTTCTTTTTTTCCTCTGTTACTCTTAACCCATTATTTACCCAGGTAGAGACACCCACTGGAGTTTCAGTGGAGAGAAACACTTTCTAGGGAGTGCTACATCTGACCTTTTGGCAAATGAGTAGAAAATTATATTCCAGAAACTTGTTTCTTTCCAATTACTTTAATGGAATTAAGGGTGACTGATTGTGCTGTACATGCCATAGGTATTTAAAATGGACATGTATCACATTCCTCTCTCTTGTGTCATTCGGGTTTTTTGGCTTTTCTAAGACATGCTTTTGCTTATTAAGCAGAGTGAACATGAGAGAATGCTTACTGCTTTGCTTCTGTCTATGGCATTTTTGTTGTTGTTGTTCTATTTTATATTACTCCAAGTTTGAATCCCACTTCATTATTGCCAGTGACATTTAGCACTGGCTAAATGCTGTGATGTTACTGCATACTTCTTTGGGAGGTTGGGAGGTGACCTATTCTGTATTTTACCTGCTTACCTATCAGAAATGTTGCCTTTGAACTTTTATGTCTAATTATTTCTGTCTCTTATGATTATTTTTATGTTGTTTTGTTTGCAATGCTGCACATAAGCAATTACAAGCTTTATTTGATTTGGGCAGCTTTATCTCCAGAGTAAATAAATGCTCTGGAGTAATTTTATTCAAAAACATGTGTTTGCTTATGGGCAGGGCAGTACTGCTTTAACACTGTCGCATTAAACTACTGCCAAAATGTGTGGAGGTGCTGTTTTTTATTGTTTGAGTTTACACAGGGTTATCTGGGTCTAGGCTAAACTGAAAGGAAGTGGATTGAAGTGAAAGCAGGTATGCCAGCCTTTAAAACTGCAAATCCTTGTGTATTTCTGAGAGCTTATCTAAATGGGGACAGCTCTTATGCTCTAATGTAACTCCACAATGCCCATTATCTCTTAGCAAATACACTATTTGTGTGACAGTAATTGTAAGCTTAGGCCCGTAGGAGAAAGATTTATAAAAGCAAAATTAAAAGAAGGGCAATACTTGGAAGGAATTCTAGGCTCCAATCCAGAAGTGCACATTCAAAAATGGCCAAGTTAGGGGGAAAGAAACTTCCTCACTGTCTATTTCATCCAGTGGAATCTGGCCAAATATCTGCAGGTAGGGACGATAAAGAACCCTTCTGAATATCCATTCCACTTGGCTGTCATCGGGATGGAGCAGAGCTTGAGTTGTCACACCGTAGGCAATGAGCCACACGCTCAAGAAAAACAGAAAGAAGAAAACATCCTTCATCTACAAAAGAGAGGGGGAGGGGAGAAAAGGAGGGGCAGTGACTGTGATAGCATAGTCAAGTAACAGTAGTCTTTCTGTATGAATATGGCTCAAATAATTCTGTTTCTTTACAAGCTTGTTCAGGTTAAAGGAAGTGGAATAGGATACAGTTCCATGCACAGAATTCCTCATCTGACCTTGCTGTTAACCATATTGTCCTTGGCCTGTAGTAAGCATTCTTCGATTGCTCATTTAGATAAAGACACATTTTAAATTAAAATCTTGCTTTCCAATCATCAAACATTTAAAAATGAAACATATTATATCTTTTAAGTGACTGTCACATTTTCTCTTTTAAGTGCATATTTTCTGTGAGATATCTCAGTACCACGGACTGCTTTACTGTGAATTACAAGAGTTCTGCTGCAGCAGAGAATCTTGGTAGCATTCAGTGCTCATTGATGAATACTGAGCCACTGATACAGCAGGCAGAGAAGGCTGCAAGGATCAGGTTCCTTCTGTCTTCAGTTTTCAAGCTAAGTGATGCATCTGAAAGATTCTTTTCGGGGCTTCCTGCTTATCAACATTGTGTTTCTCTACAGAAACAGAAGTAATTGAATCCTAAAACACTTACTTAAAGAAAAAAAATCTAATATGCATTTCAAGTGCAATAATTTTTCCCTGGTGGAAGAGGAACACTTCATCCTCTCCCCTTCTCATCTGACAGAGTTCATTAGGGACTGTAGATTCATTTCAATTAGATTATTGGATTGTACAGTTACCCAAAAGCATAGGCATTTCAGAGATCCAGGATGTTACTTGGAGTTCTGATCAGAAACATTGTCTCTAAGCCAGGAAAGACAGAGTTGATGTCTGAGTTCCATCAACCTGTTTTGTTTTCTGGATGATCTAAAATTTAGGAATGCTGCAGGGCTGTAATGGTATCATGGTGATGGGAGAGCGGTGACAAGCCTGGAACTATTTTTTTCCAATCTGCAGTCTCTCTGGCAGCGAGTATTGTTCTGGAATGAGCATTGTTCTGGCATTTTAGCAATTACCAGACCTGTTTCAGCAAATCTGTAGCAAGGGTATAAAGGGGAAAGGCAGTAAGAGACCATCTGGGATTGCTTCTCTGTTCAATGAGGGAGACGATTTTGCTTGAACTCCCTTGAGCCCTTCAAGCAGGTTTCATTTACTGAAGTAACCTTCATTGTTCCTTCCTTTGATGTGAGGTTCAACACCGAAATACCAAAGCTGAGGCATTGTGTTGGCTTGCGTGGGGCAAAGATGAAAGGTCTCTGTTAGGGTTTTGTCTAGGCTGCTGGTTTTGTTCTTGTTTGCATCTTCCCAGTCCCAGTGTTATCTTGCAGGACTTCAGGTGCCAGCAGAGTGGACACAGGCAGGAGTTGTTCAAGCCTCTGGTTTAGCTTGGCAGGCAGCAAAGGAAGGGTTAGGAGCTGTACATCTGATTTGTTCTCTTACAATAGAAATCTGCTAACGCCATAAGCTAGATAATAAACAAGAACAAATATTTATTTGCCATTTACCCTTTTACTAGTCCAACCAAATGTCATGTAAGAGTTCCAGTTATTGCATTTGTAGACAAATCCAAATAGCTTGGTAGTTGTGTTTATTCAATGTATAGGCTTGTTTAGACTGTAGAGCTTTTACTGAGTTCTGCTGTGAGTCACGAATCAAATATTTGTAGATTCTGTAATGGTACTTACAATTAGATGAACACTATAAATCAGTTAGCATGAGCTAATTGACCTGGAGGATTAACATACCTAAATAAAAAGCTATTTCAACATACCAATGCATACCCAAGCACAGTAACTGTAATCCCAATGTCTCATTTCCTGCAGGAGAGGGGTAATAAATAAAAATATTTTATCAACATCTTCCAACATCTGCTCACAAAGTACTAATATGTTTTCATTGTAATGGGGAGCTAAAAAGTACGAGTAACTCGTGTAGGAAACTTATAACTATCCTTTTTCACTGATTTATTTTTTCTGCACTTGCTGCACAAAACGTATAATTTGTTTCCCCAAGTCATTAAGTGGGAGCTCTGCCCTTCTGTACATGGCCTGTCATCTGCCTGAGGTCTTTGTCCTGGATGCACACAGTTTAGGATGTAGGAGGAATAGCAGTAAGATCTTTGTTTGCCAGATCTGAGATTAAGTCATTAGGTGAGGTACAAGGATTAGTAAATTGGGACCACCTTACTGCACTACAGAGCTCTTTGAAAGGATCCATTTCAAACATTGCATCTTGTAATAAATATTGCAGGAAATATGCAAAATGACAAGCCTTAAAGATGTAAAAATAAAGACAGATTATAAAGTCATTTCCTTTCTAAAGACAAGATTTGCTACTCTCCATTTCTTAGAAGGCACAAGTATTTGTCTGAGACAGACTGCACACTTACCATCCTTTCCACAATTATGATCTTTGGTCCAAGTTGTTTGTGAATTGCAAAAATATGGATAAGTCTAAGTGTAAACACCATAAAATCAATGGCGAGTATTGTACGGCCAGCTTGAAAAGTTGAGTTCAGCATCCTGCAGAACACATGGAATGAAATATCAGCTCTCAGCAAGTACTGATAATGTCTGTACAGTGATGAGAAATAACCAAAACATGGAGGAACACTCTTTTCTCTCTCTTGGCGTCAAGGAGATTTATTAACACATTAAAAAAGGTACCTTGAGTAAAAGGGATTTTCGAAAACAAACAAAAGCAGAGCTTTTTGGTGCATGTGTTTGAATATATCAATATATCTGTTATCTCTGGAGCAACTTCCACAATTTCCAGAGAATTTTAGAGGGTCCTACTGCAGAAACGTGTCTCAAAGCTTGTAAAATGGATGTTAGAGCCTGTCCTCTCATGCACATGAGGGTCAGCTGATGTACATAGCCCTTGGTACTGGTGCTCACTGCCTCACGCAGAGGAAATATATACCTGCAGGTTACCCCGATTATGAAGAGAAAGATGGTCACCATATCACATTTATTCCAGTTATCCTCCACATACAGCTTAAATTTTTTCATTAAACTTGTGTCTTCATCTGTATAAAAACTCTGAAAAAGAGAAATAACCATTGGTATTGATCTCTTTCCACTTTCACTATTTCCTGCTGAGTTTTAACATAATACCTGTTGCCTTTTTTGTTGCAAAGAGCAAAAAACAAATTCTAAGTGTAATAAGGAAAAAACAAGCTGTTAAACAATGCAGCTTCCAGTCAGAGTTCAGTTTCTAGGCATTGCTATCTAAACAGCATGAACAGATTTGGCATTTGTGTACTAGAATTGTCAGTGAAGGTACATTTGATTATCTAGGCAAAGAGTTGGCTTTCTTAATTGGGTTTTAGCCTGGCAGTCTTCATGTTTTACAGGTTTATAATGAAATGTTCTTTGATCCAGATATTTTCCATGTCCTCCTCTGGTTATGGCTTTGCTGCATAATTTCAAATAAATTGTGACAAACTTTCCTGTCTCTTTTGCTTAAATAATAAACACCTACTGGTTCTTCCAGAGTAAATGATAGTAACTGGAGTTTTTTTGTGTCTAAAGAGAAGAGCTTTACGTACCCACAGTTGGCAATACACTTGCACCACTGTTATTATTTCAGTTTTTAAACTGAGGACAATGCAAAACCAGTAAGAGGAGACTAATGGAGAAGGGCTTTTGGGGGTTGGTGGTATGGTTTGGTTTGTTTTTTTTAAGAAAAGCAAGCCCAAAAGAGATCTGCTAATATTTTGAGTTGAAAAGTATTTTGGGAAAAGCCACAAATAATCTGAATTAATTTACTTGTGATTTTTTTAAACAGTCCTCAGCAGGGAGGAACCTCCTAAAAAAGTGTAGAGCTGCCCGCTGTGTTTCCAGGTGTAGAATATAACTTCCATCTTACATTATTTGTGGTGGGAGGACCTAGTTCTAGGGAGAGAAATCAGAGAGAGACTTTACAAAGTGAAGAACATCTGAGTGCTGGCAGCCCACTTGAATAAGGCTGCAGTAGGATGGAAAAACAGGTGAGCTGTAGTTTTATATGGTGGAGGAAGAGCTTGTTCTGGGAGAGAGAGGTGAGATGTTTATGATAAGTTCTGTATTGTTCACCTTTGCACCTGACACTTGGAATCTGCAAGCCTGTACAGTTATACAGATTGTGAATCTATTGAAAATAGTGCTGCAGGTTTTACTGTGTTGTTACTAAGGGGATGTGGGTTACTTACCTGTCGGATCTCTTCCAAGACAAGGGTAAACACCCAGAAGTAGAGTACAATTTCTTTACCAGATGGACCCTGAGGTGGGGGTGGTTTAAAGTCCAGTAAAAGGACATAAGTAAACAGAAAGAGAAAAGCAAAGTACATTATAACGTTCCCCATAAACACAGTTACAGGGGCACTCCAGAATTTTCTCCACTGGGTAAACATGAATGTCGCCCATGCTGTGTTTGCAGAAGGGTTCTGTTTTTCCAATGTGTCATTTCCTCTGCAAACCAAAAAGAATACATGCTTGGTGACAATCTCCTAAAATTAGTTCATGGGAATAGGCTCAATATTATTCTATATAAAGCTTCTTGTAAGATAGTACAGGCAGATGCCGGGGCTGGCCAAGGGGGAAGGCTGTAGAAGTCAGAGCAATCACATTACCATAGCAGAAATATTTGAAATCCAAAAGAAGGTTTTGAAAAACAAAGTCACATCAGAAGTATGTGCATGTTTTTGTTATTTCAGTTTAGTTCTAATAATTTTATTTCTTGACTTCATTGTGTTCCTGCATGGAGTGCAAATGCATAAGGAGAGGGGGAAGGATAGTTGCTCTTTATAAACCTAAATAACAGGAAAGAAAAGAAAATGACCAATGAATTTTTGTGAGTCAGCTCTTAATTATTTTGGCTCTGGAATTTTCTTGCATTTTTTGCCTGGGGAAGTTCTTGTTGTTGCTGTGAGTTTAAAATTCTGACCCAGTCTCTGAGTGCTGGATCATACTAAGCCCGTGTTTCTTGACTGGAATCTGATAGACCTACTGAAGAATGCCTTGCTCCTTTGCAGAACTGGCATCTTGCCCTTTGTGGTTAAATTAGAGTAAGTTACAAAAAAAGCAATATAGAAGCCTTTTAGCAAAAAGAGTTGACCTCATAAATTATGTATTAAGGTTGCCTTTGAGTGTGGTGGAATGACGCAAGTATTTTGGTAACTGAAGGGAAATTTGACCTGCACATCTACAGCTGTTTTGCTGTGTTTTGGAACATGAAGTGGTATCTATTGGCAATGGAAATTATCCTGTGCAGAAAATGCAAGTTTGATAGCAATTTGATCTTTGTGTGAGGATTTGTTTCCACATAAAATGCTCTCCTGTGTAAGCTAGGGATGTTATCAGACCTTTAATTTTGTGATTCTTACTCTGAGAAGTCTGATCTCCAACAAAGGATGTGCACACTAGGGTATGTTTTCAATTTCACCTCACAGAAAATAAACAATGACTCTTCACTGGTTTTTAATTTCCTCTGACGATCTTGCTAATTATTAAATACATTTGTTACAAGGAAAAAGTTCTCTCTGTGGCCAATCTTTTCTATATGCCTGATTCTGTACTACCTCTCAATTTATGACATCATGAGATACATTCCCATGGTAACAGGCTAATATCATAAACAGATAATTGCAGCTTTACTGTAAGATGCTGAAATAGATCTGGGAGGGAGATAGCCTCTTTGTTAAAATAAATTGCTAGGATAATAGCAATTGGAACGTGGAAGGTAATGACCAAACCATGCTGCACTCAGGATATGGAAGTGCTTTATGATATTGCTTACAAATAGCTCCCAAGAGCTTTTACACCTATTTTATAGGTTAGGGAGGGAGAGAGAAGAACTAATGATTTTCTCCAATATACCAGCAGTTAAATGCCAGAGGTAAAAACAGAACCTAATAACTGACTTGGTCCAGGACTTCATACTGCCGCCGATGCTTCCTCTCTACTGTTCACGTATTTCTGAAGTTCTCTTTAAATCATGAAAAAAAGCTAAGTGGCAATTTAGCACTATTTAGCCATTAAGAGGACTTTGTGCTAATCAAAAAGTCTTTATGCTGACTTAAGTCCTTGTGATCTCCCAGGTTTTGGTGATGAGTGTGTGGTAGAGGTATAGGGGGGATTCTGTTCTGAATCAAAGATCTATGACTGACCACAAGGAACTGACAAAACCTTTGTGCTCAGTTACCCAATCGTGTCATGCTCCCTCTAACTCATAAGGTTCCTCATGCCTGATCTGTTAAAACATGAATTAAGAGTGTGAGAAGCTGACTCAAAGTAAAATTCCCTGGTACTGATGGGTGGAAAGCACGCCTTTGTAAGAAAGTACACAGTGATGTAAGGTTTTGCTGAGAACCTTCTTTCTGCTCAGCTCAGTAATCTGATAACTTCCTAAAATCCATTCTGTATTGGTCATCATGAGCTGATGGGAATGTCAGGAAATGCTATTTGATTTCCAAGTCAATTCTTTGTTCTGTAGAAATTACCTGCTGAGAAAAAGTAAACTGGTATCTCCTTAAAGCAGTGCTATATCCTTGTTTATTTTCTATATTTATTTAGAGAACAACAACAGCAGTAATCAAAGGGCACAGTACTTCCTGAGGAGTAATGACTTTCTTGGCCCTTCAGCTGCTCCTTAGATCATTAAGTGGTTGCTAATCCACAAGAAATGTCCTGTTCTTTGACTGTTGTCATAAAAGTTACATTAGCTGATGGTTTTAAACTTACCTATCTTCTTCCTTGGAGAAAAATGGAGTCCTCTCTGAATCCAAACTGTCCAGCTCTCTAAATGATTCTGGCTCATTCTTTGATTGTTTTTCCTCACTGTAAGCAAATAAACTCATTACTTAAAATATGATGCTTAGCCATTTTACACTACTGAATTGACATTGATACAGAACTGCTAGTGTGTACTTATCTTGGATCTGTTCTGCTGGGGAGCTGTTAAATTGGGCATAAACTTAATATTTACAAATTCTGTTTACTTTTAAGGAGGAGGCTGAAGTCACCCACAAGATTCAGAGAAGTGATAATTGGCGTGCTTCACAAAAATGGAACAGGATGCTCAGTTTCCTCAAGCTAGTTATGATTTGAGCAGAAATAAACCCCTCAGTCAGTCTTAGAAGAGAATTGCTCAATGCTCCATTCCTAATTACTCTTAGTAGCAATTATGAAGAGAAATGCCAGAAGCAGTAGGGGACATGTGACAGTTCTTGCATTTTCAGGGAAAGAAGGCAAAAAAATGGAAATTTGGAAATGATTGCTTTGATTATACATAGTCTTTTAAACCTTTCAATGAAAACTTTGCCAAAATATCACATTAAATGAATTTGTAAATCTGGCAGCTAGAAAGTCATCTTTAGTGATACTGGCAGAAGGCAAATCTTAAGTCAGCATTGCCAAACAAGTTTTCCTCTTGCTTTTTATGTAGTTTAAGAGTTAAGAAACATGTATTTCATAATAACATGTCATTTCATATTGCCCGTTCTTATGATTTGTATATGATTCTCTGGATGTTATAAGGTTTTCCTAAAGTTTCAGATCCTCAATTTTTATGACCATCTGAGCAGCTTGGCTGCTCTTTTTTTCTTTTCTGTTTATTTTATTTTATTTAGTTGTCTGGCTTTTGTGGTGTGGGGTTTTTTGTTTTGCTTTGTTGGGATTTATAGTGCATGGACTTTTTTTTCAAGAAAACCTAAGACTGTAAGGCACTGAATTCAAAAATCTTAATTTATTTTGATTGACTGAAAATTTAATGTCAGTCCTGTGTTTTTAAGCTTGACTTATGGTTATCAAGGCTTGTGGCTGATAACACTGCTTTGTGATGATTGTTTTCCTTGGATAAGATACTGAGGTTTGAGCCAGGCATCTCCAAATCTAGAAACAAATGGTCCTACAGCTGCAGATGTTCTACACATTGCTGTGTAGATTCCGGAGCTGACAGAATTCCAACAGGCTTTCCTGTGAGCTGTGCAAAATAGAACGATCTCTGTGAAACCATGGCATTGGTCTTTTAAGTATGGCAACAGGCACTAGCACAGGACACACAAATCACTCAGCCCTTTAGAAAACTGATTTTGTTAGGTGATATTAGGTGATGTTACTGTTTTAATCACTTCAGGGAGAAATTTTGAGTCTGGATATTTTTTACGGCTTATTTTTCATCACTTACTTATTTATCTCCTGCACCCAAATAGTTATGTTTATACCTGAATGATATTAAATTTGTGTAGATTAGGAAAGGACACCAGAATGCACAGATTAACTTGAGGATCTGTGTGCTTGTGGACATGTCTCCCCACCATATTTTTGTCAGGAAGGCCTGAAAGTCAAGAAGAGAAGAGATGGCTTTAATATCACAAAAAGATACTGGCAGGTGAAGTATGCCTATGTTCAGTGACTCCTAAGACAGTGAATGCTCTGAAAACCTTGGAGCTTCAGAGCAAACAGGTTCTCTGTGTGTCCTTCTGCAGATGTTGAGCATGCAAAGAATTATTTGGAGACCAGTGGAAAGAACAGCAAGCCAAATGGAATTAAACAACATCTGTAGTACTAAGGAAGCCCAAGTCAGGCACTGGGAGATAAAAGCAGCATCACTCTTAATTTAGCTTTGTGTATGCAGAGAGAAGTCAGGTCGTGAGAGCAAAGCTGAATAGTAATTTAATTTCACTTTTATCAGTGAGCTCTCTCTTGAATCTGAACAAGGAGTTACCTCACATCTTGGAGCAGCTTCATTATGCCCCAGGCAGATTTACGGTGCTTTTTCTGATGCTTCTCTGTGAGCAAGGAAGGAATAAAAAGCAAAAAGCACAAGATGGATTAAGGGCTAAACCTTCTCCTCAGCAGACTGGTCTGTGTGCCAGCTGGATGAGAGGGTGGGGAAAGGGGGAATTGTGCTGCTTTGGCAAGGACATGGTATAATGTCCTCTTTGTCTGTTGCTAGGGGGAGAGAAGAGTCCCTTCTCCCAAGAATGGTTCATAGGGGAACACATTCATTGGGGTTGTTCAGTTCCTGTGCTGTCCTCTCCTGTGTCCAGCCTAAGGCCCTGGGGCATATAAAACTTACCTGGACACCATCATGTGCAAAGAAAGACTTTGCATCTGCCTCTGTGGCCAGCTGAAGGCACGTGGTTTTGCTCCAGTACTGATTTTTCCTCACCAACAGAGCAAACGCTCTCTCCTCACTGTTGTGGTAGCATTCACTAAACAGTTCTGCCATGTGAAGGAAACACAGATAAAAAATAAAAAATGTATCTCTTGGGTGATCCTCTTACACTTTGAAGGATGAGTTGTCATGCTGTCCTCATTCTCCCAAACAGACTAAAAAAGACAAGCAGCTCAGCTTTGTCTTGTAGACAACAAATCCTTCATTTTAAGACAGAGTTACTTGACATAAAATAATATTAGACTTGGAGGAGTGTTATGGCATAGTTGTTTCCTGAGAAACTGGTCCTGGAGCTTAGAAACCAGGATAAATTTAAACAGTCTAAAAAAAAAAAAATCAAGATCTTCTCATTAGACAAGATCTGACTTCTTGTGTCTGTTCCATTTTACTGATTGACTTGATTATCTCATTACCTTTCCTAAGCCAGCCTACACCTTTTCACACTGTGAAACTGGTCAAAAAGATCAAGGGCACTTAAAATGATATACAGACATCTTTTCTAGTTGATGGGGTATTTATCATTCTTAAAGAAAGTTTGCTTTGCATAATCAAGGCCAGAAATTAAAACTGAGGATTTGATCTAATACTTATCAAAGCCAAGAAGCAGAAGTTCTGTGCATTGGATTAGGCCCCATAATTCCATGACTAAATTACTCGAGCCCTGTGATTATATAAGAACCTGATTTTTAATTTTTATGAGTAACAATGGCCCTGCGAGAAGAAGGGGAAATGTGATCTGTGTGCCAATAATGTAGCAATGACTGCATGAGCCTTCAGCTGCTTGATGAACTATCTCAAAGCGAGAGGAGCCGCTGTGTTTGTTTCCATGTGGGGATGTGTTTTAAAACCCTCTCCTCACAGCAGTGCAGGTATGGATTGGACTGAAGTCAGATCAGCAGAGAAGCTTGCGTGCACACATCTGTTTCTAAAGCAGGCAAAGGGGAGAGGGTTCAGCATTCCAGCATTGCAGATGCCTGGATCTGACTGCTGTAGGGAGGGGCATCTTGTCTGCTGCGAAACCAGCCTGAGCCTCACTGCAGTTTGCAGTGCACTTGGCCCTCTTCTGGGTGAGGTAATCTTAAATTATTTTTAGCTGCAATGACAAAACTTAAAACTTGTTGCTCTAGTGGCCCTTACAGAGCAAGCTTGATATTGCAGGAAGAGCAGACTGCTGTGAGGCTGGAAGTGTTTTGGTTATTCTGTCTTCCACATCACTGTAACACACCTTGTACTAAGATCAGACAATTAAAATACCAACAAACAGCAGGAGAGTATCCGTGCATCCCAGGGGGCCTGTCTTGGAACAGAGATTTTTCCAAAATGAGTGGGTTTTAAGTCTTTCCTCTGTGTCTGAATGTTTGGGACTGCCTGTGCTGCAAGGCTGTTAAATTATTCATGACAGTTGACCTTTTACAACTGAAACAGTATTTTTTTTCACTTGCTTGCCTTCCAATGGCAGTTCCTTTTAAATTTTCAATGCCATTCAAAAAGTGCCATTACTTACCAACAGCGAGCTGCTCATACTTGGCCTCTTTCATTATGCAGGCTGCTTTGGTCTCCGTCTCCAGGCGGGACATCTCTTTAAGGATCTTGCAGGCTGCCAGAGCTGAAGCTACACCCTCCTGACCCTGTGGAATTGAAAGGGGTGCTGCTGTCACCCTCCACTGGAGAGCATTTCTGAACGGGGAAGACTCCACTATGCAACATATCCAACAGCAAAAAGTTAATGCCTTTCAATGAAAATCTTCAATACAGATTTGAAAGCCAAAAATGCTGATCAAAATGACAGCTTTGGTGATATCTGAGAATTAAAACCACATATTGTGGCTGCCCCATCCCTGGCAGTGCTCGAGGCCAGGCTGGATGGGGCATTGAGCAAACCAGTCTAATGGAGGGTGTCCCCGCCCCTTGCTGGGGAGTCAGAGCTGGATGATCTTTAAGGTCACTTCCAACCCAAACTCTTCCACGATTCTTTATTGGTCGCTCTTGTGCCTTGTAAGGCTGGAGACTTCTGGGTCCAGGCTCTTAGAGGGACCTGATTTTTGCGATAGCAATCAAGGACTGAAAGGTGAATAACATGCCCTGGAAATAGAGCAGCACATCCTCGCTGTGTCTCGATACCTCCAGCACGGCTGTGCTGTGACAGAGCTGTAGGAGACAGGAGGGAGCACAGCTGGCAGAGGCACAGCCGTGGCACAGAGCAGGGATGTGTTGTGTGCCTGGGGAGCACAATCACAGGGCCCTGCGAGGAGCCGATGTGTCCGCAGGCACACAGCCCACACCCGCAGCCCGGGGAGCCGTGCTGCGCTCCCTCGCTCCCCGGGGCTCCCCCCGGGCCAGATGCGCTCCTCTGGAAGGTCAGCCATGGAGAGAGAGCTCTCTCTCCCTCTATCTGTGGGGGCAGGGAGGCTCCCAGATGCGGGGGACAAACAGGGCCCGATTATGCCAGCTCGGAGCTCAGCCGTGGAGAGCGCGATGCTGCTCGCTGCGCACCGAGCACGTAAGCCAAAGATGCTTCCTAGCCCCGTCCTCCCTCCCGTCACGCTCGGAGCCGAACAATCGCCCATTGTGGGAGGCACAAAACCTGCTCCTGGGAGCCGTGAGCCGTCGGGAGCGGGGAGCGGAGCTGCAGCCCGGGCTGATTTACTTCTGCTCCTGCTCTCCCCGCGGGCAGCAGCCACGCAGAGATGAAAGGCACCTTAAATGCCACCTCTGGTGTTTTGGAAACAAACCTATCTGTCATCCGAGCTGCAAGGCTGAGTAAAAAACCAGCTCGTAAACTTGAAATATGCCAATACTTCACCTGAAGCAGCTACAGCTCAGTGCTTACCATAGCCCAGAAATAGTTTGCCATCTTGTGCCGGTTTTGAAGTACTGCCCATACAAACAAATCCCTCCAAGGATTTTCGCTTTTCTGGTTCATATCCAAGGGCCCAGATAATCTCTTTGTGTTCGTTCTGTCCTGAAATATGGTTTGCAGAATTTAAAACCTGATTTGCAGTCTCACCCCATGCAAATTACATGATCTAAGGTGCTCTCAGCTTCTTCGCTGGCCACTTCACATTTCTTTGACTTTTCATTAAGACCAAAAGGTAATTAGCTCATTCTGTACTGAGTTAAAGGATCCTTATGTCCCCGATATAACCCAATATGTGTGAGAACATTCTGGATGAAACGGTGACTCAGTTGAAGCCAATGCTAACGTTTTCATTGACGTTATTGAGGCTGGGATTTCACCACTGGTGTGTAATATCAGACAAGGCAAACCTGTGATTAACTAATCTGAGCTTGCCTTCAATTGTATCAGGCTCTGCTCGGCTGCCACAGAGGACAGGGCTTCAGAGAAGAGGGAACAAAAGGCATTTTATTTCATCAGAAATAAATCTCGCCAAGGCCCCGTACAGGACAAGAATAGAGTACATCAATACCCCTTTTTAGTCTTTCCTTTGAAAAACCTTTCCCTCATGCAGAGAGCAGTTTAAGTAGAACACTGCTTATTCCTTTAGCACTTGATAAAAAAATTGTGTAGAGGAAGTGTAGCCACTTAGTTCAAGTTGTGAGTTTTAAGTATATTTAAAGACTACCTTTTTATCTATTGTGTTGGTTAGAAGCAGACAGGGTGTATTTATTTTTAATTAAACAGGTTTTTGTGATAATATGTTTTTTAATAATTTAAATTATGGCATTCTGTTCAAATTTATTTTAATGGTGCTTTTGGGGGATGTTGGGGGATGTTTCTTCAATTTGTAGTGAGCTATCAAATCAACTAAATTGCATTGAAAGCCTTGCAGGGAACAAAGATATCCTAAAAGTCTCATCTGTCTTTGTAACCACTAGTTCCTAACTTGAAAAAAGACACAATTTGGCAGCAGTGATGCTGATATCCCAGTATTGTGATGCTCTTTCTGTTGCCAGTGATAATGGGATTCAGCCATGGGAAGAAGCTTTGAAGGGGAAAAAGCTACTAGGTAGCAGGAGCTGATCTCTGAATTGGGCCTTATCTACAGCACTGGGCTTTAGCTCACTTGCTGCCAAATGCCAGAAAGGTTCACTGAGGCTTTGGGGGCAAATTTTTATTTCTGGCAGATTTGTATGTCTGGAGTATGCTTAGTGACTTCAGAGGTACTGTCTCAAGGTGCTCATCCTTGTGAATGAAGAAACCCTGAGTAGATTCAAACTTAACTTTTCATACTACCAATTAATTTAGCTAGGCTTTACCCAAACAAAAGTGATTTAAGGTCTTAAATAAGATTTTTTTAAAATTAGTTTCTATTTTCAACAATATTTTAGGCGTAATTAGAACTTGGAAAATACCAAAAGGCTTAATTGTTTAGCTTGTCTGAAATTGAACCCTAATGAAATTTCTTTATACATCTTTGTCTTGAAACCTTGCACCCAAACTTATTTTCAATGCTTTTGCAAGCACTTTGGTACTTAGGTGTTTTAATGTTAAATACACTGTCAAAATGCAAAACTGATGATGCATCTATTGCACCGCTGTGGATTACAGACATTCCACACTGGTACCCCCATCACATATTATCCTTGTCATATGTTGGCCAGCACACCTGCCAGGGCCACATCGGACAATTGTTCCTATTTCTTACTCTGTGTTCTGACACTCCATAAAAAGACTAAAATGATCTAAAGGCAAATATCAAATACTGGATTATTGAGTATCAATATCTGAGTATGGTCTACTCGTACAGAGTATAAATCTGAGAATAGTTTTGTGTACAAAGATGACCATTTTCAGAGATGGGATTGAAAATCTCCGTTGAAGGCTTTTCCTTCTCCTAGAAAAAAATTGCCTTTCCAGTATTACTTGAAGTTCTGTATGAGAAAAGCAGACCACTATTTTTATGTCTAATTGCTTCTCAGCAAATGTAAATGTAAATCCTGTTTGAATTCCCCATACGTCTTTAACTAAATCTGTTCCCTGCCCCACTCCAGAGGCTAGGCATAGTTAAAATTGTACAAATCCTGAATTGGAAGGGAGCAGAACTATGATGCAAAGTTGTGACTCACAGATTTCTTCTTGCCTCCATGTCTGAGGTCTTGATAGAAACCTTTGCATGCATCATGAAGAAAATCTTTGAGAACTCTGGAGACCTCACTGAGAGTGAAGAGGGGGCAGATCTCCTTCTGCTCGTTTTGCTGCTGACCAGTGGGCCCTGCCAAGGTCAGTTTGCTTTCTTCATGTTTCTTCAGAAGAAGTTCATAGAGGAGACACTTCTGAGAAATGGAGCAGTAGAGTCTCTGCAGACGACTGTAGGTCAGGAATTCATATATGTTAGCCCCGTTGTCAATAAATAACTTTACAAATTCTGGTTTGTTGTTGACCAGAGCATCCATCATCACTTCCTCCAGGTCACAGGACTAGATTAATGAAAGGGAAAACAAATAAACAAACCAAAAAAGGAAATTTTGGAGGGTAATCATGGGTGGATGATGAGAGAGGTAAAATTTAACATGAGGATGTGCACTATTTGTCTTACACTGGTCAACAGTGAGTACAGTGAGAAAGAGGTGGAACTCTCTTCATTTTTCTCTGACAAAATGTCTGTGCCAGCATTAATATTAAAACATCAACATAAATTGCATGCTGTAGGACTCGATGTGAGGTACCCACCACAGTGGGTGTTTATACAGCAGTTGGAAACAGTGACATTCTCCATGCCGCCTTCTAACAGTAATGTGTGCCTGCTTCTTGTACTTCGTAAACTGTTTTGTTTGCTTTAAAAGTCTGTACAGAAGAGAAGGATTGTTGCTCTCAAACAGCTCAAGACAGAGATGATGATCACTGAGTTATTCCTCTGTCTTTAGCCATTATCATATAGGGGGCCAGAAAGACAAACAACCTCAGGATAATGCCCAATCTCTCAGTAGAGTGTGCAGATAGTGTTAAAAACTGAAGCTGTCTTTTGGGATGTTCCAGTGTCCTGTACACAGTGGAATATACACTGAGTGTCCTCTAAGGCAAAAAAAACCCCTGGTACCTTCCATTCCACGTCACCATTGAATATTTCACTTTTAGCAATGTCGACCCTATTCCAGGCCACTGCCAGTTTCAGTTCATCCAGATATTCCTTAGCCTCCTGACTCTGACTTTTACAGGCTGGAAAAAAATACGAAATGCAAATATAGTCAGTATTTTACAGTGATGTTTAATTTAATATAGTATTGGTACTTTGATTAGCAATGCAAGTTCTCCTTCAGCTATCACAGACCTGTGGGTTGCTTAACCAGAAACCCTTCACAGCAATGTTTTCCTGAATTAAGAAACTTTAATATTCAAAAATGTTATTTTTTTCTACATGAACTCTCTATTGAAAGCATTAAATTTAAATGGCTGTTGGATATTAAGAGGGACACTGGCCTGCAGAAAGCAGGGGACTGGAGTAGCTGTTGGTTTTGCCTTGTGTCAATTAGCACATCAGGAACAAAATGTCTTTTTATTTTTTCCTCCCATGCTAAGTTTAAGATAACACAACCCATTAAGTTAACAGAAGCTGAAATAATTGTCAGCACAAGCAATGTCTTCTTTCAGAAGATATCGTGGAGATTTCTTATAGGAGAAGTGGATTGTTTCTGAAACAAAAGCGGTTTTGATCTACTTGTGGGTTTTGGTTTTGTTTTCACAGAGTTTTTTTTAATGGTTTAATTGGAATAATATACTGCTCCAGTATATTTCAGTTCTTTTATAGCCTCTGTTATAAAGAGAAGCAAATAGTGAAATAAAGGAGTGACTAAAATAGTACCATAAAATAGCATGAGATTAAAAAGCAAACACTAGTTTAAAGGAGGCTTACAAGAGCTACAGTAACTGCCACAGTTAATTTGTCAATAAACATCAGTGCATAAAAAATGAAATCTGATCCAACAGTCAACTGAACTTGCACTGGGAAAAGCAGAAATGTATTTATGGCATAGAAGTCAAATAAAACAAACATTACCATATTTGTTTATTGTATCTTACCTTTTACTAAAGCTTTTAAAATGACTGTGTCTAGTTCTTCTGAACCATCTTGTTCAAAGTTGTGCAGAGTAAGGAGATGCTGCTGTGAAATAATGTTCTGGATCTATTTGGAGTGGAAACAAAAGTAGTTTTACACATTGTCCTTTGGGTGTACATTAGTGCCCAAATGCCCAGTGGAGATAACCCATACAGCATTTCCCAAAAACTTATGTTCTAATTGTAAAGCTTGGCAAGAGGTTTGACAAGAAGGCCAATAGCATTAGTTTCCCATGTATAAATAACTCCTAAGGCGGAGAGGGAGTTACTGCCTTTTCCAAGTGACCTACCAGGATAGGAAGAACAGAACTGGGATATCCTGAGAACCAGAGCAGTGCTTTAATTAAAAGATTCTTCCTTAACTTACATTCTTATTTGAGTCAAAATCACATTATAGCCAGCATACCACTAGTTTCATTTTACCTCATCCCGCTTTGACATTTAAGTTTTGCTCTCTGAGTTGTTTATTTAAAAGCATAGTCTCTAACTCTTCTTTGAGTAAAAGTCCTCAAATATTGATATTTATACCATATTCATCCCTTTCCTTCTGCTTCTCTATTTATTGAGTTTTCTTTCTCACAGTGCAGCTGCACTGAGACTTTGTGAGCCTCTGACAATATTACTTTTAGATGCCTTTCATCCCCTTTTGTCAGTGATCTGGTAAAGTTCTTCCTAATGGAATTAGTGTGTGGGACTTTTAAAGCTGAGGGTTATGGTAGGGAATGCAAAGAATAAGTAGTGTGCCAGGTCAGGTGGACTTGGTTTATCTCAGAGACACCCAGTGCTCTTCAGTGTTCACACAAGGACAATCTCAAAGTGGGTATTTGTTTCTAAAAGGCTTATGCAAGTGTACCCCAAGACAAAGAGTAAAGAAGATCTCTGAATCTGTTTTGTTTTTCTGTTTTAAGAACAACAATACTTAAAGAACAAGTAACTGACAATAGGATAATTCTAAACACGTTTCATTCTACTTAATTTATTCATGCTTATCCACAACTAGGTTTCCATTTAACGGCTGTAGATCATGAATTAGGTCTCTTCTGTCACAGCTGCACAAGCTCCACAGCTGTGGATATAAATAATGCTTCGTGTCCTACAGAAGGACTGTCAGGATCCTGGATGCTGGCTGTTACTTGAGGAAGTGATTGAGGGAGGACAGAGCCCCAAGTGTTCAGCTGAATTACTGGGGCAACAAAGTAGTTTGCATGATCAAATGACCACTTGGTTTTTAATGCTAGAGAGGCATTTTCTATGACACCAGTGTCAAAGCACTGGAATTCCCAAAATTTCTGAGCAGCTTCTTGCCAAACCTGTGCTGAAGGGGTTACCAAAGCTGCAAGTGTCAGGAGACAGCTTTGTGGACATGATGACTTATCAAACATCTGAACTCACTGTCTCTGTCCACCGGAGAATGTCCTTCCACGAGAAGCTCTCCGCAGGGAATTTCTCCTTAAATTGCTTTTCGACAGCTTCTGGCAGTATAAGATGTGGGTCATTCATGAATGCAGCTAAGATGTCAGCTGTGCCTCCAGACCCTGCTAAGATAAGCCAGGGAGCAGAATTTTCCAACCCACTGCAAATTCTCTGTAGTTTAAAATAGGACATTTTTAGAATTCATAAGTGGGAAGAAAATGTTATTCAAAAGAAGGACTTCTAGCAAACCAGGAATAAATGTGTACCTAAGTCAGATTCACTATGGAATCAGTCCAGGCTCCTCTAAGCTATTAGGGTTTTTTGAATTCTGTAGCAGGTCATCCATGTATGGGCCTCTGACTATGCTTCTTTTCATGACACATCTGCTGAGTAGCTAAGCAACCTGATTTGGACAAACAATGCATAAAATTTCTTTGACCCTGACTTTTCTTCCCCCAGAAGTCTCTGTTTCAGCATAGCCAAGTGCAAGAGTAACCCTGTACAGAAATTATCAGTAGGCTTTTTTGTATAGGCTGGTTTTTTTTTTCCCCTGTCTGCTAAACCTGGCAATGTGTTCTGAAAATCAGGAATTTGCCTGTGGGAATACAACATTGGGTTACAGAAAAAAACACTGAATCATAGCAACTACAAGAGTTAAAGGCTACTAATTCAATTACTTGTGCAATTAGAATGACTCAGCCAGGTTGTTGAGAGAGGAAAGCAGAGGCCATGGCATCATAATTGCAAAAATGTCTATTTACTGCCAGTCTGTTTATTTCTCTGGAGTTGTACAAGACTGCATTGATTCAATTGTGGTGCAGGGTTTTTTTTTTTCTTTAGTTTAGGTATTGAGGTTTTTAAAAACTGTTCATAGTCTCTTGTGTTATCTGGTATTATCCATTTTAAGAAATCCATTTAAGAAATTAATATTCTAAAAAAGTGTGGCCAGTTATCCATTCCCTGTACATGTCAGTTTAGAGCAACTCCAGCCAGTCACTTTCTGTCTTCCAGTCACATTGTTCTGTAAAACTTTGAAAAGAGGATTTACATGTCATAAGATGGAATTTTTCTGATCCAGAAATATAGGAAACACTGCAGTATTTAGCTTCTCATGAAAGAAAGCAAGCAAGCTCATGAGGTGACATAATCTTTGTTTAAGCAGTGAGATTTCTAATATGAGTGTGTGTTTTAGTCCAGCTGACAAAAGTTATGACAAGATACAAGAAACTGAAACTAGAAGGCATTCCCAGAAGAGATTCATTATTCTGGAAAGGGGTTACCAGCTTGCATGTCACAGTCTCAGCACTCAGTTAAATTATAACTATACATTATAGTTAAATTGTGTCTCTCTAAAGGTTTTCTAGACTGAGAGTATTATAAAAAAGAAAAGTAAAACTGTAGAGTAAAATAAAGACTATCTCCTTGTTAACAGGTTCTTTAAGTTGTACCACTCAGGAAAAAATTCAAAACTGATCCTTTGCTGAAGAAGATTTGGGATTATTATCAGACAACACTCCAGTCTTCAATCCTACAATGTACTTTTCCTCAGTGGAACCAGGACACTCCCATTTTAAATGGCATGTCCAGCAAACCTGGTCTTGTGCTTCCTCTGAGCTCTGGGACAGACAGTTGTGTCATTGTTGCTGAACAGCACTGAAAGATATCTCTCCTTTTTTTGTGTATGTTCTCAAGTAATAACACAGTATTTCTTTTTCCCCAGATCTGGAGCTGGTGTCTGTGGGTTAGTTTTGGGTTTTGATTCTTTCTTCCTACTGGACAAGCTGGCAGTGGAAGTTTTAATGATCAGCTGGTGCCTCTTCAAAAGTAAATATTTCTCCCAAACAAATACTGTCAAATTTAATATTAACAGAACACATTTCTTAATGGTGTATAGATGTGAAGTTTGACTTTCTGTGAAGTGCCAGTAGATGTGTTTGTCATACAGCCAAATTTTCCATTAATTACTTGGCACCAGTCAATTTGTTTTTCTAAAGCTGAAAACAGCTTCTTACCTCAAGTGTGCCTGGTCCTCCATTTACCAGTAAGCAAAGCACAGGGATCTCGATGCTACCCGTTCCTGTGAAATAGATGGTTTAATTTTTTAAAAAGTAACAGTTTTCACAAGCCTATTGCTGTTTTGCTGACTCTTTGAAAATATTTCTCCTCTTATGTGCTGTTTTGGTCCCTACATGAACCTGCAGAAGGCAGGCAATTGCAGAAGGATGTGGCTAAGGAACACTGACCTAACAGAGGGGTCCTGGGCTAGGATTCAGGACAAAGGCATCTTTTCCCTGGAATTTTTTTTTATGATGCCAGGCAAGCAGTCCAGGCTATTCTGACCTCAGCTGCAAAATATGGATATTGGCACCTCTGTGTGTCATGCCACTGCTGGCTTTTAAAGGTATTTATTTACTGCAGGGTTGTCAGGTAGGGGAGCAATGGAGCTGCCTTAGGGTGCAGCACAAGGCTGGTGGGTTTCCAGAGAGGCATCTACCAGTGTTTATAGTAAGACACAGTTGGAGGTGAAAAGCTCTCAGTTTGTCCTAGGTGTTATGCATGTGCCTAGCATGTGCTGGAAGGGGGACTGGAAACCAGGACAAAAGCCTTATGAAAGGAGGATTTAACAATATGAAGAGGCTGACTGTGTAGACTGGGTAGGATGAGATGAGTCAGATACAAGTTGATAGGAACCATATATTTATTACTCTGCTTCAAAAGCTTAAAGTTTAATTCAGCACAGCCTGGTGTGGTGATTAATAATAGCACAGTCTGATACTTTTGAAAGAAATGCTAATGAAATATTTAACATGTCATGGTATCAGGGGATGAAATGATGTCAGGATCTCTGTCCTAAGCCATCCTCCCACAGGGGCCCACATAGTTTTGGGTGGTTTTTACTGTAAATGCTGAACTCTGTAATGCAGAGGTGACTATGGATTGGCTTGAAGGAGCTCAATCAAAACAGTAATATCATGAGATGAATGCCTCTTTCAGCTGGAAGATAAAAGGCATTTGGTTCAAACAACTTTTTGATGTTTCTCTTTGGAGAGCTCCCAAAACTCAGTACAGATCTCTACTTGCTGTTTGTTGTATCTCTTCTGGGATGACTACAGAGCTAAGGTTGGACTGAGCTGTAGCCAGGATATGGTTGGCAAGAAACTTCATTTGTTTTAGTGAATGGCATAGTATTGTCACACCTCTCTAATGTGGTGCTCGTTGAAGGATGACCTCTGTGACTACAGGTTCCTCAAGGTATATGATTAAGGCTACAAATATTCTTCATTTACCATAGATTTAGATAAAATTTAGCCAGATGAGGGTCAGGTGGATTCTGACTTTACGATGTGAATCTGGAAAGTCCTCGATTGCAAAGAATATTCAGTATATAAAAAATTTCCTCTAAAAGAGTTCTAGGTGTTTGTTTTTTTTTTAATTGGGATATTCTGTATGACCATGACTTTATTCAAGTGTTTTACTTCAGTAAAGCCACATAGTTTTGCTCAGCTTGTTTATAAATGAGCTTAAATGAATTACATTGGTTTTGTTTATAGAAGATAACACTGAATTCAGTCTGTTCCAGCAAAATATTTGTCATATGAATCAGCATTCTTCGTCAGAATTACGTTCCCCTGAGATTTGTTCAATCAGATTTGGTTTGTGAGCAGAAAGAGACTGCTTTGTAACTCTCAGCACTGCAGCCACTGCCTGTGGTCGTTCCTATCTGAGTCTCCACATAAAGATTCTTCAGGTGCCTTTGTGCTCACAGGTACCTCTGTGCTACCACCCTATGGGCTGTGTAAGTGGATATTGCATTGATGCACACAGCTGTGAGCAAGTGAGCTCTCCCTCCTGTTTCAGCTGTGCTAGCACTGCACGTATGACACAAACAAAGCAAAGGCAAAAGTAACTATATTATCTTGACAACTGAGTTCCTTCCACAAATACCAGAAGGAGACCTGCCCAGTACGTAGTTCTTATTATAAAAAAAGGTCACAGAGATTCAGATAGACATTAGATGCTATGATGTTTACCCAGGATAAGATTTTATCCCAAAACAAATAGGGTTTAAAATATTTCAGACAGCTTTGGAACAAGACTTTTCTTCCAGTGTGGGAGCAATTCAAGACCCTGCATGTGAGAGGGGATAAAAGTATACAGTGACTATCAATCTCTCAGAACCACTGGTAAAGGCACTTGAAGCTGGATTTATTTTCCATATGTTGTCTTTTAAGGCAATTTGAGCTGTGCTTTGAAGATCAGCTTTGAGCTACATTTAAGGAGACTCAATAAAAGTCCAGATTCTTGGTTCAAAGAGCAGCTTTCTCAGCTCCAGAAGTTACCACCCTTCTGCCTCTTACGCGATGACAAATGTGTTGACTTGGTCTTGTCTAAGTAGGCCACTGTCTGATGTGAGGACTGGAGTTACCTTTGATAAGGCCAAGGGCCCTCTGTGCTATCAGCATTATTTAGATTAGATGCCTCTGCAGGAGCTGCTCACCCCCGTATCCCGTGCGCTGCTCCGAGATGTACTTCTCCAAGGTGAGGCGGAGCTTGGTGGTTCCGTCTGGCTCCTCCAGTGTGGTCTGCTCCACCAAAATAAAATGGGAATGGTTGTGATCCAGGGAATATGGTGGGCCTTGGATGTTGTCATCTGACTGGTAGTGGACAAGACTTTCACTCTAGAGAGAGGAGGGGAGATGTCAGTGCTCTTTGCAAAGCCCAGCCCGTGTTTTAATATCCTTCCTCTCCCTTTCTGTGCTGTGTACGCTCTGACACAGTTCACCACCTGTGAGACACTTGGATAGACCCTTAAAAATGAGTGAAGACAGAAAATCTGTTCCTTCTGGAAGTAGCCAGATTTGGCAGGGCTGATAGCTGGAGTCCCTGAAGTTTCCCTCTTGGCCTCTGCAAAATATAGTGATATCAGTCATCATCTCTGGAATGCAGGTTTTGGAATTGTTTATTGGACAAATGGAAAGGGGCCATGAGACCTAATAATTGTGTATGGAGATGTGAAGCCTCAGCTGGTGTAAAGAGGGGCAAACTTTATTTCAGTAGTGTTTTCTCCATGTTTAGGCCAGTGAATGAGTCAGCCTGCTCCATGTCCCTGTCAATTTATACACAGCTTTACTTAATTTGACAGGGTTATATGAAGTCTGATGGTTATTCTCAGTTTGGAAATTGCATTCTAAAAGAGAGAGTGGCAGACAGATTTTAGAAAGGGAAATCCTCTTTTGTTTTGGATGAGTGGTGTTATACCTTAAATTATTTATTAATGGGTTTTTTTGCATAAACTCATCTTCTAGGTAAAACAGAAACCCTGCTACAGTCTTTTGTTCTAAATATTGTACTACACATGGGCTTCTATATGTACACTTTTTCAAACTCCCCTTTCTTTCTTAATACATCTTTCTTTCTCTGTGTTGCCCATCCTCTTTGATACATCATTCCTGGCTGTAAATGTCTGATTATTCTTTTTCATTTTCATAATCATTGTCCTCTTGCAAGCAGATAGATTAACACAACTGTTTAAAATCTGCATTTCCTTCTATCATGCTTCTTTTCCAGTTCTTGCAGTGTTGGTGGGGTAAACTCAGACTGTCAGCTTGGTAGTTGTCACTGTGTATGGCATTTTCCTCATGCTGAAAAGCAGAAAATTTGCCTGTTTCTTATGAACAGTGAGTGCCACAAATTTCTTTCACTTTCTTTTCTCTGTCTCTCATTTCTTGTGGAAAGCTTCTTGACATAATTAATTTCCTTCAGATTTTGCTTTGACAGAGGGTGTGCCTCTATTCTGCTGCCGTGTAACATTTAGCCTCCTCACCAGAGATGTGGCTTTTGATTAAGACCTGGAGGCACAACAACCAATTGAAAAAGGCCCTTGGGGATTTTCCTCTTTATTTTCTGAAAATGTGGAAGTGATCTTTCAATGATGTTTAAAGCATACTATTAACACAGAAGAGATGGGAGGGAGCTATTGATTTCAGGGCTTGTTTTTCTCCTTGCTAGTGTGGGTTGTTAGCTCTATTTTATACAACAAGCTGCTTGTGTTAGTGCCAAGTATAAAGAGAGTTGGGTTTAGATCAACATCCCTGTCTGTAGTTCCTTTATCTTAAAGTTACTGACTAAAATCCAGAATATCTTTGGGGGGAAGCTGCGCCAGAAGTCATAGGGTCAGGAATGCTCTTTGCAAAATATCCCTTGACAAAGAATTTGGGCTTTAGTTGATGTGAAGAAAATAAAGAGTGCACTTGTTTTGTAGCTGCTGGTAGGGAAAGATTCAGATGCATTTGGGTCACTTAGCCTAGAAGGGAGGTGAAATAGTTTGCACTTGCAAACTTTCCTGAACAAAATTCACAAACACAATGAACCGAATTCTTTCCTTTGAGGCCCTTTTGGCCCGGTTACAACACAAATAGGTTAAAGTCTTCCAGCTAAAGAGTCCCACTTTTAGAGCACACAGGTGGCTGACAGTGGCAAAAAAAAAAAAGAAGGAAAGACCAGTGACAATAAATTGCTGGTATGGTCTGACAGTCTCTCAGCTTCTAGCTGGTACTTCCAGTTGTGTGAGAGAACAACTAGGCATGAATTCAAAAGGCTGTCTTTGTCATTTATTTCTTAGCTTCTTCAGGGAAGTAAAACAGTACAGAGAAACTGTCATTAAACACCTATTTTATTGTTATAATGTTTTACTTAGAGCAGACTGTATATCCAGTGACAGGAAGGGACTTCTATGTCCATTCAGCAGCAACACTGTCAGCAATGGTTTTGTTGGGCGAGGCTTTTTATTTGTTAGTGTATTTTATTTTCTTCCCAAGAACTTTGATTCCCTTGACACAATTTGAGAATTCCCTAGAGCTCCCCATAACTAGGTGAAATCCTGCACGGCTGGTTTTTTTGACCTGTTGTATTGAGCAAATTTTTGTGTATTAAATACCAATTCAGTGGCTACCTAAAGAAAGATTGGTCCTGGAATATTTATGCCTGGTGTCCCATAATATGAAATATGCTTTTTGCAGTATTTATGTGATAGCTAGGAGTCAGTGCTTCTGCAGTAAGTGGACAAAGGAGAAATCCATGAAAAGTCCCTTATTCCGGGGTATTTTCCTGACGTTCCACCTTGTGCTGCTCACTGGGCTGATGCCTAATGCTGCCACCCGCTGGGCGCAGAGGGCACAGAATCATCCAACAACCCTTTAGCTTTGTTTCTGTTTGCTCCCAAAACACAGCTCAAACCCCACGTCGTTTCTTTGTTTGTTTGTTTGAAGTTATACCGAAGTTGTTCTGCCAACTGCTTACAAATTTTTTAAGGATGCGGCTTGTATCCAAACAATAGAATAAGAGAAAAATACCTTTGTGTTATCCAGAATTTCTCTGTGCTGGATTTTCCTGAGTGAAGTTATTCCTATGGCAATCACACGTAGTGTGGATGAGGTGCTAGCCAGGGCAAGATCTCGGACTGCTTGCACTAAGTGTCTTGTTACTCCCACACGCAAAGCACTGGTGAAAATCCAGGCACCTGGAATTATTTTTAAAAAGCAGTTAGGTAATTTCTTTGCATTGCAATGTGTTTGTGTATCAAGTAACATTATTTACAGTACTGATCTAAGGATTTTTTAAAAAATAGATAAAGTGAAGACAGGTCTTGATATGGACGATAACTTTTAGAATCAAAATATATGCAAAATACATAAGAATTTTATAAGGAAAACAAGAAGAAATGATGAGCCCAAGCAAACATTCTTCACATATCTTCACGTGATGCAACATTGCCATCTGTACACTGATGTTAATGTGCTCATCAAGAGTGCTGTGTCCACTCTGGAGTTACTCACTGTCTACATATGAGCAGGAACATCCCTGTACCTGGCAGGTCTGAGTGTTTTACAAGGAAGTGGAAAGGGACAGATGCTGGGAAATTGTTGACTTGAACTGAGGCCTAAACAGCCCCGTGCAATCACCTCTTAGCAGAAGAGCTCAGGCACAACCTGCCTAATCTGGAGTTCTCTCTCCTGTTCTTGTGGGTGTGTGGAGAGTGAGTTCTTCAGGATAATAGGATTTACGGCAGTGCTGTTACAGTGACAAAGAATTTGGAGAACCCTAGGTAAACAGCAAGCTGGCTTTTTTCAAATATGTAACATGAAGAAACTGGGGATCTTGATGCTGCCCAGTCTGAAGTACAGAAGGCAGATGGAGAATATCTCTGTGGCACAAAAGTACCAAAAAGAGCTCTGGCACTGGGCTGTCTCATTACTAAAAGCAAAACTGGTACAATCTTGTCTGGAACAGTGAAGCTAAACTAAGAGCTTGGTGTGAAATGCTCACAGATATTTTCACTGTATTTTGCAGGTGAAAATGCAGAAATTCTTATTTTTGACCTAAATTCACTCTTATTGGAGTCAAATTGCTCTGCTCTCCTCAGAATTATTTTATTATGGCACAAAAGAGAGCCAATTGCATTTGCTCTCATTTTGATGCTTTCTAGTGTCACTTCTGAGGGAATGACATCAGGTAATTTTACACTTCAGAAATGGTTACCTAGAGTAATTTGCTTTGAAAGAACTTATTTTTGCCACTATAATGCAATAGCTTTCATTTTCAAAGGTATTTACATGTAGGTTGCATTCAGCAAAGTCTTGAATTTTCAAAAATAATCATATTAGCAGGCAAATTGTCATTACCAGATCACTGGGGGCTAGGTGTGAGCATCCATCAGGAATACAAATTCCTTCTTTAAAACCTAAAGCACTCACCTGTGCTTTCAGCTGCCTTTATAAATCCTTTCTTAAAGGCATCCCTTAGCCAAGGCTTCATCTGAAAATTTTCTTCTCCCCCTACTAAAGAGATAACCAAATTGGGAGCAGGTAGCTTCCATTTGTTGAGCATAACTTCAAATATGATTCCAGGGTGAATGGTACTCCGGACCTTCATAAACTTCAACAAACACAAGAAAAACCCAATAAATAACAACAGGACAGAAGGATACAGTAAACAGTCTGTTCATGGTAAATGCAGAGGGAAGTTATCATCAACATGGATATTTAAGAAAAACATATTTGAGCAAGATTTGACAGATAAATAAACACTTAAAGTAATTTAGCAGACTTCTGTATAATCGCCATCTCACTAATTGGGTCAGTTCCATGGGTTAGTTCTGTGTTGCAGACTGACAAATCACACTCTCCTTTAGAGCTTCCTCTTGAGCTGCCTTCAGTTTCATGGCAGCCTAGCAAAGGCAACAGACTTTGTAGGTGTTGTTTCTGCAAAAGCTGAAATATTTGCCTGATTTCATATCTGCTTTTTGAGGACACGTTACATGAATCTATTGCTTCTTCCAGTTGTATATATATTTTGGTTTTCTGCTTAAGACTTTATTATGAAACAAAACCTTGAGGCAGATTTTAGGAATTCCTAGGAATTCCTTCTGCTCTAGTACTAGCTTGTGTATGGGACTAGTGAGGAGGCGGGTTAGTCCATATACATCCCTCTCTGCATAGCAGCAGAACAGAGAGAGAACTTTAAGGAAAACCTTGAAACAGCTCAAAAGTATTGTTTAAAATGTAAAAATCCATAATGATTATTTTTGGTGGGTTAAACCAGGGAAAGGATAAAAAATTAAGGAAGCAAGGACACATTTAAATGTAAGTTTAAAATGTAAAAATCCATAATGATTAATTTTTGGTGGGTTAAACCAGGGAAAGAATACAAAATGAAGGAAGCAGGGCACATAACTGATTTTTCTTTTAAAGGTAAAAGTGATCACCTATGCTTGTATCATGTAATTGCAAATCAAGTGATTGATTTCTGAATATTAAAATGTTTTAGACCACATTCATGTTCAGGAAGGCATGGTCCCTGCGTGGGGTATGATGTGGTGCCTCACTCTGGCACATTGACCCTCACTGTTGCAGACTCTGCATTTACTGCTAAGAAGTAACAGCTGAACAACAGCAATACTGTAAAAGGGTTAAAACTCCTCAGTGCCCATACCTTTCCATGCTTCTTCCCAGAAGCTGTGAAGTCTATTTCTCCTGTGCAGTATGGTAATTCTCTTTTGAAAGCCTCCTCTTTGTCACTGCTGCAGATCTTGGTTTCCATTTCCTCCATTGAATTTGTAAGGTGGTTGAGCACCAGTGGATCAAGATGTTCACTGGGATGACAGAAAGTTGGTAAATAAGAAGCCATTTAAACTGGAGAGGCCACAAAATCCATTAAAATATATCTAGATGAGTTTTTAGTCAAACATTTTACTTTTATTATTATCATGCCTGTAATGTTTAGCTAAAATTGGAGGTCTTTGTATCAAATGTCCTATGTTGTATACATAAGGCAGATTCCACACTGACATTGTATAGCCTAAGGTATAAAAAGGCGTGAAGAAATAAGGCTTCCTGAACTCTCATTTTGCAGACAGAAAGCTGAGTTGCAAAGTGCAAGATCCTGCAATCTCAGAGCCCAAAGGTGACCCTGATTCTACAAAAGAGGAAGAGGAGTTTCAGCCAGCAACTCTTTCAAGCAATCAAGAGTGGAGCAGTGTCAGTGAGTGTCTGAGTCATGGTTTCTTGCTGTCACTGTGCCTCATGCTGCTCTGACCTCATACCTGATGTGAATGCTAAATAACCAAGTGGTGACGTTGTGTTTATCTGGAGATGCTTTAGGAGAGGCTTACTCTCTGCTTCCTGCAGGAATAGGCTATTTATTTGTGAGCCCAAGTGTCTAAAGCCAGGCTGTCCTAGGGCAAAGGTCATATGGCAAGAGTTGCTCTTCTGTATTACATGAGACACTGGAAAGGTCTGCCTGCTTTTCCTCTGTTACAGTTTGACTGAACTGACAGAATTATGATCTGAAAAATACAGATGTGAACTTTCATGCCTTATTTTGATTCTCTTCAAAACAACAGCAATGAGATAGCTCTCCCGCCTCTGCCTTCAGATGCATATTGAACTACCTAGTCTTAAAAAAATAGAAAAAAAAA
>JANPWX010000311.1:1333311-1352423 GCA_024734555.1 Trochalopteron elliotii
TTTTTTTTCTGAAATAGCACATTATTTCATGTTCAGTTTAGGATTTCTGATTCTCAATGGTAGTGAAAAACAGTGTAGGAGGCAAAAATAGGTAAGATGCAGGAACAAAAGCTTTGTTAACAAGCTTTTATGAGGCTGGAAAGTGAGGGAAACACCTGTTAACTGGCAGTTACATGAGGAAGAACAACTTTTACTGTGCAGGTGACTGAGCACCAGACAGGTTGTCCAGAGAGGGTGTGGAATCTCCCTCAGTGGAGATATTCAAGAACCATCTGGACACAGTCCTGTGCCATGTGCTCCCTGTTTGAGCAGGGAGGTTGGACCCACCATGGTCCCTTCCAACCTGACTGTTCTGTGATCCTGTTTTGTTATGAACATTGCAAGATCACCAGAAGAATCCTGGAGCATAAGATGTGTGCATGTGGTTCTTAAACACAGACTGACCGCATCTGGTGTTTCCTTACCTCCCTCTATGAGCTGTCTCAGCTTTTGCAGTGTAACCCCTCTCTGTTAGGGGCAGAATCACCAAACACTGCATGGATCTGCTCAGGGATCTGCTCAGGGTGAGGATCTGCCCCTCACCTTGCCACACTTTTCCCTGCAGTGCAGCTTCACTGCACACCCATCAGTCAGCCCATGGATTGCGTTATGTCCCTGACGTGTGTTCCCAGCAGGATATAATCAGCCCTGTCATTTCCTCCTGGATTGTCAACACTTCTGTTCTTAAAAAGCATGTGGGTATCTCACCCAAAGTCCTCTAACAAGCAAAGTAAGTATGTATCAACAAACTCTGTGATATAATTATGGCTTTTCAGAATACTTTTCTCCTGGGTTTAATTCAGTCTTGTTTGGCTTGGTTTCAGCTTTCACATGAGTGTCTGGTGGTTTCAGGGGCTATTGCTCTGAGGCTTGAGGCTGTACAAGATTGCAAGTGTGTCAGGTCACAGTAATTGGGTCGAATCTCTGTGGTGGAAGTCATGACATACCACTGCAGTCAGCTCAGCTGTGGCCAGCTTACGTCACTGTAACGTCACAGAGTGTGGTTTAATTGCAAAGGTCTGGGGCAAGCCTGTGCCTTGGGAAAGAATAGACAGAGTGCCAGAAAGAGGAGGAGAGTCCAAGCACTTTTAGGATGAAAAACTAATGGTGAATGGTATTTCATAATTTTTTCCCTTTATTTATAATATTTTTGATTAAACTTTTTAGAATTTTCCAACTTTTTAAAATCCAGTTATTTAAAGTTTTCCCCCATGCATTATCTAAAAGAATGCATTAAATTTAATGAAAAGATTACTTAAAGATAAGAAATCTGAAAAACTTCAGGTGTAAGGGAAAAAATCCACCCACAAAAATCTTGTCTGCCCCAACATATGCATTCATAGTTTAAATTTTGTGTATATATCAAGAAATCTTTCTTTAGTTCTGGTTCAGACTTAAGTACATATATTTCTATCTAGGCTGCTGCTACATATCTAAGTTTGTAGGTCAAGTTCTGTCCTAGATGTTCCATCGACTACAAATACAAACATCTATGGAAAGAATGTACCTCTAATGATTACCAGATTTGAAATATAACCTAGAAAACTATTTCTAACTAGCAAAGCAAGTTAAGACAATTGATGAAAAGACAATTGCCAGTTCCACCTGCATCTGGAAATGTGAGTCAATGTAATTTACATGAGGGATGACCTGGTTAAATCATTCCAGGTGTCAGCCAGTCTTGTGAATCATTATTTCTTTAACCTCATAAACGGGAGTTGTAAGAGTTGTACCATTGCATAATCCAGTGATGCTGGAGCTTGCAGGTCCTAATGCTCTTTATTCTTTCCTTTTGGGTGGTCCTAACTTCTAATTTCAGCACTCAAGATTTCTGGGATGTAGGAAATTGTCAGGGAGCAACCACTTCAAGGGGGCAGTTGTGATGGTTCTAGGGA
Organism: Trochalopteron elliotii; assembly: GCA_024734555.1. Classification (NCBI taxonomy): domain Eukaryota; kingdom Metazoa; phylum Chordata; class Aves; order Passeriformes; family Leiothrichidae; genus Trochalopteron; species Trochalopteron elliotii. The sequence goes on from JANPWX010000311.1 coordinate 1,335,246, forward strand.
AGCTCCACAAGGAGAATTCTTGCAGAGATTCCTTTCTAAAGGATTTATTCAGAAAAAGTGTTCAGATCAGAACCACAGGGAAACATTTTGACTTCTATGTTCTCTCCTTTGTGGAACTTTCTCCCTCCTGTCTCTGTCCTCTCCCCCCCACCCGCCCTGCCTGCCATTCTTTTTCTACCACAGCTTCTCTCACTGTATCCCCCAGCTTTCCACTGTCTCTTTCCACCTACTGTCACTGCCACCTAGTCCAGTGAATGTGCATCTCTGCTTCCTTGTGTGGTAACGCAGGACAGATTGTTCACCTTCAGAGGGGTTAGAAGAATGTGGGTCTGCTTTACCCTTCCTTTAAATTTTAGCCAGGATTAGGCTCTCCATGGAAGGAAGAGAGGTCAAATTTGAGGCTTTCAAATATGTCTTTTGAAAATGACCCAGTCAAGGGGTGGTTTGACCTCAGTTGTTGTCTTCAAGGACATGGTTCCCTTTAGAGAGTAGGTGTGTGGCAGTCATTAGCTCTCATGACTTAGAGGTACTGAGAATTCTCCTTCATTCTTGAATGCTGATCAGCAAGCTGGGACACACCCTGACTCTGAATCACTTCAGATTCCTTCACCCACTCAAGGTGTACATTTGAATATATAGGTGAAATGAGTAAATATAGTAATGCAGTATTGTTGGTGTCAAACCAGTCACAAAGTCCCCCCTCCCCTCAGCTTCAGTGGCAGATGAGGCAAACCTATTGATTTATCAACTTTCAAGTATGATTTCATGTGGAGCAAAAGAGAACTACACCAGTTCCCATGTCCTTACTGGTGCAGGGTGAGCTAGCAATCCCAGCAAAAGAGAAGCCTCAACTATTGGTCAGAAAAAATGAGGGTTCCCACTAATTGAAGTGACAGTAAGGGGGAAAACTTGATGAAAACCAATACAATGAACTTCACTTGGGCAGCTTCCAGCACATGTAATGGGGTCCCTTTTGCTAAACTGCAGCCCTGATGGGGAAGGATCTGAGGGTTACAGGCAGAGTAGAAGTGAATAATGGTGTGCTGTTCTTGCAAGAGAGAAATGACACCTTGGACAGCATAAACAGCCTGTGTGAAGTCACTCAGCTGTTCATCAGAACAGCTTTAGCTGCAATATCATGTTTGGATTTGGGTGCCAGACTTCAGGGGAATTACAGACCAGCTGGACAAGGTTCGAGCTGCAGCAACAAGAACAACAGAGACCTCGTGCTAGAAGAGAAGGAAAGCTTGGACAAATTAGAATTGTGCTACCAAAAGCAGGGAAAAATGCAGGGAGGAAAAAAGATAATTTTTAATAGTCTAGTAGTGCAAAAGGATAATATTAAAGATTTGTTGTTTATAATTGTGGTTAGGACAGCAAGGAACAGGCTCAAGGGAAGAATGGTGTCAGGGCTGTGCAGGGGTACAGTAGTGACCACACTCTGAGAAAGACTTCCCTGGAAAGACTGAAACCCATTCTCTGCTGGGTAGGGAACAAGGAAAGCAACCAGACAGCAGCTCTTGGTTGCAATGGCATCTCTCTGTTGTGACTCAAAGGACTTGACCTTAAACCCTAAGAGTTGGATATGCAACTGCAGCTCTGATCCTTGAGATACACATACACTTATATAACTTTTCAAATGGAAATGCTCCTGCTGACTTTAGCACAAGTACTCACTCCAGGAAAACTGCATCACTGAGTTTACTGGGCCAGTGCCAGCAACAATGTAATGGAATGATTTGCTTCCAACAGTAGCTGCATTTTCATTCCTAATTTGAATTAAAACGTACTAAATATAAGAACAAAGCCGATGCCCAGGATCAGAATAAAGAATACCAGTGAAGTGAAGGACACAGTAAAGACTGCAAATTTCATATTCAGTTTCAGTTGTGCTTGAAAAGTGAATTAGGTGGACTTTAACTGGTGTGCATATTTAAATGTGAAGAAACAAAACCAGTACTTAAATCAGAGTTAAATGCAGTGGAGAAAGGGAGATATAAGAAGGCATTAACTAGAATCCAGGAAGGGAAAAACATCTGTAATTGTTCTGGGAATATAAAAATATATCATGAAACAAAAAAAAAAGTATTTGCTATGGAAAATAAATGCATATATATCTGTGTGAGAAACTCATGTACATACATCTGTGTGCAATTACAAACATTATCTCACTTATATTTATGTTGCAACTTTGGAAAATGTTTGTCATGAATTAGCACATTCAAATTCTGGTAAGAATGCATGAAATGTTTCTGCATCACAGCCTAATGACAAAGCAGAATCATCTGCCATGATTGCCAAGGAATTGCTAAATAAAGCATAAAGTCCTGGGGGTGGTGAAACACACCAGCAGAAATCATGGCCAGCTGTCCTGCACAGGGCTTTGTCATGCCTGTAGCAAATAAATCTCTGAGAATGGCACAAATAGAAAAAGGGAACAAAAGAAACACGACTGTCAAGTCAAGTCCAGCTTGAATTATGCTGTGCTACACTTCTCTCACGTTCAGACAGGAGGGCTGAGGAAAGCCATTAATTGCCAGAGAGGAGACCTGGAGGGATGCAAAAATAGCCCATTAGGCTTCTCCATAGTTTGGTTATGGACAGAGGACAGAGACAGAGAGAGGCTAGTTCAGGTTGATAACCTTGGGGATGTGTTCAGTAACCAGAGGTTTTATGATTTTGGAGACACAGGTCAGGGAGGAAATCAGACACTTGAATTAAAATACTGGAGAGAGGTGAAACGTATAAATGTTCCAGTAAAATAGAAGGGAGTTAAATTTCCAGGTATATTTATGTGAATTGGCCCCACTAGCTTTTAAAAGCATCGGGGTTGGCAGTTTCCTTTCTAGAACAGCTGCGGCTAAACAATGTTCTATCAATTAATTCCTCTTTACTGTGTCTGTGCACAGTCAAAAATCAGAACAAATGAATGAAGAGGGGGAAAAAGTGATTTAAAAATCTTCATCAACAAAAGCAAGCTATAACTATATGTGTGGGAAGAGAGTCTTGTTGCTGAAGCAGTGTAGGCTTTGAACATTTCAAGAGTATGGGTCTGGATTCTTCCTGTAATTGCCAGGACTCGAGGATGTGAAGCAAACCAACTGATCGAAGGAGCCTTCCCACAGTTTTCTAGGAGAGTGGGTAGTGCTTTGGTTTGGGTAGGGTTAGCACGAGTCTTTAACAAATGAATGTGCAAAACGCTAATGCAAATATAGGTACTTGGTCTTTTTTGTTTCCGTCTTCATTTGCTTAACAAAGTAAAGAGGACCAGAGGCTATTTGAATAATGTGCTTTTAGTGAATCTGCAGAAATTTGCATATGGATGTCAGCCAGAGTTTGGTAGAAGTGGATTTATTCTGTGGAGAAAACCTGAGAAGGTGGAGAGGTGATAAAAGAGAAATGTAGACTTCGGGGACGTAAACAACGTAAGGAGCGGATGGATCTGATGAGAAACAACACACAGCAAGGCTCTGCGATGAAAATAAAGGAATTGGCAGGGCTTGCAGAGCACGTTGCATATGGGGGAAGGTTGACGCCGGCTCCAAATAGTCCTGGACCTTCCCTGCTCTGTTCCCACAGCATGGCACGTTACTTTGAAGCCGTGCCAGCACAACGCCCTGTGTGGCCTCACAGTGAATCAGACTGAGTTCACATAAAAAGAGCTCGTTTCTGCCAGGTCATTTTTCAGCAAAATCAGTTCACTGATGTGGTGTACAGCATGCTATACAACTCTCTGGAAATAATATGTTGAGAAATCATAGCCATAGTCCATACTGAAAGAAAGTGCAAGAAATTTGGGGTACTTCCAATTCAAAACAAGTGCTTCAGGGAGGGCAATGTACAGACAAGGCTGACAAAACTGTAACTGAAAATTTTAGTTGAAACTGGATTGTGCACGGACATGGGCAAATAAGTACTGTTAAACACAAAGAACACAAAAATACAACCAAGAGCCAGAATATTAGAAAATAAAAAGGACTGTCACTTGGGAAATGGAAAGACTTGAAATAATTAGAGTTATTCCCAGATCAGCTTGTTAGGATCTTAATATATCATACTCGTAGGATCTGCAAAAGTTCACAAATGTTTCTCTTCGTGCCAACAGCTGACTTCACAAAATTAGCTCCTAGCATTAAACTCATGCCAATGTTTACAAGATATGCTAAAATAATCTTTACTTCTTTTCCCATTTGTCATCTGTGCAATTTTTGGGTTTTTTTTCAATTTCATGCCTATACACACACATTCTTTTATGGAAAAGAACAGTTTTTACAGTGGGGAAAAAAGCCTTTGCTGTGTTTTCTTGTGTGGCTACTTTCATGGTCTCGTGTTTACAACAGCTTGCTCAGTGCTTCAGGCAAATTTTGTGACCTTGAAGAGGAAGTATATTCAAAACCAAGAAGCTCTTTTGCATAAGTATACAAAATATACTTTGAGAATTCAAAACCTCAGGAAAATAACTTAGTTTGCTTTTTCTCTTAAACATAACAAAGCTGCAGACACAGTTCTGAACTCAGTGCATTGTGCAAAAATGGTATTGGCAAAATGGTTCATCAACTGTTCTACATTTTTCATTTATTAGACACAAATCTGTCTTTTCCATTAACTGCAGAACTGAAATTGCATTTGGATGTGCCTGTGACTTACAGGAAACCTTGGGCCTAAGCACCTGAATTCACTGGGCTGTGTTGCATCTTTAGAAATGAGATCCACTGAATGCCCTATGGTGTATTTTTTTGGTCTGTTTTTCCCCAGAAACTTGGGGTTCCTCCATATAGCAAGCCTGCTAATCCTAGATTTTATGTGTATGCCTATTGCCTACTACAAGGAACCCTGCTCTTTGTTTTTTCTTCTGGATAGTACTGATGTTTAACCCACAGTTGCAGCAAATCACAGGCAATTTTGGCCGTCTGTTAAAAAAAAAAAAGAGCAAAATCCACAAGGATGAGCATATAACTTCTAGCTAAGGACAGAATGCAAACCAAGAAAAAAAAAAGCCACTTTCTCCCTTGCCACATCTCTCATAAAAAAACCTGAAAACTACAACTGTATGGAATTATGCACAGTTAATGCCAATTAATACTACTATTATAGCTACTAAAAAGTAGCCATAGAAATGTGCAATTTCTACTATTGCTATCAATATCCTGCTTCCTATTCCACATTGACTATGATTCTAATATCGATGAAACTAAAACGTATGTAGCTGCATAATAGTAACTATAAAACTGAAATGGTTTGCTTCCTCTGGGGTGGTACTAATTGCCAGATATTGTTTACTTCTATGAAAATCTTAAAAAGCATATTTTGAAGACCATAAACTTAGTACTCTGAGAATGCATGTACCTAATTCTAGTGACATGAGCAGTTCCCTTTCAGCTGCCCCTTAGGACAAAAAAAAAAAAAAAAAGGCGCAAAGTTGCATGATGATTTTCACCTTTATCATTTGTTGTTGTTTGTTGACTTTATTTTTCAAAGTTCACTTGGAGAAGAGGCTTTCCCAGATGAAGATGAAGAGCTAATGAAGAATAAATTTAGCCAAACTCTGGTTTATCAGCATTTCTGGCTGTGTAACTTGTGATCCTGTCTGAATATAGAATCTTTATGGACAGTTGACTGCCTTTTATCAGAAACCATCAAATAAAGGGTGCTTTTTCTACCTTAATTCTCTCATCCAGCATTGGATAATCTGCTGTTCTGAATGCAATCTTGTAAAATAAAAATTGCATGCAAAATTTAGAAAAACAAATATTAGAATAGACACAGAACCACAGGCCAAAGTAGCATGCAAGGATCAGCTAAATACCTGAGTCTATGAAGATTATTCCTAATGCAAGCTAAAAGGTTGTCTAAACAGTGGAGAGTGCACTAGTGGAATGCTGCTGATGCCTAATTGAAGAGCAGGGCAAATACAGTAAGTCCTACTATTTACCTAAGGAAAACAAATTACTGAACAGAAAAAAACACTGCTGAAAGTGACTGTGGACAAAGAATAGCAACAACTAACTTGTGAAATTACTGACAGATATTCTTAAAATTTTATCTACACTTCATTATTCAGGGGGAAGAGAGAGTGGCAGTGATTTGTGTATACTGCTGATGATTACTGAAAAATGATAAAGAGGAAAGAAAATGCCGACTAAGCAATTATCCCTTCTTGGGTGAATCACAAGCATCTCTTAACATACTTAGAATGTTTTGTGATCCTACCTGCTGGCTGTCCTCTGCAACAGGCATGGCCATCCATCCACAGGGCTGGAGATGCACTGAGGTGGCTTTTATTTGCTGCTGTTCCCTTTTCCTGCTTGGGAAGACGAAGATGTTGCCAGTTTACTTGTCACACTGGTTCCTATGACAATGAAAGTAAACGTTGCTGGTGTAGAGTGGTATCAACAGCTCTTTGGGATGGAAATAAGGTGTGTGATGGAGATGCAAATAATTAGCTCTTCTCTCCAGCAGTAGAGGAGCATAGAGGTATCAGGAGCAAGCAAGCAGGAGTGGACTTAACTGTGAATGTATTTTCCAAATTACCTTTTCAGATTTTTGCAATAACTTGGATGTTGAGTAAATGCATCAGTAGCTAATCCTTCATTCCCTTTGAGAAGAGTCATGTGCTTTCCCAAGCTACAGAAATCTTTTACAAATTTCCCAAAGCACAGGTTTGTAGTCAAGGTGCTTTCATAATGATTTAGGTTTTCAAAGCAACTGTCTGCTTATCCTCACTGATAACTTCAAATTTTGGTGCACAGCATCTCAGCCTTAAAAGTGAATTTGTTTAAGGATTTGTTCTGTATTTAGAGTACGAAATTGTATCACAATGCTTCCTTAGGTAACTTGCCTATGGGCCTTTCTTGATATGTAACAGACAACATTTGGTATAAATTATTGCAGCTCAGTTGACTGCTGTGAATAAAAGCTACTTTGAAGAAATCAAAGATATGCCCAACTCTTTCATGATTACAGTAATGTGTTTCTTCAAATATTTTTGTCCTTCACTATTAAAATGAGTGGTATGATTCCTATATATTTGTACTGGGACTTTGGGTTTTCTTGCATGAGCTGATATATGCCATAAATATTTCCTGTCCTTAAAACAGATTTCGCTATATTCATAGGCTTTAAATTCACCTTTCTTCTGCAAGTGTGCATTCCTTTGTGCTTTTGTTTCTAAACCATTTAGAAAATGTATCTCTGATACATTCCTTTGATTAGACTGTAAAATGACATAAACTAGTCAGATATCCAAATTGTATCTGTTCAAGAGAACAGCAGATTTTGGTTTTCTTAGAATGATCCACGTAATAATTCTGAATGTTTATAATTGTAATAATTGCTTTAAAATGTCCTTTGTACATCTATATGTCTGTATTATTTAACTATCCATGTTTCTGTTAATGCTTATATTTCTAAGAATATAATTGTGTTCAATTCCATAATATCACAGTCATAAAAAGTCTTTGATCTTTGTTACAGCAGTGACAGCTGCCTGAAGTATAAAACCCTGAAATGAAGCAAGACTTTAACCAAGAAACACTCTCTGAAGGTGTTGAGGTTAGTGGCTGTTTTTGTCCAGGCTTGAGTAATGGTTTGTCAGAAAGCAGTAGGTGCTGGCACTGTGAAAGTCACAGCCCAAGCAGAAGTTTCCCTCCAATTCAGATGTGAATGGTTTGCTTAGTTTAATCTACAGTTAATGAGCAGTACTGGGTCTGAGGCTAAACTGTACCAGATCCTGGTTAAGACCATCTCAGTCCCTCCTGGGCTATTACTCTCTAAGTGTCTCTGTTGAAATCCTGCATGTTTTCATCTTTCTAAGTATTATTTAAACATCAGGATTCTGTCAGGTTAGCTTTTATTTGCATGTTCTCCCTTCTGCTCAAAGCAGGTGTGTTTATTATTAACCCATTCCCTAGAAAGTTCCATTAACTTTTCTGGAGAATCCCAGTAAGATTTGCTGGCCACTCCGACCCATCATCACACCTGTACATCTATCTCCCTTCCTTGTAGCCTTCCAGCCTTAATGCCAATCTGCTAAGAGGGAAATAATGCTTGAGTATGATGATTCATAACTGATTACTATCTTACAGATGCTTGAGATTAAAATTTTTCTAAGGTGCTAAATGTACCTGCAAATTCATGATGCTGTTTATTCAACTCTTTCCCTGCCTTGCTCACCCTGCCAGTAGATGTGCAATGAATTATTACTAACATTCCTTTATCATATAGGGTGGAACTTTCATTGGTATGTTCATTGCATTAAACTGTGCCTTTTAACATAAAATTTGAGGTTTTGCATCCTCAGCAGATTCCCATTTCTCCCCCTCTGATTATTAAAACCAGCCACTTATGTGGTGATGGGCTGTGTTTGGGGGGGGGTTTATGTGCAATGGCTGGCCTCCAACTTAAAAAATCAGTCTTATCAGTGCCACTGAAGGGTTTTACTATGTAACTGATAAGCCAGGTAATATCCTTTTCCAAGTCTGTTCATGTGGTGAAGTTTCACCAAGAGCTAATGCAAGAAAGAATCTCTGTATGACATGCAGCAACAGTTAAAGCATTCATTCAAGTCTGTGTTTCCATTCAAAACGCAATGTCTTGATTGAGAATTCCAGTGTTCTTAGTTCTATCTGCACATCAGAATGTTGTGCAGTGTTCCAAAGCATCCCTACCTTCATAGTGACTGTCCCTGCTTCTCTACTTCCCCAGCAAATCCGACTGCTTAACCTGCAAGCACAGTTATCATCACGGCTACAAAGGAGGGCAGTGCTATTATCCCATTTACAAACTGACAACCTGAGGCACAAATAACAACAATGACACACCAGAGGTCACACAGGAAGTCTGTGGGAGAACTGGGAGCTGAACTCTGGTCATTCAGGTCTGAGGTTAGAGACTTGGACTTTCCTCTTTGATGGGTGACTGAAAACACTTCCTTAAATTCCTTAAAAATGTATTTACAGGAATTTGTTTCCTCTCTTTGATCCTCTCCTCTATTATTTATTATTCAAATATGGATAATGTATCAAGTTAGTCCAGCTATCCCCCCTTTTTTTGTAATGTGGAAAATATTTTTATTTAATTTGACATTTATTTATTAGGAGGAATTATAAACGTTAGGAAAATCTTTATGTGTATTACAAGAAATATCTACCGAAGAAAATGAGACAAAACATTTTAAACCTTTTTAGCCAGATAAACTTGACGCTTTAGCCACTAGAGGGACCTCCAGGAATAGAATATCTAAAAACAGACTACATAAAGACGTTTGAAGTATTAGGTACCTTTAAAGAAAAACCAAAGAGCTTTGCAGACCGAAGCATTTGCTTATAATGAGGTCTGGAATAAGAGCAAACATGAATTAACTAATTATCTTCTATATTTTGTCAAGAAAAAGCAACTTTTCTGCTGGTAGGATGTGACTTAGGTGGGTTTTTTCCTCTTCACTGACTGAGTGAGGTTAGCACATCTGTTTTGAGGAGGCCTGTAATTTACCAGTAAGGTAAAGATTGTTCTTTTGGGCAGTACAAAGCAAATGCAGTCATTCTCTTTCCAGAGTTTCTGAGAAGAATGTGATTTGGATGTGGTGCAGACAGTCTGAAATCGGTAACCTCGTTTTCCCACTGAGTGGTACTTTAGCAGGGCCCTCAAGTGATGTCAAATTTTAACAGCAGTTTAATTGCCCAATTAACAAATGTTATGGCTTGCCATGCACGCAAATTCTCTCTAAAAAGTAGTTATGCTACCACCTGGGTCACTGGGTTTATAATTAGCCATCAATCAGGGAGATGATGAGGGTTCTCTGCTCTAATGTTCCCTTTTCAACTTCTGCAAAAATACAGAGGGACTTGTGGTGCTCTTCACACTCGAAATTTTGGGGCTCCTCAAGCTCAGCAAGCTTCAGCTTTAGCATTTGCACTGTGAAACACAAAATCCTGATGGGCAACTGTGCTTTTGAGACACTGGAGATGAGGACATTGAGATAAGAATTGCAATTAACCCAATTAGAGAAAGGTCAGCCATGTGTCTAGAATTTGGCATTAAATCACAGTTATGAAACAGATTAAAAGAATTTTTGCAAGACTTTAAATTACATTGCATTGTTTAGCTTTACCTATTAGGATGGTCCTAGCTAAATGAAAACTCTTTATTTTGTGAGATGAAAGCAACCTGAAATTCCAGTTTGGCAGAGCTGATTGTTGTACAGGTCTCCTGTGGTCTATCCACTGAGTTTTATAGTTTCCAATTTGTTTGCCTTGAGAGGTTATTCGTGTAAGAAAAGGTACTTTTTCTTTTACTCATTGTTGTGTGGTTGGGGTTTTTTTAGGCATTAGAAATATTTTTGATGGATGATTGTTTGAAAAACCTTTGATTCTTACACAGAATTAGCAGTAAATTCCTCACATTGCCCATGTATAACCTCCCACAAAAGTTTTCCTGTGAACTACCTGCAATTAAAAGACATTCAACATCAGGCTTAACTGGGAGACTGATGATGCTTGACATCAAAAGTGGGTTGCCAAGTGGGTCCTGCTGAAGAAGAATGATTATCCATGCCATTCCTTACAGGTGAAGTAGGATATTATATGTTACAGTTTAATGTGGTCACAGGCAGGAAGTGTTCCTGGACCAGGAAGAGATTTGACGATAGCTAGTGATTTCTTTCTCAGCTGCTAAGAGTGAAACCCTTCCTGAAATACCTTTCAGTAGGTATACTGAAAGGACATCCTTTCAGTAAGAGTAGTCCTCTCATTGGGCAAAAATTTGGGGGATATTTCACAATTCCAGTTAATTTACTTGGAGATTACTCAGTTGTGTTATTTGGTACTGATTTTATCCTAACAAAGAGAAGGTTTGTGACTAATGTGAAGAGGAGAATTTGGTTGCAAGATGCAAACCAAACTTTTGATGCAAGAAAATGAGACAACAATCTCTTTATGTGGAGATTGCTGTTAGTTACTCTGACCTCAGAGATGCTGACTGTGTGAGAATATGCACTCTGAATCCCGTGTGGCATTGTGTGAGCAAGAAAATGCCTTCTGAGTCTCATGTACTCCTGAGATTGAAATGCACCACATCTGCCATAATGATGAAAATTAATGTTGCAGGATGTTGTCAGCCTCTTTAGTTTTCTCTTCTGGAGTAATACCTAAAGGAATCCTTTTCAGTTACAAAAATTGCTAAGAAATTAACTACAATAAAGATCTCAGGAGGACGGGACACTACAAGCAACTGCTGAAACAGAATGGAAAGGTTACCCATGTCTACAAGTGCATCTGGAAGAAGATCTCCTAAAGGTATCCCCTCTTAGTTTTATAAGGCTTTCACAAGTTCTAGATTTTTATTTTTCCTACTGCCACCTTGTTGAAGATTGCAAGTAGGTTGGCAGCAGGAAGAAAATGTTGAGAGGGACATTTACAAACTGTAATGCACCAAAGCGGTTCAGTTACAATTCTAGCACCACTTTTTTTTTTTTCTTAATGCCCATGAGCCCTTCAAGTTCTCTGCCCTGAAGTCCTGTTCCTGAACAAGCAAACATTTAGGGCCTGAATTCTTCATACTCACACATGGAAGATTTTGGTCAGCCAGAGAGCAAATAGAAGAAATATTAGTTTTCTAACATTGTAGAAAAAAAATTTTGATCTTTATTGACAGAAACCAAATTTCCAGTTGGTTGGTACTAGCCTTTTGTATAAATGAATGTTCCTTAACAAGAAAAATGAAGAGCCTACCAAGGTTTTTGCCTCAGTCTTTTATGGCCACCTCTCTTCTCACAGCTCCTGAGTGGATGGACAGCAGGATGGGGACTGGGAGAACGAAGTCCCTCCCACTGTAATAAAGATCAAGTTCATGACCACCTGAGGAACCTGAATGTACATAAATTCATGGGACCTGATGAGATGCATCCCAGAGTCCTGAAGGAATTGGCTGACACAGTTGCCAAGCCTCTCTCTCTAATAGTCAAATAGTTCTGGCTGTCAGGTGAAGTGTCATGTGGCTGGGAAAAGGGAAATACTGCACCCATCTTTAAAAATAGTAGAAAGGAGGACCCTGAGAGGACCTGTTTGCCTCACCTTTGTGCTTGGGAAGATCCTGGAACAGATCCTCATAAAATCTCTGCTAAGGCACAGGAGAACAGGGGATTTTGAGGCAGATTTGAGGCAGCCAGCACAGCTTCACCCAGGGCTAATCCTGCCTGACCAACCTAATGGCCTTCTGTGATGGAATGGCTACATCAGTGGAGCAGGGATACAGGGATATCATTTGACATGAAGGAATGTCATTTATCTGGATTCCTGTAAAGCCTTTGGCACAGTCCCCCCCAACATCCTTCTCTCTCAATTGGAGACTGATTCAATGGGTAGACTTTGAGGTGAATATGGGATTGTCTGGATAGCTGCATCCAGAGGGTAGAGATCAATGCCTCAGAGCTCCAAATGTGTTTGAAAACAAAAGAGAAAAACTGTTTGTGAGTCAAAAGCCTAAATATATTCTTAAGAGTCTTTCTTTGCTTTAGGACTTCAAACCTGAGCATCGGTGGACAGTAACATTCATGCCCAGAACGGCACCAATATGCTTTAAAATCCTATGAGACAATGTAAACACACAATATAAATGTAGCCATAACCATGCACTCAGATAGCACTCAAGCAGATAATGCTAATCAGGGATGTCAGCAGGACTGCATGGCTTCCCCACCCCAGCTATCTGGTGCATGCCACTCGCTATCTTCTGCAGGGCTACTTCTCTCTGCTGCCCAGATTCCTGAGCAGACTGCACCCACCGTTAAAAATAACCCAGCAGTAAAGGAGGGAGGGAATTAAAGGACACTTTAAACTTTCTGAATAGGATGCTATCTGCTCTTTTCTGTCTGTTCCATTTTTCTTGAAAGTGACTGACAGAAAAGCAGACTGCATAAACACCTGTTGAAAGTGTGTCTTTTTGACAGTGATTACTAAGGAAGTGATTAATTAATTAATGTGACCTCTGACTTATGAAAAGTTGATGATCAGTGCTTTGGGACATACTGCAGTTTCAAATACACTCTCTGCATCTGGAGTTTCTGCTGGCGTGCCAAGTTGTTTGACTAGCAGTGCCTGCCAACAGGGAAACCTGCTGGATTTACACTTGGGACACATAGGTGTATTCAACAGCCTGTAGCAAGGATTTAGTTTAAATATAAAACCTGAAGTTAATTTGCATAAAAGCATACAAATTGTATATGAAGAGATTTGGATTAATTAAAAATAATGGTACATGAGATTATCAAGGTGTTCAATGGAAAATGTCCACATGTACTCAGAAAATTATTCTTGATTGAAATTTGATGAATGAATGGAAAGCTCCATATATCTCCCCATTTACCTGCTGAATTGGCTAAGTCGTAATCTTCCCAGGATTTAGAAAGTGAATCAAACCCTTGTGTCTCTTTCCCCTTGTTTTTGTTTTGAATCTTAAGGGTGAGGTTTATTTATCTAACATATTATTGTTGTGTTTTCCAACTGTTCTTTTTGTCTGAGGTCTAAATACTTAGTTGTTTTGTAGCTTCTAATAGGAATGTTTTTAAAGTAATGACGAGTCTGTGAGCAGAATTTTTTAATTGATAGAGAATATTTCAAAAGTTTTTGTCATACCTTGCTACATGAAAATATATAAACAATCTAGGACTTTATTCTTAGTTCAGTACTGAGTGACATTTACCTTCATCATTGACTGTGTTTTTATTATGATCTACTCAATTCAAATGTGGATTCTCCAAGAAATGGAACACAACAAAATGTTTACTCTAATCCAAGAAAAAAGAGTTCAAAAATTGAGACAACACAAGTCTCTCTTTCCTCTCCTTGAAAACTGTTATTTAACATGTCCCCTACTGTAGCTGGGCAGAAATGGAAGTGGCACTCAAAAAAAACCTCCAAACCTAATTCAAACAAAAACCATCCCACAAAGTAATCTAACAGCAAACAAGAGGATTTCCATGCCAGAGAAGAACTGGTGCAACCTGTAATTGCAAGGTAAGTGTTAAAGGCTTTCAGAAGACAGAGAACGTTCAGATACAAACTGTTTGTTTGAGTCCTAGTTTCCACAGGGAAGTAATCAGGCAAAAGATCAAGGTGTCTCTAACTGGCTGCAGCAATTCCTGCTTGTAAACATGCATCAGTGATTTATCAGTGTGCTCTTGCACACTACTTTGGCAGGCATAAAGTGAAAATACAGCATGTCGTGAGCATATCTGATGCTGCAGGGATAATATTGATCATAACTTGGTACAGGATAACAGAGGCCCAGGATGGTACAAACATTTTTGATCTACTGTAGCTCAAAAAAGCCTTTAACTAATAATTTACTAGTCTTCCTCCAATTAAATTTCTAGACTTGGGAGCTTTGCCATCAGCTTCACTGTATTATCATCATACTACAGTGACTTATGATAGCTCATGTTTAGAATCATAGTCCTCTTAAAGACATAAAGATTTAAAACAGTTCTTGCAAACTGTGAATTAAAATATACTGGGTGTTACTCATTTTGCTGCAGTTCTGTAAATACTCAGATTATTATTCTTCTAAGAAACAATTCAGCATAGTAGTTCCACCTTAATATTTAAAACCCACGTCCTCTTTATTCAGTGTATCTTCCTACCCTCTTCCCTATCAAAGCCTAGATACCCAGCTCCATAAATATATCTGAACACTCATCTCCCTCTTCTTCCCATTTTTAACTCATTCATGTATACACCACATTATTGGGTTTTTTCCTCTTCTTCCACTTACACAATTCTGTTGTCCTGTAAAATAAACATGATTAAGATCAAGATATGGCTACTTAACAAGGGAAAAAATGGGAATTTCCATTACCATGTTAAAATATACATCTTGAAAATGCTGCAAATTAATATACAATTTTGGTAACTTAATATACCTTAAAGATAATTATACCTTGGATTCTCATCATTAAGTAGTAATTTATTTGACACTTTTATTTAAGTATGCTCTTGCTTTCACAGACATGTGACATGTTTTACCATTCAGTACCTTGAACTAGCTGGCGATCATCTAACACCATGATTTTTGCTACATGAAATAAATGTTATCATTTATCATTAACACACTTAGAATGTAGATTTTGATTAATTACTTGACTCTGGGATAAGGTCTTTAGATATTACCTAAATACTAATTTTAAATACTTTAAAATTTATTTATTTGTGATGATTCTTTGAAAGATTTAGCCAACATTGGAATTCCAGACTAAAACCTTATGAAAATATTTCTGTCCTGAAAAACAACTTAATATATAAGGCTGTGGAATATATTTGAGACCTCTTTTGTTTTGCAGTAAAAAAATTACTGAAACAAACTTTGGTTCTTTGGAACAGTTTCTCACTGAACACTGAAGATCAAATTTAGATCTTATCAATCTTCTTCCCTGTTTAGCCATTTAAGTATATAATACCTCCCTAACTTTGCTTTTGCAAGGAACCTGCATAAATAATACAGAAATTCCAGTTTCCTAGTTTTGGATAGAGTGAAGTTTCTATTCTCTGTTTTGTTAAGCAATGGATAAATAACAACATTATGCCACAATATTTTTTAAAGACTTTGAAAAGTTTTACGAGAACAACATCATTTACATATGAACATACAGCCTCTTGTTTGGCTGAACTCTGTATATTGTATTTTTTAGCTGGCTCCAGGATAAGGCTTTGTATAACCCCGACAATGTTATGTTGGTCTATAAAACAAAGTGGAACACTTACATAAAGAAACACATTTGTTAACTTCAATATCAAGGCTTTATCAGGCTGGCCCTCAAACAGTGAGTGTTCAAGGGTAGTGATGACATTCTTTCTTCCACCATTCATTTTTCTTGCAGGCTTGTTTCAAGAAAGAACAGTTTCTCAAAATAGAGAAACCAGGCTCTATTTTGACCTGATACAGGAAAATTTTCCTTTGAAATGCTGTTTTTATTAAGCTGGTTTGTTCTTCATGCTCCAGTGGAGGGGAGAAAAACCTGGTTGGTTTAGAAACAAGTTTTGCAAAGTCTCATTTTAACACTTCTCTTTGTGTATTCCTAAGATGGAGCCAGATCCCTCATGGGTGTAAATCAGTACAAGAGCCCACCTGTCGTTCTTGTTTACACTGATGGAGGATCTTGCCCGGTTCCCCTACAATTCATGCAGTCTGACATTTGAATGGAACTGCAATTAGCAGGGCTGTTTTCGTTTAACTTTATTTAGCACCTTATCTCCCTGTAACATTCTTGTCCGGGTACCAGTATCAACCATGAACTCAACTTAGCTATTACTTGTGCTGTTCTATTTTGAGCTGGAAGAAAAAACCATCAGACCACATCAAAGAGCACCTTCCCCTTCACTCTGGGAACAGAAATTGTTAACTAACTAATTGGTGCAAAAAGCCTTGACAAATCGATTCACACCACAGTTATGGAAGTCGTAACTAACCCCACCACAAGGGAAAGTTATCCAGGCCCTCAAAATGACCTGTTCTCAATGGCCAAGCATGTGCAACTTTCCACAAGAACCAAAACGCTGCTGGTGAGGGACCCAACTTGCAGAGGATGCAGTTCTGCAGGACTGTGTTTTTACTGTGTTCTACAGTTTTCCCAGTTCTTCAGCTATTCACTCTCTTTGGTTACAATAACATGAAGGACTGCAAGACCCCTTGGTTGGGCTCATAGTTCCTAATACTCATTTTGAAAAGAGTCTCCTGGAGGATTCCAGCCCTGGCAGAGCTCTGCTGCTCCCAGGTCCCGAAATTCTGCAAAAAGGAGTGGAGCAGCACGTCCAGAAGGCTCTGGAGATCTTAAATCTGAAGTAAGAGGTTGTACCCCACAATCTCAAGAAACCCAATGCCACAGTTCTGGGAAACACCGAAGTGGCTGAGAAGGCAGGAAAGTCTGCTGGGCTTCTGGGTTGCTCCCTGCTCTCTGTCCTGACAGCTCCTCACACAGCTGAGAGGCCACCTCCACGCAGCCACAGCGGTGCCGATGGCACAGGTGACACAGGCGAAGGTCAGCAATGAGGACAGTGACACTCTTGAGCGTGGCACGGAGATGGTCCGGGCGTCCCCCGGGGCTCCGGCCGGTGCCGGGCACGGGGAGCGGGTGCCGCGGGCAGCGCCTCCCGCCGGGCCGCACCGGGACTGCTCCCGGGCCCGCCCCCG
>JANPWX010000311.1:1352806-1702496 GCA_024734555.1 Trochalopteron elliotii
CAAAATCCTAAGAAAAAAGACACCAATGTCAGTTTATATGACTTCGTTATTGTATTCTGATTTTAAGTTGTGTTTCTAAGTAACTGTTATCTAAACCCAGTTCAGGGTTTTGTGCTTCTGTTCCACACTTGAGGATTCTGGAGTGTTTAGGTCAACAGGTTAAGTGGTACCAACTTTATTTTAGTGGAGGGGAAACAGCTGTCATTTTAGTGTATGTAATTGGGAGATGACTGGGTACAACTGCTGAGATAATTGTGGGCTCCATTGTCTTTAGCATTATGATAATGCCATGGGATGAGAAAATGAGTAATGGCTGTAATTATGAAGTGCCTAACAGTTGTGGATGAACAATGTAAAACACTTTTGGGAATTGGAGCTTTTCTTTTTTTTGTCCTTCTAAAAATGAGGTTTAGGTAACCATCTTTTATGGTTTCTGACCTTTCAGGTGTCTCAAATTATGTTTAGATGGTGCAGTAAACTGTGTTCAGTATCTTAACTAATCTTCTCTAAATTTGAACAGCAAGTCTAGGAAAACTCAGAG
The DNA here is from genome assembly GCA_024734555.1 of Trochalopteron elliotii. Classification (NCBI taxonomy): domain Eukaryota; kingdom Metazoa; phylum Chordata; class Aves; order Passeriformes; family Leiothrichidae; genus Trochalopteron; species Trochalopteron elliotii. The sequence goes on from JANPWX010000311.1 coordinate 1,353,348, forward strand.
AAACAAAAAACAAGGTTATGTTCCTTTGTTTACTTAAGGTTCTGGACTGAATTTTACTTTTTTATTTTCTTTTTTTTTTTTGCAAGTATTAGCAGTGTGGATTAATCTTGTCAGTGCAAGAATTAAGAGTCTGTAATATGTGTAAGTCATTACCTGTCTCCCCCACCAACACACACCCATGGTGTAAGCATTAGCCCCAGCATTTCCCCTCTTTCCAGAACTCTTCTGATGCAATGGCAAATGACAGTGGCAGTAAATATTCTCCAGGCTCTTACCAAGAGGGATTGTTCAAATTCCTTAGGGCACTGAAGCGACAGAAGAGGATAGTGACACCCTTGTATGTTTCTCACAAGGCAATCTGCAAGTACCATTTACACAGCCTCACTCTGATTCCCACCAGCAGAGGGAATTGAGGCTTTACTGTTTTCAGCCCATCTCAGCTCCCAAAGCAACCTTATGCTGTGCCAAGGAATGCTCTGTTTGGAGTACAATCCCTGCCAGCCAGGTGCTGAGTATTGGCAGATGAATAGTCGCCAAGAGAAGTGTGTTGCTGAAATTGACTGACGAGGCAGATTTGTGAGATTGAGAGAAGCTGTTGTGTCCCAGTGTCCCCTCGGGAGAAGGCACAGGACCTGCTTTGTGCAGACAGTTGGATATAAAGGGATGAGGTGCAGAGCTGAAAAGGGCTTGGTGTCATGAGACACGCACACAGAGACGTGCATGTGCTCCTTTCCCACTGGAGGAAGTACTTGATTGTTCCATTGTCAGCATACCAACAGTCATTCATAGAATGCTAAGCTGGGTTTTACCTTGGGACGTGCACATACCCTTGGTGTTTGTCTCTCCTGCCCAAACGAGTTTAAGAAACTGAACTCATTTTGCCTGTTGTCTTTTTGACTCCCTCTGCAGTCTGCCTCCTGCTTCATTCTGAGGGCTTTCAGGTGCCTGGGAGGTGTCAGTCGCTGCCCTAAGTGTTTAAAGGGGAAGGAAAGGAAACAGGAGTGGTGCTAAATCAGGGCATAAAGACCTAAGCTGAGTAGAGAGCACTGGCCAAGATCTAGCCCAGTGATGGGAGCAACAAGCACTGGAGCCGTAATTTTCTGTTTTCTGCATGATGTGGAGTGTGTGGCTGTGTTCTTAATTATATGCTGTAATTATTGCTGTTAGTAACAGCTCCTGGAATAGTCCTTGTAGCTTGCTCTGGACCTGTATCTCTCTGGCTGATTGTTAAAACACTGTTTATCAAGCGATAAGAGCTACATCTACTGATTGCCTGTCACACCCTTTTCCTGCTCAGGAATCTTAGTCAGTGGTATGTAGAATACTAATAGCTAAGAACTGATACTCAGGATTGATTTTCCTCAGTTTTGTATTATATTGTTTAGAAAAAGGAAGTTGAACACCAAGCTTTAATCCAGAGATTCTAGGTTGGTATGTTTGTTTCATATTGTTTTGATTGCTGCATGCTCTGGTGAGCAGCAAAGGCCCTTGTGCACCCTTGACTTAAAGGATGGAACCTGGTGGTCTTGCACAGGTCAGGCCAATGACTTGTTTTCTTCTGAATTATTTCTTTCGTAAGGTGTCTGAAATACCTGTTTTTCATTATGCAAAATGTGTATTCTCTCTTGCTGATGTTTTCAGTCTCCAAGGGTAATTTGACACCCCAGTCTCTGATTAAATCAATTTGACTCTAGACAAGTCTTTTCTAAGAATTTTTCTTATTTGCTTAGACCAGAGAGGAGAAACGTTTCAAGTGAGCAGAATAGGGAATGAATTACTGTGCCTTGTTTATATTCGATTTTTGAAGGCTGAGGAAATAGTCTCTGTGGGGGAAGGAATGATGGAACCTCGTAGTTCAGCTACTTGACTTGGTTTGATTTTGTAATAAATTTCATTTAAATAGAAGAAGCATACTATATACATACACCTGATTTTACCAGGGCAAGTAAATTTTGCTTGATGGCTGAGGATTTTACATGCATGGCTTCTGCAAACACAGTTGGTGGTTGCTTGGAGACTCAGACTTTGCAAGCAAGAGCTTGCCCTGTGGCCACCAAATCTGTCTTGGCTGTGACTGAGCTCCACTGTTCTCAGTGACCTTCCAGGCTAGGGCATCTTATCACACTTATCATAGCAGTGCACCTTGAGAGAGCAGCTCTGAGAGGTGGAATGTTCTGTGGCCTGAACAAATCAAGTGTTCCGCCTCTGTGAGGAGAGGTGGAAAAAGAAACTCGGCCCTCATAGTAGCCTGCTGAAACCCTTGGGTGCTGTCCCACTTGGGTTGGAAATGACTGTACGTTATAAGTGAAGTTGTGAGATGTTGACAAAAATTATTTTAGATTTAAGTGCTCAAGGGAAGAGGTTCTTCTCACCCTCTTAATTTTAAAATAAGCATCCTAAGGAAACTGAAGTTGTGAACGGATTTCTCTTGTTCTTGGAGTGGCAAATAATGATTTCTGGCAGTGTTGACTCCCTGTGTTCTTTGAAGTGTTGTCTGTAACCAGAGGGAACAATGTAGAAACTGATGGACCATTGGTTTTTTTCTATTGTGGCAGCTCTCCTTTGTTGCCATGCAAAATAATCAGCTTCTGTCTTATCTTTGCATACCTGTACCTGGTTCAATTTACTTTGCCTTTGTATAAGTTTGGTTTAATCAGCAATGGTTGTCATTGAGTTCGTTCGAATCCCAAGTTGTTTACATAAGCTTGGACTGGCCAGTGGCTGGGATTTGGAAAACCGGTCTCTGGAAACAGGCAAACTCTTAGAAGCATGGCTGCATGCGTGTGCACACAGAGATAGGAAGTGAGGGTAGATAGAATATTCCAGTTGCCTCAATCAGGACTCACAATAATCAGTTATTAAAGGCAATGCAGTGTTTACACTGTGCTCTTCACATACGTTACATTGTGAGGAAAAAGCATAACTCCAACTTAAAATCCCATTTTTACCATGTTTCCAGACGTACTTCCAAGCCTACTGGTTCATATTTGTGTAAAATGCTGAGGAGGAAAAAAGATACATAAAACAATTATTGTGTGCATGTGCTCATACATGACACTTCTTTCAGACTGAAAAATGCTGCAAACTGAAGTGCTGTGGCTTTGACATGAAAATTCGTATGTTTAGAGATTTTTGTGGCTTGAAATCAGACTTCCAGATTATCACTTCTGTTTAAAAAAAAAGGGGACATAAATCCTCCAAAGTAAGCATGGCTTTTCCAAGTGGAAAGAAAGAAATGTGGCTTGATCATGGTCACGTTCCTTTTGCTGCTGTCAATAGCAGGAAGACCCAGGTTTAGCTGTTCTGTCTCATCAAGATTGAGGTAATTTCCTTGAGGCCAGGTTGCAGCAGAGCAGCCTAACTCAATGTATCTATCAATGTGCTTGGTAACAGTTTTATCTGAGAGGAGAAGGGATTGGAAAGCTGACTTTAGGTATTCCTAGGGAAGACCCTTTGCCTGCGCCAGGTAAGACAGTGTGCTCATGTTTAGGAGTTGCTGCTGGAGGGGCACCCTGTTTACTGATCAGACAGATACTGACACTTGGGCTCTTGGCAGATTTTTGGATGCAGGTGAGACTGAGAAGTGGCTTAAGGGTTTTGTTGTTCCCTCCTTATTGTATGCATGCTGCAGTGCAGCCCCTTAGCTACAATATTGCAAGAAGGTGCATCTTTGGGACCATGTAATTGAAATAGTATTTTTTGGGTTGGCCAGTACAAAGCTTCACACTCTTGCCTTGTTTCCCAGTCTGTAACTTGTCAGAAGTTTCATTTTTGCTGTGGGCTGTCTTGTGGCTGAGACCAATCCAAGTTTGTGCCACGAAGAGCTCAAGTGTCAGTCTAGTTACAGATCAGAAGGGGTCCCCATTTCTCTCTCCCAGTGGGACAGTAGAAGTTCTCAGGTTAAGAAATGCAGATACAAATAACTGTGTAATTGACTAAAAAAATAATTTAAAAAAAATCCCACGATTATTAAGGAATTGTCGTCAGAAAGAAAAGCAATATGAGAAACCAGATCCTGTCAATCCCAACACTAATAGGTAACACTCTGAAGCCATTTTGATGAAACCACTGTCTTTGCAGTATTTGTTGCATTCAGTGATTGCTGCATGAAAATTATTGTGGAAATGTATTTTGATTGTTGAAGGGGAAGGAAGGTGGAAAGCTAGGTATCTTCTAGTTAAAATGCCTTTTGAAGACACCTCTAGTAATAATTGGGAAAATCCAATTTCTGTTCTGAAATGTGTAGTGGGATATGGTTGGTGACTTGAAAAAAAATTCATTGGGTCATGGAAGTTTTGTGAGGAGAAAAAAGGCTTTGTACTGATGTTTAGGTTTTCTAAAAACCAACGGAAGAAGAAGACGACTGTAAACTGGCAAACACTAATGCTCAGTGAAGACAGATTTGTACAGTGGAGAAATAAAGAACTGTGAAATGCACACATGGGAGTTTTGCATTTTTTCAGTTTGGGCAGGCATTCCTGGGATAGGCCTTCTCTCTTTTCCCATCATCCTTCCAGTATGACATTTCAAGTCCTTCTCTCATGTTTGCTTTCCTCCAGGAAAAGAATTATCCTACCTTTAAAAGCTACCCATGAATGGTCTTAAAAAAACCCCAGTAAGTGCAGCATTTACATTGCTGTGTCTGTCAGATGGTTGGCTGGGCAGTTCTGGCACACTTCTTTCCCCTGGCTCCTCAAGTGCCAGGGAAAAAACATGCAAGGCGGTGTAGATAGGCCTCTTTCAAAACTTCCATTGCAGCTGAATCAAGGCTAGAGTTGAGATTCAATTGCAGTGAACTAATTAGGCTGGGCTCCAAATGCCTGAGAGCTGGATGTGTTACAAACAACGGTGCCAACATATGCTGCAGGGAGCTATGCACAGGCACAGTGCTTAGCTGACTTTAAACTTGGCAGTACCTCATTAATTTGGTGTGTTAATAGATTGTTTAATGTGCATTAGTGGCTGAGCACAAAAGCTGTGAACACTTGCTCATTCAGTTCCAGATGGAAAATAGTGTCTTGTTGGGGGCAAGGTGTTTTCTGCCTGCCAACAAGAGGTCCAGCATGTTTCAAATGTCTTGGAGAGTTGCCAGATGCAAATAAACCTGGTGGGAAGGCTGAGTTACAGCAGAATGCCTAGACTGGTGAGCTTTTAGGTGGGGTACTAAGCTTCCTGGTGCAGTCATGCTTCATGTGGCACAATGGCCTGTGAGACCCATTATAATACCAGTCATGGTAATGGGAGAGCACAGGCATTTGCAAGGCTCTGCTACAGGAGCAGTTGATGTATTTTTACCTCCTACCAGGAAGATATGTATGTGAGAGTATATTTATCTCTCTATATATAATAAGTAGGAGTATTCAATCATTTAGCAAATTTAGTATTAATTTTACTGTATGTTTTTAGACAGTGCTTTGTTTTTGTTTTGGGTTTTGTTTGTGCTTTTGTTTTTTTAATACCAAATTCTAAAGCTAAGCTCTAAATGAAGAGTTTTCTCTGTCTTCCAGGCTGTGCATACTTGGCTGACTAAAGAGGTGCTTGGTGGGAGCTTTTCCCTTATCTGACATGACCAATTTTTGAGGATATATGGACTTTCTTCTTTTTTTTCCTGCTTCATGGTACAGAATGGTAAAATAACAGCTATTTTCTGTGTTCAAGGAGCTGTAAGAAATTGCACACAGTGCAAAGCAGGCCATGAGTAAGAGTGTAAGCATAGTGTAATTAGTTTAAAATAACAAAAAAACCAACACCAAAATCCAATCAAACCCCCCCAAAACAAGAACAAAACTCCACAAAACCCAAAAATACTGTCCCACATTTCCTCAATAGTACTTTCCTTCCTTAACAATCACATTTTACAACAGAAAATGTGAGACCTGGAAACATTACAATAAAACACAGGCACAGGGGAAGCCAGTGTTTTATTAAAGCCACCATGACAAAAGCCAGGTTTTTTTCTCTGAACTGCTTTGGTGTTAAAACTTCCAGTTGTGTGAGATAATGAGCACACATTTGCTCAAAACTGACTGAATCCTTTTTTGAGTTTAAGAAAAAAAAAAGTCTGGTACTTTTCACAAAGAATAGATCAAGCACCAAGTCTGCAGCCTTGGAATTTTATAATTTTAAAAGTGATAAACTGCCAGAAATAGGAAATTATAGTGCAGGTTGTTAGGTGGCCTTTACATATTCCTAGCAAAGTGCCCAGTGTAGGTATTTTTCTTTTATCTCGTATGTTCTTCACAATCCTTGTAATGATTTAATATTTTATGAAAAATGTTAACCAAAGTCAAAATAAACCTAGGACAGGGCTTCTGGTCTTCTGGATCCTTTAAAGTTTTTTCTGCTTCTGCAAATATTGATGTGGATCTTTGAATTTTGTATTAAACCTCTCACCAGGAACATACATCTTACCTATCTGTTGCTAATGCTAGTGGACTTAGGAGACCTCATTTGACAACATAGTTTTGTCCCATTTGTAATAGAAAACTGAATTTTTTACTCTGAACTATAAAATCCCTCTTTGTCTTCTGCTGAGGTTGTTTAAAAAGTAAATGCTTTGTTATATAACCACACTAGTATTTACTTCAAATGAGAAATATATTGGTTTTTGTGAACTAAGATCACGGAATAGTAGAAAATATCTTTGTTTATCCTGACAAATTGTGCTCTTGATCATAATCTATTACTTTTACTCTTACCCCAAAAACAGAGCATACATTTTCTTTTTACAGCAATAGGAAATGTAATACATTTGTTGGAGTAATATTTGGTCTGATTCTTAAAAAGTAATTACCATGTGTTTAACTTAAGTGTTTGAACAGCTATTTGCTTCCTAGTGGGAACAAGTAGTAAAGGTAAAAGGTAAGGACCAACTAGTAAAGGGAAAAACTTGCATATACTCATCTCCAAAATAAGAGCAATTAAAACTACTTGCTGGGCATTGTGCACCAGATGTGTAGAAATAATTTAAAATTATTTTGTTTGTAATAAGGCACTTTTTTTTTTTTGACACTAAGCATCTTACAGCACTAATTCTTTATGAACTGTTATTTTGTCCAGGTGACTGTTGTCTCTTGTGTTTAGTAAATATGTTAAATCACATAACATTTGTATGCAGGTTTTTTACCATCTCACCAGTAGTTTTGTTGTAGATTTCTAACAATTAGTGGTCTTCCCTCTGTCCCTCCCTATGTGTTTTAGACTGGGCAAGAACACAGGCTTATCCCCTCTGTTTAGACCAGAGTGTGGTCACCCTTGCAAGAGGCTGCTCACTGTCAGACAGCTGGAACTGGTACAGGGAGGCTGGGCAGGCTTGGATGTGTAGAAATTCAGTGCTCAGAAGTTGCTGGTTTCCTCTGCAAGCCTACAAGGAATTCTTGAAACTAGAGGGATACTTCTAAGTTATTTCGATTTTTTTACAATATTTTCTCATTGCAGTGCTAATATTGCATACTTTTGTATGAGTTGGACAGTTCAGAAAATTGGGTCACGATTTGAGGACAGAATGTAAATCACCCACCAGGTAACTTCCTTGGATTCTCTCCAAAGACACCAGGTTTAATAGCAGAGGCAAGGATTACAGAGCTCTGGCTCATTCATGTCCTTGTACAGCAAAGGGTGAGGTGCTTGTAGTAAATTTATTTTCTTTCTGCAGAGTAAGGAATTGCCTTCAGAGAGTGTTTATTCCTGCAGCAGCTATCCCCTTCCCCATGTCATCTAAAAATGAGCTGAAATTGGCTAGTCTTCTTTTTCACAGTAAGCTGCAGGGCACCACAGTTGAAGTAAAGGTGCCTCGTCTCTTGTACGGATGTTGATAAGTAGAGCAAAGGAGAATGAATGCAGGAAATGGTTGCTGCTGCTAATCTCATTCTTACACCCTTCAAATGCCTGTGCCCAATTATTTGTGCAGGGCAGTGGAGATAGAGGAAGAGACAAGAGCAGAGATCTTCCATCCTGTGGCTTCAAGAAGAGAAATGTCCTGTGCTAACCCTGTTAAGGATCAGTGGTGTTTGTATTCTGTAAAATGGCTTTATCTGATCTTTGCAGACTTCAGCAAATAAGGCCCTATTTTTTCCCCCTAATATTCATCCTAAATAGATCCAGTTGAGGCTATTCGTTTTGCAGCCCTGTCTTAGAAGACACTAAAATGTGGTCAAACCTGACAATGAGTAAATAACTAAACATGTGTTGCTTTATTGTAGTGTGTGTAAACTTCATGTGATTGTGTGCTGTTATCTTAGCTGTGACCCAGAAAGTATTGGTAATTGGTTATCTCAGCACTTCACACAAAATAAACCTGCTCACTTGGTGTTTTCTGTGTCAACAAATCATCCAGCACTGAGCTGTCTAAGCATCCTGTTTCAACAGCATGTAAAGTATGACAGGCACAGGCATCTAAGTGTTACCCAGTCATGTCAATTGTATGGCTTCATAGTTCTGTTCATTCAAGACAGCTCTTTGTAGATTTTATTTAATTTTGTGACATGATCTTATTTGGGCAACTACATATTTGAACCACAGAAATGAGAAAAAAGCTCCAGGGGTGAGGGAGAAAACACTTTTGAAATCCTGCAGGTTTTGCAGCACGTGCAGGTTTGTAGGTATACCGTGTTAATGCTGACCCTTCTTGGGTGTCTGAATTGCTTATTGCACTCTGATTTTCAAGCACTCAAGTTCTCTCTTGATGACTTCTGTGGCATTCTTTTGTTGTGTGGCTTTAATAGGAAACATTACACATCCATCAGGTCTCACTGTAAAGTAAAACAGAGAAATTGAACTGACTGTGAAAATGTGATGTACTATAAGAGCCTAATCTCTAGAAATTTTCAGTGGATTGTATCTGCAGGAGTAAAGGGCCACCTGCTTGTACCTCTTACATGAAAGAATGGAGGTAACATTCAAGCAGGTTTTGATACTAGCTGTTAGCCTCTGCTGAGACTGCTTTTTCTGAGGGAAATGTCAGATGCCTTTCTCTTGAAAGAAACAGTGCTTGTTTCAGGAAACCTGTATATGGTCTGTGTTTGTTGTTATTGAAATAATATATGCAAAATGCCATGGGATTCCTTTCATGAGGAATTCTGCTGGAAATGACTTGGTAAGTAATCAAACAGTTTCTAAGTACTTTGAGGAAGTCAGTCTGTTTATACAACATGTGCTAGCAGCCAACATGAACTGGTCAAAACCCACAGCCATGTGTATCTTTAGTTTCCTCCTCCTCCCTGTAACAAATGCAATCTGATGATGCTTCTGTCTGATTGCTAAAGTGGAGTGGTGTGTTTTCATTGGAATTACAGTCTCTCTCCATCCCTCTCAAACACCACATCTGTTAATTTAAAGCAGCCTTCATTGTCACTGTTTTTTCATAAGGTATCTCTTTTTGCCTGCTCTCCACCCTCCCTGTCGCAGGCATTTTGGTGTGTAGAAGAGACTTTGTGTTCTGTTGAATTTTAGTGGTTGTGAAATACCACAGCCATGGGAAACCTGTGCAGGTTTTGGACAGGAACTGAAGGCAGAATTTAACTCAGTTGGACTGAAGCATCCCATAGGCAGTAATTGATTAACCAGAATAAAATTTGGCTTCACCACTGAGATTAGCACCTACCTTGGTAAAATAAAACTGACATTATAGAGCATGTCTTTTAAAAGGTATTTAGAAATTGAATTCTGCTTTGAATAAGTGGTTTTCCTATATAGTTAGGATGTGGCATGGTAATGAAAGTAATTTCTTTGCTTTTCCGTATCTTATGATAAATGTGGGGAAGAATGAAATGGTTTTTACAGGATAGTTGTAGGAACAACACTGCTATTGCAGTGCAAGGGAGATAAATAGTTATGGGAAAGCCAGGCAGTGTGCACTTTCTTTCCCAAAGTGTAAAGTGGCTGCTTTATAGTAATGAGCTGAAATAAGTTTGAATTCATGATATGAAATGGAGGAAAAATCCTAGACAGTAAGATGAACCACCTAAAATTTACTTCTTCCTCACAAGTCCTCCAGATCAGTGTTACTACCTGCCTTGTATCCTTTTATAGAGAGGAGTGGACCAGACTAGTTCCATCAACATCCCATGGACCTGAATGAAACCTGAATGAGATTTACTGGCTGTAACCTTCTCTGCACTTCATATCTCTACCAAATTTGATACTAATCCGGATGATTTTTAAGGATGTGTCTCTGCTGTTCTCCTAGATCCAGATGTGGAGTACCACTGAGCTGTGCCTGCTAGATCTGCCTGGATGAAGCTGTGCTAAGTATGGAGGTAGAGGGAATGCCTGTGCAAACCCTGCACTGGGTGCCCATGCTGGCAAAGGGCTCATTAGTACATGCAGGCACCAACAATCCTGGCTGGCATTGGGACCAAAGCCTGAGAGAGGCTGTGGGTCCACCTAATTGGGTAGAGACACTGCTGTATGCCATAGCATGATCTTCTGGAGCAGGGATCCTCATGCCTTGTGCATCCTCACATCATCTAGTGCTCTGGGGATATTTATGGCCTCCAGGATGAAGTGACAATACATGCAGGTAGCCAGTCTGTGCTTCTGGGCTTACCCCTGGTAACTGCTCTGGTGCCTCAGAGTGCTTTGCTTTCACACCCTTGCATATGTGTGAGTGCAGTGGCATCAGGGACTGGCTGACAACTCTATCATAAATAAGGTTTTTAGCCTTTTTACCCCCTGAGTCACAAGTTCAGTGGAGTTGGAGGCTGTTTGTTCTAGATGTGGTAAATAACGCAATCTGACTGCTCTCTCCTCTGGCACCCGTCTGACGTTGTTATCAGCATTGCTGTGGCATGTTTGATTTAGGGGCAAATTGGCACCTCTCTGACAAGTGCTGGAATGTCGCAGTCTGTCCTTGGGGTGTTGTTGGCATCTTTCACACCAGTAAAGCCCCATCAACAGCCGTGATCATGGGCAAACACCAGCCAAGTGCACAAAAGCGCTTATCGCCTGCCAGGCTGTGCATTCATAAAAAGCAAAGCCATAAAAACCTCCAGTGGCTGGCAATTCCAGAGCTTTCTGTTGGACTTGAAAAGAAGTCCTGAAGAACGTAGGCCTCTTATCAATTTTAATTGCTGGGCAGTGGAGGGCTGCCGTTTGTTTAACATCGTTTGGTGTTAGCAGCTCTGACACTGTGTTGCAAAGATGTTTCTGGCCAGCAGCATTCTGCTGAATGCAAATTTAAATTCAGCAGAAATCCTTTGTTTACAGGAAGAACTCGGGTTGAACCATTGAATCCGACAGGTAAAGAAAGGCAAAATGGAGTGTTGAGAACAGATTGACTGGAGGTGTCATAGGGCGATGTCAAGATGTTAAAGTTTAGAAAATTGAGGTTTAAAAGTATAGATGCTGCTATATTGTAATTTCTTTTCATTGCTGTTGATACTAAGTTCTGTGTTACTTAATCCTTTTAGAATGCCTTTTTAAATGTTGCAGTTGTGCTTTTACATTTATACTGAAAGTAGAAAACTTCAGGGTTAATGTTCACTGAATAGCCCTGTATTTCTGGCACACGCTATTATCCAAAATTCATGCCACCTTCAGGGAACTGGGCTAGACACAAAATCACTTTGAACAGTTTCATCAATGTTTGTATATGGCTTTGCCTGTGAGATTTTAGTTTTGAAGTCAACTTGCTGGATTTGAGCAGTTGTCAGATTCCATGAGGGCCTACACCTGGATCAGTAGAAACTGGTAGATGTGCAGGTTTTGGGAATGCCAAGCAAGCATTTTAAGTGTGATTAAAAATGCATCCGAGCACTGAACCATTTAAACAAAAGAGCAGTAAAAAAGCTCCTTGAAAATTACTCAGAAACCACAACTTTAAAACAAGAAGCTGATATGAAAGAAATGTGTATTTTATGGCAGCTGACAGGGAGCAGATTGACAGCAGTTAGATGATCAGGAGTAGCTGCAAAGGAAGCTGCTTCTCTGACTTCATGTCTACTCCTTAAGTAGCAGATGTATCCCATCTATCTCTGCTGTGGTTTTCACACATGGCTGTGGAAGATATATTGGAATGTCCCTAGCTGACTTGGAATGAGACCTGAATTCACGTGCTTTCTGTAGCAGCTTTAAAAGTCTTTAAATGAGACTTGACCAGAAATAACCAATTCTAGGTGTGTGACTGTGGCTGTTTGAATTTAATGCTTCATTCTTTTGTTGAGATGGTCAAGGAAGCCCTTTGTTTTGATGGACAATTTGTTGGCAGCTGTCTATTCCCAAAAAAAAAAATGGGGAAGGGGAACAAAAATAATATGTAGAACAGTCCTGGCGACTGATAATAAGGACATCCTTATTTTGGTGCCCCCCAAGTACAGGTAGAGACTAGATACCATTGCCTCTCCTACAAACTCCTACACTTCTGGTTGGGTAAGTAGCAAAGAAATCAGTGTCTTAATTTTTTGTTATTGTTGGGTATGTATCTGTCTTCATTTCAAATTCTTCTCTTTCCTTCAGCATTTTTGTTTCTCTTTTTTGCGGGGGTGTGTGTATGTTTCTGAACTTCTTTGGACTCTTGGGAGAGCAATTGTGTATTAGATTAGGAAAAGCAGCAGTGAGAAGCTGGAGCAGATGTTTACTTTCTGTGTTGAAGTCTGTCCACACTTGAAGTGGAAGGAAACTGCTTTTCCTTGTTGCCAGTTGCCAGGATTTATGTGTGTTGTTTGGGGGTTTTTTTTGTTTGTTTTGTTTTGGTTTTGTTTTGTTTTTTTCCTCTTGCATGAGGAATTTCATAGCTGAAACTGCTTTGGCTTACGAAATGCTGAACTATTGATGTGTCTATTGTTAATTTATGGAGAGGAACACTCAACACTCCTGCTGGAATAATGCATAGCCGAGCTATTACTGGCTGGCTACTTCTGTGTGATGAAACAGAAGCAAGAGCTGGAATCAGTTGGTTTTCAAGTGGTCATCAGTTCAAGTCTTTTAATTCAGAGTATCCTGGCAGTGTTTCTATGCTGCTGCATTTTGCTTAGATGAATGGGAGGTGTGGGTTTTTTCACTTCTCACCTTGATTTATCTTGATGCTTCCTCATATTTGTTAGCTTTTATTTTTCTCATGAAATAGGAAATGTTTACCTTTCAAGAAAAAAATCTTTTTAAGCACTCACAGTTCCAGCCAGGGAATGGATTTGCAGTTTTGTCTGTAGCAAGCAGTTCCTGTTACTCATGAAACGGGAGTGGCTTTTAATAAAGGCGCCAGATTTCTGCTACGCAATTACCATAAAATAACCAGTGCAGCAATTCTGTATTGTAAGGAGCTTGACAACCAAAATGCTTTTTGAATTGCTTGTAAGCTCTGGTGAGGAAATAAATTCTGAAGAGCAAACTTTAATGCTTAATGCGTGCCCTGTTTCTAGATTGGAAAAGCTCCCCTTAACCCAGTGTGTAATACAAATGCATCTACATACTCAGCCTGGATAGCCAGGAGACTTGTTGGGAGTTATAAGGAATATGAACTCTGTAGAAAGTACAGTGCACATAGCTATCAATACCTATTTTGTACATTTTGGGTGAATGTTGGCACCTATTGAAGGGTGCTCTCAGGCCTGCAGTGATATTAGATGTTCTGTAATGTGCTTTGAGCACAGCTGATCTTTTAAACAGTTTTACTCTCGGGTTGCCTTTTTGTGTGTGTGTATGCAGTGCTTAACCAAAAAACCCACACTGCTACATGGTTGAGGTTGCTAGGTACTAGGGCAATGCAAACAATAAATGATAGGGATCTGCTGGTGTCTCCTCATGAAGGGTAACATGAGACAGCCTTCATAGTAATTGCTCTTTTTTTTGCTAGCCTCAAGCAGAACTATGTTTAAGGCTGGGACACATCCTTTTAAAATAGAGTGCAGTGCATGGAATGAAAGGTGTCTTAAGTAACTAAAAGACATTAGTGGTGGATGGTCACGAAAGGAACCTTGTTTGGAGCCAGCCCAGTGAGTTGCAGCCTGTGTCCTGGGAAATGTGGAGCTCTGCAGCCCAGCCACCAGAATGCAGCTTCTGAGAAAGTTTCCAAGCTCTTCCAGGGAGGTTGTGCAGGACAATCTGTTTTGTTTTCAGAAATATTTTTTTTTCTTTTTGAGGTAATTTGTATTTTGGTTTTAATTCTACTCTGTAGGTGGAAGTCTTGCTGATTTTAGTGTAATACAATATTTGAAATGCTGAGTATTTAAAAAAAGAGGAATAAAAATCTTACTGTATAAGTGTTCACTCAGAGAGTACTCAAGAATACTTTATTGTCTGATGAGATGCACTCTCATTTGTTTTTCGTCATCTTGACGTGTGAGTCAAGGGCCTGCCAAGTGCATGTTAGCTCTGATTGTTAGAAAAAACAGGAGGAGATAGAAAGCTGGGAAATACAGGGTGAAGAAGGGGCAGAGGTTTGTGTAGTACCAGCTAAAGCAGTGAAGTTAAATAGATAAGTCATCAGTGTGGTGGTGAAATTAACCCAACAGGTAGGTCATTGGTGAAGAGCACTCCAAGCTCTCAGAACAATGTTGGCCAGATAACTGCAGTAACACACTGGGAAGCACTTGTTTATCAGTTCTTCCTTTTACCATCTCTGTATGTGTTTCCACGGCATAGAAAATCTCCAGTGTGTGGTTAGAGGCTGAGGCATGGGTGCAAAAGCTTGGAAAGCCTCCCCAGTGTTTGCTGAATGGGGCTACCAGACCTAAAGACTGCTGTCTGCATTCTTTTATAATCCTCTGGCTCCTGAGCCATTTAAAAGCTGTGATTTCAGGTGTGTGAAGAAGGCTTTTATGAATCTATTACTATGTGGTTTTCAGGCAGCTGGCAGGAACCATCTCTCTGCTAAGTCTAAAGTTTCAGTAAATAAGAGGCCCCAAAAATCAAACTAACTCCTCCTCCTAGGAAAATATTCTGCCAAGGTTGACCTTAAAGAAGCCCAGAACCCATCATTAATTTTTGCCTGTACGTTCTTTCACATCTCTTTAAAACATGCCTGCCCCTATATTAGAGTGACTGTTTATTTATTTGCTGGTGTCTGGGCACTGTGTGTGACCCGTGTGCCCAGAATGGCACATGGGTAACTTTTTACAGGCTGGAAGAAGATTTTCTTAACTCTGCTTGAATTCAGTGCTGTAAACTTCTGTGCTACCTGGCAGATAGATTAGTATATGCATGAAATTGCAGTGAAACTCTTTATTAGGTGGATCATCACCTCCCATTACAGAAAGCATCCTAAGGTCAAGTTTGCTGTCTGCATCACTACACCTTAGCTCCTCCTGTCTGTCAATAGTGTTTGAGTCCCTGTGTCAACCTGTTCTTTGCTTTGTTTGAAAGAAAGAGCCCAGAAAGAGAGGAAAGCAATGTGTTTCCTTTTGAGTCAAACTAAAAATTGGCTCGGAACTCAGTGTATAGGAATTACTATTAAATCAGGGATATACTTCATGTATATGAAGCACTATTAAATCAGGGATATTTTCCAAATTATTTACTTGAGAATGCATCAGCTGAGGCAAAGATCAGTTCCTGTGTGGTGCCTGATGCAAAGAATGGGCAGGGGTTTGCTTTTTGGTGTGCTTTTGGGTCAGCAAAGCTTCAGGTGGTGATAACAAATGATCTTAACGTAGTAGTTGTACTTTTGTATCTAGAATATAAATAATACATTGTGTGTACTGGACAGATTTTCTAATTGATTCTTATAAACTGTGAGTGATATTTTCATTGCTGCTTAGGCAACACAGTGCTGCTGGCAATTAAAGGTATCTGTGCACTTAGGAGTCAGGGAAAAAAACCCCATCCTGAACAACTTAAAGCCAATATACTAATGAGGAAAAAAAAAATGAAGCATTAAACAAGGCAAACTTCTAAAATCTTCACCTTAGTATTTACTGCTCAGCATTAAAGCTAATGCAGGAAAGCAACTAAATGTTTTAGTTATTAATGGCTTCTCTAGTGCATATACTAAATATCAAATATCTGGAAGGTCCTGATATTGCCACAGTGATTTTTTTCTTGTCAAGCTGCACTGAGAATGTCATCATCAATGTTGCTGACTTAAATCTTGACAGTTAAAACATTGAAGGTTACCTGTCATTGCATAATCTTCAGGTAAAATTTATTTTTCCCATTTGATTGGGATGATGGTAAAAAATAATGTTTAAATCTAGTTTCAGAGTGTACAGTAGCTGAGGTGACAAAGTTGGAGGGAGGAAGAAACTCTTATATTAAAATAACCTAGGCTGAGTGACTATGGTTTGGTATTCTTCAGGTATTTAGAACCAGAATACCCTATTGTGGTTCTTGTAAAGACAGTCTTGCTGATGGTGAAAACTGTCTCAAAATGTTATATTTTTTAAAAATTATTTTTCTAGAACAACATAAAACCATAGCCAGAAAAACTAAATCATATTTTTCCTACCTTTTTTGTCTATTTTCATAATACTTTTTTTTTTTCTTAGGGGAGGGTACATTGGGAGAGAAATGGAAAAGCAAGTAGAAATTCCAGCAGCCTTTGTCTTGTGATGAGACCTTCTAGGACAATCTGTTCAGTTTAAGCAATTGGGAATTGGAATCATCCTTAGGTAGCTTGTACATACTAGTGTTCATCTCTTTGAAGAGCTTTGAGTATGCATTCAAGTTCAACACTTGTATCTTTCAGATCATGAACAAAAAAATAAGCCAACAAAGCCCAATCTTCAAGAAAGACGAAAAACTATAGAAAGACTTTTTCTAGTTTGGGGTTTTTTTTTTAATACATTTGGAATGTTTTTGAGGGGAGGTCACAGATAGTAAATTCTTCTTGAGACAAGTGGGATGTTAAATGTTTTCTTCCCAAGGCTGCCTTAGTGTTCAGGTCCTTTGTTATGTTATTTTGCTCTGTGATGCCTAGAAGAGGACCTGATGATATATAGAAGTCCCACCAATACCTAGCAATTAGCGTGGTCGAGCTTTGCAGTCTCCTATCTCCTTCTTTTTTGCAGTTGTTTCTTTTCTTAGACTCCTAAATTCCTCAAAAGAGAGCATGTCTTTATCATAATAATTTATCATGATTTATGAGTGTCTCTTCAAATGACAGCAACAATGAGATGGGAAAGCAGCTACATGAGAAATGAGTAAACTGTGCTTCAAAGATGCTCTGCTTTTCTCTGCTTGGTTTGGCACACCTGCTGTTTGGTAACACCTTTTTTTTAACAAGTGTTAGGCAGAAATGACAACAAAGAATAGCCTTCATTATGCATCTGTTGTTGTGTTAAACACAGTATTCCAGGAATGAGTGAAAAATACAGATAGCAGTCACACACTGAAAATAATTTCAGATGTCTTTTTTTTTCTGCTTTTTTGCTGTGGTGGCTTCTAGGAACACTGATTGTTTCCACCCCTGGAGCACGTGAAAAAGCCCACCAAAAAGCAAAGCAAAACTACCAAAAAGAAACAAAAACATAAAGAGGCAAAAGGTGTTTAAGAACACTGAGAGCTAGCTGCCATTTCTGGCAAGGCAGTCTGCATTAATGAGCTTGGCACTCATCATTTTATGGGTGTATTTTATTGTTTCTACATGTGCATTTGATTACCCAGAAGACCACTAGTTTCCTGCCCTCTCAAGGTGGAAAACCACAACAGTTATAACCATCAGTGCAATGGGACATGCAAACAGCGACCTTGGATGTGTTGGACTTGCTTCCTTGCTTAATTTGGGAGCTGCTGGTAAAAAGCCATTCAAATAAAACGCAGATTTGAAAGCTGCGTGGGCATCTAGGGGAAACAATGTTACGAGCTGCACTTCACATATTTACAGTTAATGAGTTAATGTTGCAGATGTTGTGACGAAGGAACAAAGGCTGTTTGCGTCAAGAGCTCCCATGTTGTGTATTTACACCCGGTGGGGAAGAAGCCCTGTGTGTGAACAATGGCACGTGGAGATGGGACAGGCTGTTCATCTGGTGTGGGCTCATCAGACTGGATTGTTATGGAGTGCTGTCAACACACCTGGGAGGAAAAGATGTGTGCCATTCTGCAAATGGACACGCTCCTGTGTTACTCTGTGAGCTTGCAGGGGGTTTCTATATCCTTCTCCCCTTGTGCCCTTTGCATCTGCAAACCTCAGAGCCCACTACAGCTGCCAGTGTTCTGTGGGGTGATCTGTGGTTGCTGTCTTCCAGTTTGTGACCACGGTGGATCTGTGTGTACCTGAGCCCATTCTTCTCTGAGCCATTGTGGGCACACTGTCTTTGCAGCTGATAAATTGTGTGAAAGAGGAACTCACTTTGAGGCGATGAGTTCTTTGACCTAGAATCAAAACTGCAATGAAGAGAGCTTGTGAGACTGAATAAACAAACAGTGCATCAAAGAGACAAAACGGATTGGATTATTAGATGGATTATTTTTGATTGCCCAAAAGTTGCATTAATTCCCCAGATATACTGGACATTGTTTCCACAGATACCAAACAATGATCATTTGTGGGCACCCCCCTGGACTGTGCATTTATTTAACTCTTCTTGAAGACTACCTAAACTCTAAAATATGCTGTTAGAGAGCTAATTAATCAATTAATTGTTAGCTAATTAAGTTCAAGACAGACTAAAAACCTCCAAATATCCCCCTGTTGAATGTTCTCTTCTTGAAAACTTCTGCTTTTCTCTTTTTTTTTTTTTTATTTTCGTGTGCCATGAAAAATATTTTGAATTGGACGTTTTTACATATTTGTTTGATCCTTTTGCAGCTGTAACAGATCAGGAGAAAAAAAAAAGGAAAAAAGTGAGTTTAGAAGACTAGAAAATGGGTGAGGGAGAAAAGAACATTATCACCAACCTTTTCCCCCTAAAGTTATGGCAGAGAGGATTTAAATTCCACAGCTTTTTGAGGAAAGTTGCAAGTCTCTTGGGTAGGATTTGATCACAGTGTGCGGTGGAATATCTCAAGACATGACAGAGGCAGTCCCTGGAAGCCTGGAAACTGAACTACTCTTTAAGACCTTTAGGTAGCATCTGCTGACAAAGGAGTGTGTGTTGGAACCTTTGTGACCTGACAGTAACCAGGCTGATCTTCTCTGGAAGAATAACTTGTAATTAGGAAATTCTTGATGCGATTTAACTCCTGCAAGTTAGCTGACTACTCTGTCTGTTTACTCTCAGGCACTTTGTGAGGCCTGCTGGTTAAAGCACATTATATTGACTCTCTTTTCTTTAGTCTGAAGTAAGGTCTCGTTTTTAAGTGTGCTTTTTCTTTTTTTACTTTTTCCCCCCTCTTAAACTTCAGCGTAGCAGCTATTTTGATGGGTTGCCATCAACAAATTCTGTCTTTCTTAAGAGAAATATCAAGCCACTTAAGGCGTATTTTTTCTTTTCTGGTCCCTATGAGGACTGACAGAGTCTGTTTCACACAGGAACAATAAGGGAGTGACTGTCCCTTCCACACTATGTGTTGGGGTTGTGGACAGAAGTAAAAGAACCAGTGACTTTTTTCTCGTACTAAATCTAATGGACTCATTTGTGCAGGGATTTGTGTCCTGGTGGAAATAAATTTTCTTTACCAGTTCCCAAAATCTGTGGGAAAAAACTGTTAGGATTCTGTGGGACTTGACTGACATCATCAGTCTTGTATCATGAATCTTCCACATCTTTCATGATAAAAAATCCATTAGAAATCGCAAAATGCCAACAGGGATCTTTCAGGCAGACAGCCTTCTGGATTGCATGGTGACTGATTAGTCACTCACAGGATTCCTCCAAATGTGTGATTTGAAGAGGGTAACTGTTGTATCTTTCTCCCTGAGTTTTGGATGCACGGAGTTCTGTTCTGTACCATGTCACCCCCGAGATATGAGATAGCAGGATTTCATTCTTTTAGAAATGAGAGAATTAAGTGGGACTAGTTGGAGAAGAACGAGGAAGGTGCTGTCTGTCTTAGCATGGAAAATTTTTACCTCTCACTTAAATCTTCCTCTGAACTGTATAGAACCAGATAAGGATGTTCGAGTCTATTCTGGGTCAAAGCCCAGGAAACTTGTGAATCTTTTTTGCTTGCATTTCTTTAGAAAGTATGCTGTGAACTTTATATCCTGAAGAGTCAATTTCCAGATGGTTTCAGACAGATGAATTTTGTGATGCAAGGGATTTCCTTTTTCCTGATTGCTCCATTGTTGGCTTCTTGCCCTTGTGTCTGTGGCTTGGTGGATGCAGCTTTTGCGGGTGAATTTCCAGTGAAGTTGAATGAGTGCAGTCTGTGGCAATCTTAGCTACAGCAGGACACTGAAAACAGGGATGTAGACTGTGACTTTTTCAGCTGTAGCATAGAGAAATATGTCTGCTCTATTCTTTTGTTTTGGATCTTTTGAAGATGGGTGTGACTTTTGTCTTTTTCAGCTGTCAGGGGGACCCTTTACCTGAGTGACAAATCACAGTCACATAGACCATCTCTCTCAGGACCCTGAGACACATCATGTCTGGTCCCACGTCCTGGTATAGGATGAGTTGTCATCCCCAGCTCAGTCTGGTTTTCTTCCTGGTAGTGCATCTTCTCCTTGACCCTTGCATCCAAGCACAGAAGTCAGGGGGATGTTGCTGGTAGAGGCTGAGGCAAAGAGGGCATTGGGTGCATTGGCTCATCTGTCTCTATGCCATCAAATCCCCCACCCCACTGAGCAATAAGCCTGTGTTCCCTGTTTTTTAGTCTTTTGCTGCTGATGTAGCAGCAGAAGCTCTTCTGGATGCACTTGGCATTGCATCCATGTGCCAGCTCTAGCCAAGCTTTGGGAGTCTGTGGCACCCAGTGTTTGCAAGCAGTTTCTTGTCCAAGCAATAACCAGGCCTGACCCTGTTGACTTGCCAAGGCTGCTGGTATCTAGGGTGTTGAGGGTCATGTCATGATGTGGACAATAGACCACAAGAGGTAAAACTTGAAGAATGTTATGTGATTTCAGAGAATAAAATAACCCCACAGCTTCTAAAGGAAGTGTGTGCCTGCACGTAGCTGTGCAGTGGTTTCCCATTCAGGCTCTGTGCAGTTCCACAAAGCAAGGTGTCTTTCACCTTCTAAGAGCAGAGTTGTATAGCTGAGAAAAGATAAATTTTGACTTTGATCTTTGATCTGTGACACTGATCTGTAAGTTTTAACATAAATTTAGAGGTATACAGTAACTTCCTATAGAGCTTAATCTTTGATGGAACAAATGGTATGGATAAAGTTTTTAATCCTGCTTTTCTTCTATCCTTAACCATGTAACAAATTTAGCTTTAAACTTCATTCTGAGTGATGAGAAGGCAGTGGCTAATTGTTCTGTAGTGGTGCTACGTGATACGGTAACAACTTAGCATGCTGTTTTATCTTATACTGAAATGACTGCAAGTCACTTTCTCTTTGTGTGGTGTGCAGTAATACTTGTGAATCTGTGTTTGTACTGCTTTGGATTAAAGATGGTTTTATTGCTGACTTGAGTAAAATACCTGCACTGCAGTCACAGCTTTAGATTTTCTCCTTTGTTCTCCTTCCCCCAGTATAAAATTGGAAACCCAAATCTTCCTGTCCTTTACTAGAAGTAAGACACCTTTGATATTTCACACTCACCCTTGATTTCTTGTGTACCTGATACAGCTTTGAAGGTCTTGGCACTCTGGATGTCTTTGGGCTTGATCACTGCTCAAATGCTCATTTCCTCATTGCCAAGTTCCACAACTTGTTCAATGTTAACAAGGCCAGAAAGAAGTACTGGAAGATTTGCCCATCATAACATTTGAAAGGTCACACAGGTTTGTAAGAAGCAAATGAAGCCTCAGCAGAGGTTAGCTGCCTTAAAATAGGTAAGAATTAATTTATCTCAGTCCAGAATGCTGCTGTGAGGACTTGTCTTGCTGCAGAGACTGAGTGGTGCAAAGGGATCTGTGTCTCTGCCCACTGCAGTGGTGGGAGTCCTCATCTATGTGTAAGTAGAGATCTCTGCTTACAGAAAATCCTGAATCAAACAATGGACTTGTGTGCAAAACTGCGTGCATAATTAATTCCTCCTTGGTATTTGGGAAGTTAGTGGAATAGAAACAGCTTCTTCAAAGAATGGTGCATTTCAACCCTTTGTTAGTTAAATCTCAAAGTATTTATAAAGAAAAAAATTACCTGGCTACACTGCTGCACACCTGTCTCTGATAGGAAACACTGATCTTCCCTAATTCTCTAGATTGTTACATGGGGTTTTCTCTTTAACACAGATTCTTATTTTTCTGGTATAAGATGCAAGGAGCAACAGAGGGTTCTGGGTCCCTTTATCCCAAGTAAAACTGAATAAGTTATTGCCGTCTTGTATTTGAGTTACTACTTTGTTTTGTGTTTGATAAATGCAGCCTTGCTCTGCTTGAAAACATACATGCTGCTGCTATAAAGCACTTTTTTCCTTGGTGTTTTTTGTTTGTTTGTTTTTAATTGGATGATTTTGCCCTTTTTCTATTCTGTTATCTTTACCAGTGGTCTCTCCTTTCAGTTGGTCTCAGGTATAAAAGCTAGATGACTTCAGTTTTTAAGGCCTTCAGCTTACCCACTCTGTATAATTTTCTCAATGTCATAAGGCCAACTTCAAGGGACTCTTATCAACTTCTGCTTTTTGCTTTCACTCCTTCGAGTGAAATTATCAGGCAAATACTTTCTCCACGTAGTATTTGCTTAGAAGTGACTCTTCTGTAAGCTTCCTCAAGAAGATGCAAATTTCTTACAGTTTAAGCTGCTGCATAGCTTGTCATGACAGAAAAGATGGATGTTAAAAATGAGGGTGAGAACCTTTGTCATGGCCAAAGCAGCTTCAGTGTTTGTCCCACATGCTCTGTGCCCCTGCCCCTCAGGCAGTATATCCCCCCTTTGCCGAGGTGGGGGATGCAGGGGTTGCTCTCCCCATGTGGAGGCATTCCTCAGAAGACAAGAGAGCACCAGGGATACATATGGATTGGGTCAGGGTCTTTCTTGAGGGTGGTCCCAGTCTTTCTGGCTTTTCCCCTTGAGCTGGCTGACCAGCAGGATGCTCAGCATTGGGCACCAGGGGAGGTGGACAGCAGGCTGGTGGATGTGCTGGATTTGTTGGGATGCAGCAGCTTTGTCCCTTCTGCCCTGACAGCATCTGCAGTGTCTGTGCTGAGGCTTGGTGGTGGCTTTACTGGAACTGGAGAGTGACTCAGAGGAGCTGACTTCTGTCTTTGCCCAGTGTGACTTACATGAGGCTGCTCTCCCCTTGGCTGCTGGCTTCTTCAGTGCAAAGAGCTGGCCCAGCTGTGTGAAACTCACTCTTGGAAGCCAAATCCTTTGGGATCTATCTTCGGCTCTGCATCACATGTGCTACATGACCTTGTACAAGTCACTTAATCTCCCTGCTGTTCAGGTTTTTTTTGCTGGCAAATGGAGATGATAATTGTTCCATGGGTCACTGCAAGTGGAAATTTGCATGCACTTAGGAGGCAGAAAGTAGCTGGTGTCCACTTTCTTTTTTCTTTTTCAATGTTAACTTGACCAAAGCATGTGCTGTGCCTGCAGACTGGCATGCAGTATGCTTTCAGTAAAGGTCAGTCTGGAAGAGCAAGGGAACTATGTGAGATCAGAAAGAATATTGGGGTAGAAGTTATGCAGAACTTTGTTTTCTTGGTCTGTAACATATTTTTGAAGTCTCAGACTTAATGCATGACAAGTTCATAGCTGGTGAGTAAGGAGGTGGTGGAATTGAAGGAAAAAGCACATTAAGAGAACTAGATACTACTGAATTTCTTTAAAACTTGTTCCCAGAGAAGTTATGGATGGCCCATCCCTGGCAGTGTTCCAGGCCAGGTTGGATGGGGCTCTGAGCACCCTGGGATAGTGGAAGGTGTCCCTGCCTATGGCAGGGATTTGGAACTGGCTCATCTTTAAGGGATCAAACTAACCCAAATCACTCTATGCTTCTGTGATCTGATACTCTTTATCCTGTTCTTTCAGTTAAAAAAATAAAAATTGAGAAGTTAGAATCGTATTTCTTTTTATCTCTTTTTTAAGTTAGACAGCAATTTTGTTAATCAGCAACACCTCCTTGGGTCCAAGCATATGTTCCTGCATATGAAGGCCACTTTGATTCTTCAGCTGTGGTTAGTGAAACATTTTGTGAAGGGATAGATTTAAGGCAGGCACTTGCATATGGGGCCTGAAAGGGCCATTTCAGAATGCAGTCATTTTTAACCAGAATGCATTGCTGTTTGAGTGTGTGC
Source organism: Trochalopteron elliotii (assembly GCA_024734555.1). Classification (NCBI taxonomy): domain Eukaryota; kingdom Metazoa; phylum Chordata; class Aves; order Passeriformes; family Leiothrichidae; genus Trochalopteron; species Trochalopteron elliotii. The sequence goes on from JANPWX010000311.1 coordinate 1,377,515, forward strand.
TCTTTAAATGAAATGTCCTTGTATGGGAAACCATACCTAAGTTTCTTAAAAGGGCTTTGACACAACTAACTTTGGAAGTGTGTGAGTAATGACATGTCATGAAATACGTGTTCTACTCTTGCTCTAACTTTCTATTAATGGGAAATTTCTTCCTAAAATACACTGGAAATGTCTGCCTAAAATAGTTTCTACAATGATTTGAAGTTGTTTTTTTTTTTAATCACAATGGAAGAAGCTTTTGAAAAGCTGTGCAACTCTGTAACCATAAAAACTAGAAATTTTTGTCCTTGGAAAAACTTAACTTTAAAAAATAAATATCTGTTTAAGTGATCACAACTCTTGGCCAGATTTAGTTTTGTGTATTGGTTTATGTTCTTAACTAGCTAACAAAACTAAGTAAAGCTTTTACTCATTTTAATAAAACAACTGTGCATTCTTAAATGAATCAGCACCAGCAGACCTAACTGGAGTTGGGATTGTGGTTGTCTTTGCTGGGTGTACAGAAGGCCACTGGGAATGGCACTGGCTGTGCATGAGCTGTGCTGAGCCTTGCTGCTGCTTTGGGGCCATCTGCTGGAGTCTTTCCTCAGGAGCCTCGATTCTCCCACATCTGTGTTTCTCCAGACACATCATTTGTTTCTCCAGTGAATCTTTTTTTTTTTTTCTCCACTGACTCTTACGAATACCTGACTCAAGAGAGTTTCCATCCCCAGATTGTTCCTGGGCTGACAATTTGCTTTTAGGTAAAGGAGTTAGTCTCCGAAAAAAAAACCCAAAAGCTAACAAAACCTTTCAAACAGGGGATTTTAATTGGTTAAAAAGGAGCCTTTTTCTGGAACTGTCTACTGTGGGTGTGATAATATTATAACTTATGCTTAAGTGGCTAAGGTGAATGAGAAACATCTCTGCCAACTTGAGCAAAGAACAAAAGCTGCACAGATCACTTCTAAAAGTTCAGGGATTATTGTTTCAGATAAAGAAGCTTCTCATTGTTCAGAATAATTGTGGGGGTTTTTTTTTGTTTGGTCTCTTTTGGTTTTGATTTTTGTGTTGCAGTCTATATTATGAGGAAGTTCAGTGTTCAAACACAAATATTGTTTTTGCTGGTGTGTCCCAATTTTTATGGTTCTGCAATACTAGATTTTTCAGACCTCAAATGTAGGTCTGGAGCCAGAGTCATACTAAGAATAATAATAATTTTTATTACAAATACTGTTCTCCCAGAAGTCTGTGTCAGAGGATGATGTAAAATTTCATCCTTCTTCCCAATTAAGAATTGATTCGGATATCTCAGAATAGCATGACTTTTATCTTGGTATTTGTTGAGCTGTGAGAAACAGTATATAAAAGGAAATCTGGAAAACATCAGGTTTATAAATTAGTTGTCCTTAGATCCATTTTTAAAATTTTATTTGAGACCAGTAGTGTTAACTGCCTTATCAAAAAGTGATTGTTTTATGGGAAAGACACCTTGGTATTTACTTTTTTTCCTTACCTTTTTTTAATGGTTGTGGCCCTTTGAGCAGCAGATAGTCAAAATGTGTGTCATTATCTACTGTATTTATCTAAGAAACATTAAAAAATATAAATGATATCTAAGAAGCATAAAAGCAAGAGGGTTTCACTGGTTCTGGGTTTCTGACATTCGGGGTTGTTTGAGGTGAAAGTCACACACAGATTGTGTGGAGCAGGAATCTGTCCAGCAATTCCTTGGAGAAGGAAAAAGGGAGTACACAGATTAAGAGAGCTCCCTTCCACACTTTTTTTTTTCCCTTTTAATTAAGCATATCCTGTCAGCTGGTCAAGAAATTAATTTGCTCCATCAGATTATGAAACAAATGTTATGTGCTATGCACATTAGAGATACTTTGTTATTTTCCCCATTCTGCTGCCAAAGACTTTTCCAAGTAGAACAATGCTTTTGTTTGTACTGACGAAGGTGAAACTGCAGAGGGAAGAATTCTCCAATGGCACAGGTGCCATTTCAATAATGGCTGTAATCAAACTGTGTCCTTCAGGCTTGTGCTTCAGGCGCTGATGACTTTGGTGTTCCTCAGTCTTCTGCAGCTTTTGAAGTGCTTTGCATCTTTAAAAACAGTATTGATCATTGCAGCTGGGGTTTTAGTGTTGATAAACAGAGTGACACCCCCAACCCCCTCTGTCTCCTATTAGTCTTGAGGACTACAAGGAGATCAGATTTTTTTGGGGTTTTTTTTTTTTGGTTTGTTTTTTTTGTGGTTTTTTTTGTTTGTTGGTTTGGTTTGGTTTTTTTGGGTTGTTTTTGGTTTTTTTTGTTTGTTTGTTTTAATAAAAAAACCTCTTAGTGGTCAGGCCTGAAATTCTGAACTCCTAAACTCCATAGAACTTAGCCTGTTCTGAAAAAAAATTTCCAATAAAAATGAAGTTGTGTTTTACTCTGTGCCTGTTTCTAGAATAATTTGGAAATAAGAAGTAAATATTTCTTTAAAGCTGCAGTTTCAAAAGGGAGGTAAGCTGTTTTTATCTTTTGTCATTTTATTTAATTTGTCTTTTGACTTGCAAGGTGACTAGTACGGCCTCCATATCACAATTTTTTTGCCTCTTTTTAGCTATTGTGAAATTTGTCAGCATAGAATAAGAATCCTGAATCTTCCACTTGACTAACTTTGTAGTTTATAAATTCATGAGGGATTGATGGGTCAGAAACAATTAGTATCTGTAACTTGAACTACATGTTCAAAAGGGATCAATGCTTTAAGTTAAAAATTTATTCAAAAGAATAATGGTTGTGTTCCTGGATGAAGAACACACCTGCAAATCTGTTCCTTACATTGAAGGCTTTTATGGATGATTTGATGCATGGGAAGTGTAATGGTTTAATTATGATGAACTTTCAGAAGTGCCTTCAAAATTTTAGCCTGCTGTTAATGGCTTTTGTTATAACCATAGAAATCCTTGTTTTTTTGAAAAGCAAAACAGAAAGTTCAGTGTTCTTGATGGGTGATTCTATGGTGTTTCTCTCTGCATATTTCAGATCTGCCTTTTATCTCTCTGTGCAGTGCTACCAGAATCTACAGGAGTCTAAACAATAAATTCCCATGACTGAATTGGTGGAATTAGTAGACCCCAAGAAACAAATGACTACAGAGAGTTTTGTATTGCACATCATGATTGGCAGCCAGTTGTGTGCATGGGATGGCACACATTGGTGCAGTGTCACAGGGGTGGCTGAACCTGACCCCGTGGTTCCCTCAGGGTTTTGGATGCTGCTGGAATGTTGTTAATACTCCTTTAAAATGGCTGGTGTTCCAGGGCCAGGAGTAGTATCTTGGAGCATAGTTTTGCCAGGAGGTCATATGTTACTCGAATGGATGTTGTTAATGTGTTGGTGGATCTTATCAATACATTTTAGGCACGTTCTAAACATACACTTGAAATGGCAGCTTAATCTCAAGGGCACTGAACTTTGACAGCAAGTCATAGTTTGATATTTCCTGGTAGTTTAGGCATGAAATGATGACTTCCAGAAGAGACCCCTTCCAGGTCTGCTTCTCATCAAGCCTTGCCCCCTTGTACTTAGCTTTATGTATTACAAATTTATGTTTATTATCGTTCGTGTACAGCACCACATATAAAACTAAAAATACACAGAAATACAAAAATTTTAGAAAGGGATATGCAGAAAATGTTTCTATGTATTTTTCTGCTATTTATAAAGCCTAAAGGAAGTAGGATTCTGGAATTGTTTTGAATCCTAAATTTGTGTAATTTAATATTTTTTGATATCTTAATGTTGTAGATGTACTGCATGCTGTCCTCCATGCAATTGAAACTGTTTAATATTCAAGCTTTTACATATAATGTTGGGCCTTGCAATGTTAACAGTTAACTGGAATTTCATTTATTATTCCAGTCAATGTGCAAAACAATTGTTTTGCCTCTTTCTGACTGCTATCACTGTTTTCAGAAATGTATTGCATGCTGATAGCAAGCACTTGCTGTGTATAGTTTGAATGCCCCAGTAAGAGCTGTAAGATAAATAACTTTATGTCTGTATTAATACTGGAATTGCACACTGGAATGCAATGTGCTCTCAGGCACTGGACTTTGGCTTCCTCATACTCTTCTGCAGTGATATATCAGAATTATGATACTGTGGTAGCTTTCCCCTCCCAAGGCTGTGGCCTTCAGATGCTCCACAAAATGGTACCATCTCTCAAGTCTTTTTCACCAATGAATTTTGATGATTCCTCGTTCTGGAAGTTACCTGAGAGAATCTGAGATTTCACTGCAACATAAAGAGGGTTTATTTTTCCCGCAGCATCAAAAGACTATTCCCAGAAATGTTCCAATGCCTTGTGGCTTTTAGAGTTGGAAGCAAGTGGGCAGGTGAAAAGTAAAGCACTTGTCTGGCAGCTTGGGTTGCTTGTCCAGTTAATAGTTGATCACGTATGTTTTTAATGTTACATAGAGCCCCTGTGTTCCTGATTAGGAGCCCTTCCTGTAAGGTTTGGTGTATGAAGCATCTAACATCTTTTATTACTTCATCTTAACTTCTCTTCAAGGAACTTCTTTGCTCGTTGAGGGTTCAAGTTTAAAGTCCCATTTTGAAACACTAGTTTTAGTTTTGGACACTAAACCACCTTGAAATGCTTCTCAGATGCAGGCCTCAGAACTGATTATAACTTTCTTGAACCATTTTCTCTTAATGTTACCTTGTTTAATTCAAGGCAGGTGAGTTCAAATGATACAGCAAAAGTTTCAGCCTTGCTATAGATGATTAGAATTTCCACTAACAGCCAGACTGACTGCTGGAATAATAGAAATAATTATCCTCATAACTTTCAGCCTGAAAAACTCTGTTGCATGGTGAGGGGACAAAGCCAAAGCTCTTTAAGCATAGTGTGGATTTCACTTTGGAAATTTAATCTGTGTAGACTTTTTTGAAGAAATGGAGTATTGAGCATTCCTGTGTTTCATGGCATGTATTTATAGAGATTTTTATATTTACAGAAAGGCTCTCTTTGCCATAAAATTAAAAGCTGTCTGTGGCTTTCTAGAATCTCTCTTCATTCTTTTCTTCCACGGGCACTTGAACTTTCCATCATGCTTAAAGCAAACTAAGAAGTCAAGTTGCTGTAGCTTTCAAGTGTCATGTCTTTCCCTCAGCAAATACTTTCTCTCCCCTGGAAATGGAAATATGTCTGTTTGCTGAATTCCTCTGCTTTCACCTTAGGAATGCTAACCTGTCCTGTAGTTTCTCTTCCTTGTTTTAAAGCTGTTTCTTAGTGATACATGAGGGGTTCCATGTTTCTCCCCTCAACGCCCCTAGAAAAGTGCAGCTGAGAGCTGCATGTGGAAAAGCTCAAAAGACGATGACAAGACTGATTTCTGTGAAAGCGTCTGTCAACTCTACCCTTAAATAATTAAAGCACAGGGTCATAATGAAAACCCTGGTGAGAGCACTTATCCCAGCTTCAGATCTTTCTCACGGTCTTCATCTTACTTGCCAGCACTGATGAAAGTGCCTTTCAGACACTGGTTTTAGCAGAAAGGAGCTTGAAAAGTCATTTGGAGAGCATCAGGTGAGGAGGTAGGCCAGTTGCTCAGGTCTGGTATCACTCTTGTGGCATTTGCAATAAATCACATTAAGTATCTGTCCAGGTTAGTAACTCAAGGTATGTTTGCTTCTTCCCCATTTATATATTTATCTATCTGTTGATTTTTAGTCCCTTTCACTGTTTCCCTCTATTCACAATTGAAGAATAAAGGATGCTGTCAAAAATATCAATACTAGTTCCCTGTCATGGAGGGGTTTTTAGAGAGCTAGAAACATGGATATTTCTTTATGGAACATTTAGAACCCTGATTGGTACTGCCATACAATTAGCCTCCAACTTTTTTATGCACTGGTACATCATCTATCCAAGATTGTGGCATAGTGCCTTTCTCCTTTGGTGTGGAGGCAATGTTTCCTTTCTTCTGCCTTATTTTGTTTCTTGTTGAAAGAAATATTATGTATTTAAGGCAAGTAATTATTAAAAGTATTTATTTTTAGAAAAGAGTATTTTATTTAGAAAGATTTATTTCATTTAGGTTTGATAACAGTAAAGCAGAGAAATAGTCTAGTCTTGGCACTTTTTCAGAAGCTGTGTTTTATAGTCTGAGAACTTTTAGTAATTTTCTTTTAATATTTGGATACTAGATGATTTAAACTCTGATGCCTTAAATCTGATGTTACAAGAAAGTGGGATAATGGTGTCGTGAGTGCTCAGACCAGCTGTATAAAACTCCAACTACAAAACAAGTTTTACTTGTATTGGGCCACTCAGTGTCTAGAACATTTTTCTTCTCCTCCATTAAAAGAATGTGTTTCCAGTATTGGCTGATAAAAAATGACACATTTCTCCCTAGTTAAGCCTGATGTAAAGAAAACTGCAAAAATTCTCTTGATTTCTGGTGTTGGGTGATGCCCTTACTGCACATGTGAACTCACCCCTTCCATGGCTGTCGTGTTGCTGTGTTGGGGTTTCAGGTTAATGTGTTGGGGTTTCAGGTTAATGATGAGGCACATTGGAAGCTTGTTGTGAACTACCTGGGGAGGGCTGATAAATTTTCTGCAGTCCAGTGGTTCACATCTCTTGGTCATGCACTTGTTTTAAACATAGAGTATTCATTATCCACTTTCTTACTCAGTACCTGTCATCTTTTTCCTGTTAATCCGTGTCTGTTCTCAAAGGAACCAATACCTCGTTGGAGGATGCAATAACATTGCTTTTTGTGAGTAGTTAACCTTTCCTCTTGAAGCATCTTGACGTCTGGTTTGCATTTCTACTGCAATCATAACCTTTGCCAAGAGCTTACAGGCCTTTCCTGCAATAATTCTGGTGCTGTATCCTAAATGACTCTTGATTCATTGTGTCCTTTGTGTTTTGGTACACTGCCCGTAATTTAAATCATTTTTACAGATTTTAACCTCCCAGAAGAGCCAGGTAAGTGTGATAGAAGCCTTGCCTATTTAGCTGTATAGTTAACCTATTTTTCATAGTATCAGACTACCCTGCAGTGTATGTGATCTTCCTTATGGAATAAATCTGCTTTCCTACACGGGAGCCAGAAGACAGTATTTCTTTGACAAGGAGTCAGGGAGCTGGTTAAAAATTATGCCATTGTTTCCTTCAGGAAGCACCAACTCTACTTTGCCTTAGGAGCTGGAACAAAGACATACTAACAGGAAGCTCCATCTGATAGAGCTAAGCTAAGACAAACAGAGCATTTGCAGTTTGTCTCTTGAAGGGTTTTTGATGGTAAGTGACAGCTGAGAACAGTGACCTGTCTGCAAGCTTGACCTGTGTTGGACATAACAGAGAGGAAGCATGTGTTGGACAGGAAACTGTTGTAGCCAGTTCCTGGAGGGAGTCATGCTTCTCTGCATGAATGTGAGTGTGCTTCCCCTTCTGCTGGGCATCCTCCTGCCACAGAGAAGCTGGAAGATGGGGAGGGGCTGTACCCCTCCTTCCTTCCCCTGCCTCAAAAACAAAACAGAAGAAGAGATGACAAATCCTTAGAGGAAAACATGCAAAGGACCTGTATGGCCAGAGACTTAAGCCCCTATTTTATTGAATTTTTTTTTTATTGACATAAAATACTTCTCTATGTACTTATTCTTTCTTAAATTTGTTTCATCTTCAGATATGGTTTGTGTAGGTTGTTGGTCTCTTAACTCCTTGCTACAGTGATTTTTCTCCTTTTTTATGCTAATGTATAAACAGCTACTGTAGTTAATAAAACTAATGCATCATTAAGAGTGTTAAAGTTGGCTTAAGGTATGGGCAAAGAGGACTTGTGTACAGGGTTCCTTCTTTCTAACCATGTACCTTCACCAGACCATTCTCTTACAAACAAACTTTTTTATTTCTAATGGAGTAACTTATGGAGGACCTCTGGTGTCCACCAGCTGGATAATGAAATGCTTATTTTTAGCTTTCTCTCGTAGCCTGGCACTATGCTCTGGTGTTCCATAGTCATGACAGAGCTAGTGTTCTTTAAGTATTCAGTTCAGACCTGCTAAAGGGTTCAGCATAAGACCTACACATATGGGGTGTTGTGTGAATTTCATTAAGGATGAAAATTTTCTCTGCCTTGTGAAATCCTGCTTCTTTTTAAAAAGCAACCCTGAGTTTCTCACCTTTAAAAGCACTGGTTGGTATTTGTACTTGACATTATACCTCAATGATCCCATAAAATTAATTGCCATCCAGTATTAGATTCCTAACAATGCTCTTTATGTTCACAGATTCCTTTCTTCTCTTATTATCAGCTGTCCTTTATTTTATAAGTTCTACTTGTTCCCCTTCTTGTAAATTTTGTTAGTTTTTTTATTTTTTTTCTCAAGCAATCCCAAAATACATTGAGTGAAAGAACAAAAACCTGGTGTCTCCCTGCAGTAAGAAATTACTTGATATGGCTTAGTTCTGAATGTTTTCTTGTTTGTACTGTGGAAATGACTATGTGAGATGATCAGGGATTTATAATGACTTGTAGTAGTAAAAACCTGTTGAAGTTTCTCATGATGATTTTCCTGATGTAAATTGAGTAAGGAGTTACTTTGCTGGCATGGAAAGCAGCAGAATATATGACAAAATGAAAGAGGTTTCAGTGTGTCTCTTACCTGAAGTAGTCTCTCAAAATCCTCATTGCATTAATGCTATTTGTAACCTGGAAAGCTGCATGAAAATGTCCTTTTCTGACACCACTAACCTTTGAGTTCACAGTCTGAAATGCATCAGCAAATGTAAGCCATGGGGATGAAAGATAAAATAATAATGCTGTCCTATGTTTTAATGAACTTATGTGAACTGGATATACAGCAGCATTATAGTTTGCAAATGATGATGATTGAAATAAAAATCTGCCCAAGTTTAAGTCTGCACACTCATGTTGTCCATTCTCAATGTCATCCCTCCAGTTCTTGTAAAGCTCTGTACTCAGAGGAGGTTAAACTTTAAATTACTTTGTTTACTTAAGAAACGTGTCACAGTTAGAAGGTAAATGGCAAAAAAATGTTATTTACTCTGTAAAAAAATCCACAAATTTACAAAATCCCACAAAGCAAAAGCACCCCTGAGTTATAGGATAGATGATTCATCTGATGTATGTGACTGAACAGAGCTGTGCATTCAAAGAAAGACAATCTAGTTGTGTAAAAATAAGGGCAGACGGATTCAAGAAGGGGGCTTAGGAACCATGTTAAGCACGTAGCAGCACACTAAAGACATTTTCTTTTTTCACAGAATATTTCTGTTTCGGTTACAGTAATTTTCTCCAGTAGACAGAGAGGATGAGCTGCAATTAGCCACTGACCTCATGCCAAACAAAAAAAAAGCAGAGATGCAGGTAACTGCTTTTTAGCTGGCAGTTACCAGCTAAAATAATATTCCCTGTATGCAAGGGCACCAGTAGTTGGTTATCTTCAAGACTGATAGCTGTAATGAATAAAAATGGTTAGAAAAACCAGACTTAAGGCAGCTCATGACATTGAACAAGGAAAAACCGTCTGTCTTCCTGGATGGTTAGAGCTCAAGTTGGTATAAATTGAGCTGAACTTTGTATGTCCCTTCTCATCTATTAAATGTATTTAGGGTTTCAGCTCAGTTTATATCCTAATGGCAGCCTTTCCCATGTTTATAGAAAGACTCCCACTGGGAGTATGTAAGAAACACTGCAAGAAGGAATGAAATCTACCCACATTTTAGTACTGGTTTTGATGATAACAGCTGCATGTGCATGAGACTGTATTAATCTGGTGAGTAAGTACTTCCAGCATGTCTCATGCACTGTTTTTTTAAATGTTCCTGGTCATATCACTGGACATATTTTATAAGCCTTTATCAGTTCTCCTACCTGTGACATTCACTAAATGAGCATTGTTATCTCTCAGTAAGTGGTTTATTGTTCCTTTGATCATTCCACACATTGTTTCAAGCCACAAAAAAGACATGCTAATGTTCAAAAATCGTAGTTAAATATAGAAGAAACTCAGCCGCTGAGGGCTGAAGGCTGTGTAGTACTGATAGCTACCTATAATGTGTCAAGTTCCTGCAGCTGACGCTGAGGTCAGGGAAAAAGTCATAGGTCTGTCTGTAAATCAAAATATATCCTAAAATAGTCAGAAAACATTAAATCTACCTTTAGCTCTTAATATATTTCCTATCTGTTGCTAAGTATAGCACATATGCTGTCTGGCCATGTTCCCTTGTCTGCTGAATCATTCTTTTGTGGAAATGCTCTAGCTTCTCAAACCTAGTTTGAGACAAAAAATTACCTAAAATTGTCTGACTGACACAATGTAGCAAGACAAAATTTATTATGTATTAAATGTTTGCCCACATGTGCACACCTGTGCAGACAGTGCCTCGTGTAACTCTTTATGCACGGTGTCTGTGTTCATGCTTTTCTTTTTGTTGGGTGGTATAGCACAGACACACATCCCGAGTCCAGTTACAGGCTGGGAATGTCCATGAGCTCAGAGTGTGACTGGAGTGCTGCTCCCTGGTGCTGTTTCATGCACCCTGAGAGCTCCACTGCTGGGTCTGGCTCCACCAGGTATTGCAGCTGCCTGGGAAAACTGAGTTGAAAAGACAACCCGGGAAACTGGCTTCAAGTAGTGCTGTCTGAGAGGACACAGCTCTGCTTGTACTAGTCTGCCAAAAACTGGGGCCTTGGAAGAAAACATCTGCTTTGTAATGTCCATGCTGCTTTAACAGTGGTGGTGTTGTTTCACATCAAGAAGTACAGAGATGATCAGCCACTTGCAAAATTCTTGCTTTAAGAAAAGCCATAGCACTGTAAGATATGACTTAACCACAAAGCTAAGTATTTTTGGATGCATCTACTGATGCAGTAGATGTGACGTCTACGTGGAAGCAGATGCTATTTTGTAACCTGGGAGAAACAACATGAAAAACTTCACAGGCTATCTCCTCATCTCTAATGCTTGCTTGGCCCCATAATCACAGAGTGAGATCAGAGCTGACGAGAGCCTGAGCTCATCACTCTGTTTCCTTTCTTGAAGATGGTCACATTTGTGCATAGAGGGTAAACTAGCAATGGGTTTCAGGAGATAAAAGACTCGTGGTTTGCAAGAGATGAAGCCCTGACTGCTAGAGTTTAGGAAATTCCAGTGTTTGCTGACTATCTTTCCTCTAGAGGAAAAAATGTATATGAAAAAGATTAAAGTAGAGTGGAGTCAGTCGCCTATTAGTTTGTCTGATATTTACTGTTTTGGTGAAGAGTTTACATGCTTAGCATCTGTATCAAGACAAGTTGTGGGGTTTTTTTTTTGGTTTTTTTCTTTTTTTTGGTTGGTTGCTTTTTTATTTTTTTTTAATCTAGTAATAGCAATCACAGTAAGGTGTTAGTAAGCATGATAAGGTTATTTTGTGAGACTTGTAATGTTTGCTTTTCTGAGGCTGGCCAGTCAAATTGCCCCAGGATGATTTTTGCATAAGTAAATTCAAGTTTGAGGCAGAGTCTGTCCCTGCAGCTGTTTGCAACTCGCTCCTGTGGACTTGTCTGCTTAGGCAGTAACTGAGGATCTGTGTTCCACTTCTGGCTGAAGAAAGAGGTGACAACTGTCAAAAAAGAGAAAGGGGAAAAAAAAAGCGCTAAACTTCCTGCTTTCTATTTTACTGGTGCCTCACTCCCTTCTTATACTTCGGAGGTGGAGAAGGGAACCACTACACTAATACCAAAACAAAAACAAAGCCGAGTTTTGGAAGGCAACAGTAGGCTCTGCCAAAGGATGAAGACATCATGTGTATTTGTTTAATGTCTTAATTTTGCACCTTCTGTTCCTTATGTGCAGTTGATCTAAGAGAAATAGTAATGCCAGTGTAACAGGGTGAGTAGCTCAGCTGTGGTGCTACACTGGCACCTTGTGGGTATCACTTCTCGCATGCCAAAGAAACAAACATGGAGCAGCAGTGCCTGACCAAACATCTTTGTTTTGCTTGGCATAATCTGTATTTGTGGTTATGAAGATGTCTCATTCATCAGCCTGGAAAGAGAACGGCAGTGAATTGAAGAGCTTTTCTAGGGGTGGAAAAAAAACATTACTAAGACTGAAATGTGTCCATGTGCATGAAAACCCATAAAAGTAGGTAGGTAGTGGGATGACTGGCACTTGAGGCAGTTCTTACCTCAGCCGTCAGTTTCTCTAATAGGAACAAGCAAAGAGATTTGGCAAATGACTGCCCCTAAATTTATCTTTTTGGTGCTTCTGCTCATGAACTTTCAACTTTAATGCTTGCTAGGGTTTGTGTTTGTTTAGGAAAAGGACAGGAACGGGATAGTCTTTGCTTTGTTGCCCCCTTGTGGCTCCCTGTGTTGGCCGAGTTAAACATTCTAACATGCCTACTGCCATTAAGAGACATAGTAAATGTGAATTTGTACTGCTCATCCCTTGCAACTCATCGTTTGCTTTGAACTGATAATCTTATGTATGTTGGTATTTGAATCCAGAGAGACTCGGCTGTCTCTATGCAACTGACCCCATTTATGTTCACATTGTCATGTGTGTTCTTGTGCTATAGTGAGAATATTGCAGACAGAAGGGCTGAATACTAAGGGAACATTTGTGTTTCAAATGACTGACTCACCTTTGCATTCTCCTGCTTTGTCTGCACAGCTTACTTGTGCTTAGGAATGCCCAAAGGTAGAGATACAGGGTAAAATGAGAAGACTTTAGAGATGAATCAAACATCCACATACTTTATATTTTGCTTAGTTAAAGTATATTTTTATATGGGCACTTGTATTGACACATGGTAATCTCTATCCTATTAATTTCATTATCTATTTGATTTTTGTGCCTAATTACCTACAAACTTTCCACTGTTTGGTAGCACAATCTCAAAGGCTGGACTTGATAATCTCTAAGGTCAGACTTGGTCTGAGAGGTCTTTTCCAACCTTAATGATTCTGTGATTCTGGCATCATTTTTCTCTGTGTGCTTTGGACTTGTCTACACTGTATCTTGAAGCAATCATCGAGGGGCGTTGCTTGTGTCAACCTGAACACAATTTTGTTTTCTTGAGTGCTTGGTCTTTCAAAAGATTCACCCAAAGAAGTGCTCACTTCTATGAATAAAGGTAGAGACTTTGGATAACTTCAGCTGAGCCATGCCAATCTGATGTCCTGGTTTAATTCTTCTCTTGAGTTAATTTTTATTCACTATGTCAATTCTTTTTTGTTGTGGCTTTTTTTTTTTTAAAGTTAAAAATATGGTTAACTCTTTTAGAGATGTGTAACAGGATGAGTGATTTAGTTAGTGGATTTTGCAGCAAGTTTCAGTTGAGTACAAAGGATAGGTGTTGCCTGTCTCAACAGAATTGTGAGAAATAGCCTGAACAACTAACTTTGTGTTTAACAAATGGATGTTTTCAGTCTTGCTGATTTGTTGTGTTTTTAAAAGAAACATGCAGGTCTTTGGGAACTGGAAGCTGCCTATGGCTAGTGTGTACTGGATAGCCTCCAGTTTGGGTGTTAAATGGTTCTCTTCCCAAATGTGTTGCATTCCTTTAGGGGAAGCAGCAGTCCTGTGGGGTGGTGGGCACAGCTGTAGCTGCTCAGGGGAGGGATTTGGAGGCAGAGGCTCAGGGCTGAGCAGCCTTGTTCCCCAGGTGGGGGAAGAGGATTTCTGGGAGGTTACAGACAGCTGGGCTGTTTACCTGGCTGTCCCAAATCTTATGTTGGAAACCAGGACCCCTTCCCTAAGGACAGATGTGTCAGCCTCATCCATGAAAGTGTTCCAGGCCAGGCTGGGGGGGCTCCTATGAACCTGTTCTAGGGATAGGAGACTCTGCCCATGGCAGGGCTTTGGAATTAGGTGGAATCACACCTAGGTTGTGTTTCAAATGCCAAATCTCAGACGTTTTTATTTGGGCCCTTTTAGGGATAAATTATAAAGGATAGTATGTAGCACAGACTATTAAACTTTGGCTTAGCTGTGTTTTCTTTTTCAGTTTATTGGGCTTTGGATCAGGAAAAAGGCAAATATTTGAAACATGTTTGAGGGTTGTGTGATGATTCAGCCAAAGTAGTCCTTAAAATGGGAAAGAGCTAGGAATGCTCTTTTCATGAGAGGCCAGGAAACAGCAAATCTTAGAGGTAGGCTGAAGCTAGTGTTACCATATGGTTTCATTTGATAATGTCCAACCCGAAACCTCAGTGTCTGAAGATAAATAAACTATCCAACAGAAAGCAGGATCATACAAAATTTCCCAGCTGTGTTTTGGGATAGTACAATACCAGTGACATTTCATTGTAAACATATGATTTGGAATGGCATAATTATCTATTCTCCCTAAAAGTTATTACACTGGATTACATTATTTTATTTTTTTTTATTTGCAGCTTCCTTATTGTGCTGATATGCCTTATCTTCAGTGTGCTTTCTACAATTGAGCAGTATGCAGCTCTTGCTACAGGGACATTATTTTGGATGGTATGTATGTGGGCATTAATGTGATTGATGTGTGTTTGTTCCTAATGTGCAAATTCTGATCTCCTGAGCTAACACCATATCAAGCAAAATGTTCCTTATGGTTTAATTCACAAGAGACTTTTCTGCTTTTCCCTAATGAAATTACAAAAGTCATGGTAATCCAAAAATGAAGTGGTACCCTCTGTGGCCTATCCTGAGGACATCTGTGGTTGTCCAACACATACAGTTATTCTAATTAAGCTTGATTCCCTCCTATTGCTTGAGTCAATACTTTTTTCAGACATACTGAAGACCAGACACCTGGCCATAGCAGGGGAAAAAAGTAAGTGGAAGTTCTTTCATTCAGTTGATGTCATATCCAGCTTTGTTTCAGAAGTGGAAAACTCATGTCCTTTGATATTAAGACAACTTGCTCTACCTGTCCTATGCCCTTTCCCTTCAGTAGAGGAAACACAGTTACCATGTTTATAGTATACCTGTGCTGCAACACAAATGTATCAACAAATGCTTCAGGAGTATTTGTGTCCTGCCAGCCTGGATTTCATCGAAGAGCCTTAGTTTTGAGGTTGGAGAGGCATGATTTTAAACATCCAAACTTTTACAAATTTGTTGTAGCTCGCTAGTGGGATACCCCCTGCTAAATCATTGACTTCTTTGTATTTATAAATAAATGACCATTATTTAACTTGTGGAAACACTGTCACTATATTGAGAAAATGCTAACTAGCAATTTAAATATTTGTTCAAAACAGGTATTGTAGCAATGCTCCAGTAATATCATTAGGTGTATTACCAGTATTCACATGAAAAAGCTCACTCAAGACCCCCATCAACTCTAATAAATTTTGTCTGTTTATCTATGAAATATGCTGAGGTTCGTATGGATGCTGTAAGAATAATACAGCATATTAAATTTAGTGTTAATCACACTATTTCTGTATGAGATGCCTTCATTCTTGTGTATTATTTTTAACTAACTTGTAAGATGTTTGAACTCCTAGGTGTAACATAATTAGTGCCAGCTAAGAGCATCCATACATTTATTTCTGCATTTGGTACTTTTATTTTTTTGTGTGTGTGTGATTTGGTATTTCCTTTTTGTACAGATTTAATTTGTTTTGGGTATTTTACTTCGTAACTGGTAGGTGTTTTTATCCATAGCTTCTGCCAATGTATGTGATGAATTTAACTCTTGGTAATGCCTCACTCATCTTGTAATGGTATTTTACATGTGTGTTGTCTTGGTGAAACAACTTCTAGTGACAACATAACTTGTAAGGCTTCGTTGCCTGCCCCCACCCTGTGAAATCATGGATCTTGTTTTGGTTTGTTCATCTTGTGTCATCTGTATCTGGGCAATACAGGCAGTGTAAGGTGCATGCAGAGCATTCAGGATTACATATCCAGTGTAATATCCAGTATGGATTGTGTATTTCTACTATTTTGTATTATCTTCCTCTCTAAGTAGTGAGGGAACTGGTGAATGATGTGTCAGTGTTCCTGTTCTACAGAGTGAGAAAAACTGGTTAATTCCTAAAATTGAAATCCTGCTGTCATGGGTTTTATGGGAAATGAACAGTTGTCTGTTTGTTCAATATTACTGGCACAGTCTGATATTGTTTTCCTAAAGGATTAACTGTGGTAACTTTTGTGAAGCCTGTGGGGATTATGGGGAGCCATCCATCCAAAGCAGTAGATGGGCCAAATGTGCTCTCTGCTCTATCCAGTTTCAGTGGGACTTTCCAAGGAGTTGTGGCATTTTGGAACACAAATATAAATGTCAGAATCTCACTCCTGTTGGCATCTACCCAGTGAAATTTCCTATTCTCTTATTTCTTAAGACATTTTTCTTTGACTTTAAGGTAGCATTACAAGTTGTCAAAAAATAGATGTAATTGAATTCTTAAGAGGGGATTTAATCACAGAGGGCTGGTTGAAGAGAGACTGCAAAAAGGAAAGAAGGAAGTAAAATAAAGTGTAACAGCATGTAGGGATTACAACACAAAACAGGAAAAGACAGAGTGCAAACTTCCAAACTAAATGGTGCTGTAAGGAGAAATGAAAGATTAGGAGAGCATTTGTTCTACTGCTCTGCAGTAGGAGTTAATTTCTTTTCTGTGTCTATAGAAGAATTTTTAATTATTTAACAGTAGTGATTTTTATTTGGAGCCAGAAAATTCAAGTAAGGTAACACTCTCATCATAAGTGAGCAAAGGAGGGCAAGCAATTTGATTGACAAATTAATACTAAATGAGAGCTCAAAGGAGCAGCAGTGTACCAGCAACCTACCAGGAATATGGGAATCCTGAAGATGGCTTTTGCTTGGGCTCAACTGGGCAGGGCAGTGAGAATGGAGGAACTTTGGCCATGTAGACTTTGTGGTTTCAGACCTCAGGTAATCCCACGAAACTGGAGTTGAATGGCACTGAAGATATGCATTGGGAAAAGAACAGAATCTTTTCCTCCTGGTTGGAAAGCTAATTAAACAAGGCCATTTAAAGCGCTCACAATTAATATCTATACTGCTTTATTTCCTCCAAATAGCCAAAGTATTTGGCTCTGACTCTGTAAAAGGTCTGAGCACCTGCATAAATTCAGCAGGTAGTCTTTTTGAAAGCAGGGAGCCTGGTCACATTGAAGTTACAGATGGAAGCTGAGTGTGCTCTTTTTTATAAAAAAGAATTTCATGCTTTACTAATATAGTCATACAAGATACTACAATAGCATGGAAATATAGGCTAAAAAAGTTATGGAGATTATATGTATATATTATTTAGATTTTGTTCTGGAGCTGCTTGTCTTAAAATATTCCCTCCCACTAGCCCAGCATGAAATAGAAGATGTTATGCTATCGGTAATTTTAAAGCATTAAAAAACGCTTCTATTTCTCATAAAAGCAAGAAAAACGCAAGCTTAGCGTTGGAGGAATAAACAGAGGCAAGTTTATATGTGTTCCAAGTGGTGTTCCAGATTTAGACAAAAAGCTTACAATTAGCTGCTGAATCTTTCTCTACTTGTCACCACACTTCACGAGGCAAAGAGCCTTGATGAAAGCTATACCTAAATGCAGTTGTAATGGGAGATTAGGAGAGAATTGGCCTTTTGTTCGTTTCCAGAATGCAGTGAAAACTGTTTAAATTTGCATGTGTTTATTTTCATTTTTTTTCACTAGATGGTGCTGTCGGAGGGGTTTGACTCCGGTTACTGGTTGGCACTTGCCCAGCGTGAGCTGGAGTCTGAGCCAAGACTGTGAAAGCATCATCGTTTTGAAGAGTCCTGTGTACACTTGGCCCGTGTAAAATAGTGGTGCGGGAGAGCTTTTGCCATGACTCATAAAGGGAATGTGGTATATCAGTGTAAAAATTGATTTTGAGACTACAATGTCTAAACTATGGAAAAAAAAAAAAAGTAATGCAGAGATGTATGTTCCCAGAGAGGCCGTATTTTTCTTTTATTTTCATAAGCAAGGATTTTATGGTGCCAGAACACAGCAGAATGCTGTTATCTCAGCATGATCTAAGAAAATCCAAGTGCCTGATCCAAGGGGATTAAATATTTTGCTGAACCAAGGGATATTTGGTGTGCCTGAAAAAGCTATTTTCTGGTAGGAATCTCATTTCAATATTGATTCCCGCCAAATAAAAAATAAAGAAGAAAAAGGCTATGTTTTTATGATGAAAGTATAAACTCTTTCCAGCTTTCTGTTTTAAGTTCCTTTTCTACTTTAGCATACTTCTTACTGAAGAGATTAAACAATATTTAAACTTTAAAAAATACAAATTAAGATAAAAGGCCAAGAGTTTTGGTTTATTAACATTTACTTTATTGGCATTGAAATTATTCCTACAATTATGAGAAACTGGCACAGAGTCTAGGCCCATAGGAAATCTAGTTTATATTGCTTTTTTAATATAATGTTTTGAGTATAAACCTTGGCTTTTGTTTGTTGGAGTCTTTTGTGGGTCTTTTGAGAAAGAAAGAGGAAAACACCTACAGCTTTTGCTTCTGATGGTGGTCTTCACAGAGAATACACTGTTCAAAGGGGTTAGAGCAGTTTTCTTTCCTGATAAGATTCCTTGCTTAAGAAGGCTAAAATGCAGACTCACCATCTGCATTGGTGCATTTTCATCCTTTTGAAAAAGTAAATGAATTTAATATCTGTAAAAGATGCCTGGTGACAGATCCATAGATTAATCTAGCCTACAGACTCTGAAGAAGAACTGCAGCTGAGAAAGTGAAAAATTTGTTTTTGTAGCCTCAGCAATATCTCCTGGGCTGACCCAAAGTGAGGTCAGCTGGTGTAGAAGATGTGTCTAGAGGATTTATGGTCTTTAATCTTTTTCCTTTGTTGGACCTGTAGAAAGACCCGTCCAGGGAGTCACTCACTGCAGCCTTTCCTTTCTGTCACTCCACTGGCAGCTGAAGTGGAGAATCCCAGCTTTCAGTCAAAGTTGGCTTCTTTACATTTTAGTTTGTAGGAACGATGCCAGCTGTGAGTGATTTGAAGGCTCAGAAAACATGATTAGAAATTAAAATTGCCCTCCCCCCTTTCAATGAGGTAACAGTATAAGGAGTAGTTGGAACAGGGATCTTTCCCTGAATCTGCACCCAGGTGTTTCTGGCAGCATTTCAGCCCCTGCTTGTGATGTTTATGGCTGAGCTGTGCTGGCAGATAACGTGAGTGCTTCTAATCTGCCGCACTGCAAAATCATCTGCCTTGGTTTGAAATGTTGCTGGTAGTAAGATCTTAACTCGTTCCAGCTGTTCTCAAAGCAATCCCTTGTCAACTCCCCTAGCCTGCAGAAGAGAGTTATGTGTTTAATGTAAATGTGATGTTAAAAGGATTTAATTCATTTGGTTCAGAAGGTTGCGTGAACATGCTTAGATTCTGCTTTATGTCCATTCTGAGCAGGTCAAAGGGAGCCAAATCAGATGCTTCTAGAGTGGAAATAAGGCTGTCTGTTAGGAATAGCTGAACCAATTTCATGAAATGGGTGCTTTTTTATTAAAAAAAAAAATCAAAAAAAAAATCAAAGACAAGCCTCTTGCTCTGGTTCAGTGTAGATGAAACCTGAATTAAGGAGGAACAAAGAGGTGATATGGAATGAAAGCATGCTAAGACCAGTAAGGGAGAGATGAGCTGGTTTTGTTTTGACATGTGCTAAAAATCAAAAACTTGTAGAAGAGCGCCGGAGTTTCCCTTTAAAATCTGCAGAGGGCACAATTGGACCATGCTGTGTTCTCTTGGGGTGGCTGCTTCTGACCTTGGATGGTGTCCTGAGCTAGATAAAAATATATTTTGGAAGAAGTGAACTCTTAATAAAGATATGTTTTTCCACATGGGCTTGGGGAATTTTACACGAGTAATTAGCAATCATAATTTGTGGAGAGAGAGATGGGAGAAAAGGGCAGTGTAAACATTGGTGCCAGAGAAAACTCTGGCAACTTTGTGGTGGAGCCACAAAATTCATGCCATTTGGTCTACTTTATTGCTCATCGTGTGGATGGCTTTTAGAAAAAAAAAAAAGAGAACAATTAATGCTTTCAGTGAAATGAATTGGGCAAGTGTTTGCATGGAGGAGAAAAACAAGTTTAAGAATTTTTTCTAAACACAGAAAGACTTCCAATATGTTATGCCCTGCCAGGTACACTCTTGGTATTATTAGATGTTTCCTATTCCATTGGGATAAAAGAAGTTTATTTTTCTAAATTTCTCTGAAGTTACCACCAAGAACGGCCTTTAGATATAGATGATAAGAATAAGCAGTAATTTTTATAGAAAAAGCCCACACTTCATTTTACATGTATCCATATATTTCATCTAGAAGGTCCAAACATTGTGGGTTTGAATTCTTATTTTAATCAGGTACAACGGAGTGGCTTGGATGTAAAAAATTGATTACTTCTGTTTTTGCCTTTTCTATGAACAATGGAAAGAAAAATCCCTTCTCTGGGATTTCTGTGCCTGGAGTTGTGTGCTGGCATAACTGAACACTGTCATTTAAAACAAAGTCTGCAAGTACATCACTGTGCATGGAGGAATCAGAATTTAGAATTTATGCCCTTTGGGATGAGGTGGCTGTGAGGTACCAGGCATTTTTGGGGACTCAGGCTCTGGGGAGAGTGACCTCCCTGGAGCTCAGGGTGGGGCTGGTGACAGATTGTGGGCCAGCACAAGCCACTGGTGATGGATGGGTGCCGTCTGCTGGCTGCTTGGTGGCCCTCATGATCTGACATGGTGATCTCCCTCCCTGGCAGCCTGGGGGTCTTTGCCAGAGGCTGAAATGAGCAGGGTGCCACGTTGTCCTTGGGCACAGAGTGAGCATCACAGCTTGTCACATAGGAGCTGTAGTAATGTGAAAGTTTTCAGGAAACACTGCTTTTAAATTGTCTGCAGGGTTTTGGTAAATAGGGGGTATATTCTCTGGAGTTATTAGTTTTTCACCTGTTCCCAAGAGCTCATGTTTGCCTTCCTAAGTCACACAGTAGGCTGGTCATTCATTTCTTTATTTTTAAGAATTGGTACATTCCAATAAATTATGTTCAAAGGTGCAGCTAAGAAAATGCCATCACTGAAAATGGCATGTTTCATTCACAGTTACATTTATTATTCACCTTTGTCAAGCTTCCTACTTACAGGTTAAAGTTTGACTAAACTTTTCTGGGGTGTAAATCCATGTAAAACTTGGAACATTCGCTTGGTAAACTCCGAAAGAAATGTAGTAAACATATTTTCTTTGAGATTGTACGTATTTCTCACTATTTATTATTTTAGTAAACAAGCAGAGTAATACAAATTCCATCTTAGAAAAAAAATAAATTTAAAACTGTGGAATACTGGTGCATGCTATAGCCAAGCAGTGGAAAGAAAGATTTTTAAATTTAGAGTTTATCTGGATTAGTGTGTAATGTTTGCAGTGACAGGTGTTTCCTTTATGCTTTGCCCAAATGTCTGGAAAGTAGTTTGTCATTAAGTGCTACATTCAGTGTGTATCTCAATTTCGGTATAACTGGAGGGTCTCTGGCTTTGTTAGGTCCTTGTTTTCACATCTGACCTCAGCCAGCTGGAGTCTATTGTTTTAAGCGTAATGTAACAGCTGACATAACATAACGGATATCAAGCCCAAAAACTGAAACAGTGCCGTGAACTGAGGCAAAGGGAGGGGAAAGGGAGAAGCTGGGAGGAGAGGCAGGGGCACTTCATGATTCAAAGTGGAAGCTTGCTGGCTTGTTTTCCCAGGGGGAATTAGCTAGGAAATAATGGGATGAGTCTGTTGAAGTTCTATTTGCAATTGATTACATATGATAGACTACTGAGACAGGTTTGAATTTGCCAGCTGTCACTAGCTGGTGGCTCTTGAATGGCTTTAAGTGGCCCTTGGTAGGCAAAACTGGAATAAACTCTGCAGGTGTGGTGTAACTGTGGTGCAGAAAAGCAGCGAGTGCCAGTGCCTAAGGAGAAGGGAGGTTCCAGGAGTTAGTAGAGAGAAAATAACTTAAATTGAATGTATTAAGAACTTTATTTTGCAGTGTTGGGTTAAGTGGGTTCAATTAACTGGCTAAAAACCCAAAATCAACTGGACTTTTGGTGGCTTTCTTTTTCTTGGCAGTTTCTAAAGTAAACTTCTATGAGTTTGTTTTCCAAAAAGCTTTGTTATTTTGTTTCTTGACTTCTGTGTTTGATAGGAGCAGAGTGCATCTCAGCACTGAGAGCTAGCTGCTCTTGGAAAGAGAGTGAATAAATGAACAACCTGTTAGCAATTTGCCAGGCCGTGAAAAAAGTGACAAATATCTGACTTTGTGCACAGATAGAGGACAACAGCATGGGAAAATACTCTTATTTCTTCATATGTTTTTATGTATATGCTTCTTTACACATGTATTTATATATAGAGTGTTTCTTTTTTCATCAATATAATTTGAACAAAAAAGTACTTCTAGCTGGATTTCATTTGTATTGAGTAGAGCCTCTGGCAATTCTGCCCTATTGAGAGTTTATTCCATGGCTTTAGATGAGGTGGGGAAAAAAGGCAAGACTGTATGCTAGTTGTTTTTTTCTTAAATGTATATGTGCAGAGGCAACTAAATTACATTTTACGTTTATGAGTGAAGTTTTTATGGCATGAGACTTGCAATTGTGCAGTGTGTTTAACTTTGTGTGTATGAGTCGTCATCATGACTTCAGTGGAGCTTCCTGTGTGCATAAATATTAACAGGATCAGGATGTAGTAGGAAAGATTTCTTCAACAGAGTCTGCTTGTGCTTAGGGGTAACCTAGGAAGCATGAGTTTGATTTATGTAACTGCAAACTGTATTTATCTCCCATTTAATGTTTTAAATGTATTTTTATCTAATTTACTTTTATTTTGGTGGTATAAAAAATGTCATCATGACTGAAGCATGTGTTGCGTTAAACTTGTCTTGCACAAAGAGTTTCTAGGATTGCTCCTGTTGTACTATGAGGCCCAATTCAACTTTATCTCAGTAATCATAAAGGCCTTGTGAAAGTTTATTAGAACTGTTGATTCAGTGGCTGGTAGTATTTAGCATGGGCATATACACTTTATCTCAGCTTATAAAACAAATTAATTTAATTGTGGACCTCAGAACATGGTGTTTGTGCTGAGCTGCTGGCGAAGTCTTGATAGCCCAGAGAGCTGCCACGTACTGCATTTTCTTTTCCGTGTTCGTGATGTGTCCTGTGCCTTGGGAGCAAACAAGGATGGGTGCCCCCCTTATAGCCCTGATAGCCACAGCAATCAGAGCCTCTGCAGCAGAGTAAGTTCTGTCAGCTTCTGAGTTCCTTCTAGGGACCAAATATTGGGATAAATGTCCTAAAACCTCTGCACTGCTCAGCTGTCCCCACTGATCACTGTTTTCAGGGACCTATGCCTTAGTGCATTGCTTACATCAGGTAATTCCTCCCTAACCCATTGACCAGGAGCATATTTTTAAGATGATGGGGAACCAAGAGCTGTTATTGGCGCTCAGAAACAGCCAGACTTTGAAGTACTAACAAAATAACCAAAATGCCTGTTTTCACACCCAGTCTGTGAAAGCAAGCTATGTGCTGCCTCACTTTGATGGTTTCCCTTATGCTAATGACACTGAGGCTGGCTTCTTTTTTCCTCCAGCACGTTGTTAACATCCTTATTAAGGTACCTTTCAGAAGCCCTCCTTTTCGTTGTTGTTTGTCAGTTTGACAGGATGCGTTTACACGTGGAATGCATGCAAAAGGAGTTGATTAACTTGTCCTTTATTCCTCTGCAGCTGTTCCCCAGCTCAAGGTGAGAAAGGGTGTCTGCAGTAGAGGTGATTTGTCAGTTCCATGGTTCCCTGCAGCACGGGTGGGCACAATGCATTTTGGTGCTGTTTTGGTTGCAGCGTCGCAGACCAGTTTTAAATGGGATTGTGTGTGTATGATGACTGAGCTCCATCAGGCCCACAGGCAGGGAGCTTGACAGCTACCTTCTAGGAGCTGCTCCAAGTCATTGATTTAGTACATGGAGCTCGAAATGAGTTATACTTAGTGGCCAAGGCTGGGGGAAAGGGAGGAGAGAAAATTAAATATTTACTAATCTTACTTCTGTAATGCCTTACAAACACGAGTGTGCTTAACCTCGCAGCATTCTTGGGAGGTGAATATTAGCAGTTTTATGTGTAAAATTGGGTGATCCATAGCTTTTCCACTCTAAGTTGGCTTTGTGAGATAAATCCTTCAGAGAACCCAGGCTGCACTTTCAAGAGAGTGTTTCAGCCTACATAAACTGGCACTGCCACCTGAAGAAATGATCCTGCTGCTCCATTCCTTCTGCCAACACAAGCATTTATGCAGCTCTGTTGTCAATTGCCTTGGAGAACCCAGATGGGTTCAAATTAACCTTTTTTTTGGCCAGATGAGATTGCTTCTTTTGGCAACAGTTCTGGCTTAAACTGTTTGTGGAACTGTAGAGTAAGATTTGTTGGCTTTTGATAGTTAAAAGTGTGATGGAAACTTTATCTGCAACACAATTTACAAGCAGACTCATGTGTTATTCTTCTGAGAAAGGACATTATTGTTGTTTCCATTACAGCCCTGCCTGTAAGATGGAGTACAACACCTAGTAGAGTGTGGAGCCACATGGTCTAAAAGATAGCTCCTACCCTCATAGGCCCTGCAGACTAAACAAAGTGGTTGAAAAGGTGAGGGGAAGGAAGTTCTGAGTGGACTCTTGCACAACAAGGCACTGAGACAGAGAAAACACAACTTCCAGAAGTCCCATCTTTGGCCTGCTCCAAGCACTCTGGTTCAGTGATGGGCCTCAGCAGTCACAACACTGAAAAGGAAAATGTATTTAACTTCTTGTCTCATTTCTTAACTTAGAACTATGAAGGTTTTGGTTTGGGGTTTTTTTTGCCTGAGATTTTGGCCCGTATTTTACACACTGAAGCTTGTGCCTCTCATGTATTGATTTGACTGAATAATGAATTAAGTAGCATTTTATGTTTACTTTTCATCTGTTTTGCTGCAGGACAGCAGGATTGCAGCCTGACAGGTGATTGAGGCCAATTTGGCTGAGATTAAATTTATCCTGCAAGTCTAGGCCAGCCTACCATAATCCAGAGCTGGTTATTGAACCTGAGTTGGCAGCTAGGCCATCTCTACAAACAAAAGCTGTTTAGTTGAAACTCAGCTAGAACAGGCAGGGTATAGGTGGGTTTGCAGAAGCATCACTCTCTGGAAATCTTAAGAAGCAGTCATCTGCTAGCTCTTTGCTGCAGCCCCTCCGTGGGATTTACCCCTGCCTGGAATTGGGTTGTGCTGTGTTCACTTTCATAGTCTACTGCAGTGCTCAGCTACCCCAAAAAGCCTTTTTTATTTTTGCCACCAAAGATAGTTAAACCTATTGTGGTTGTAACAAAGAGGGCAAAGAGCACTTCCACCACAGGTTACCGTTGTTCAGCTTTGTGGGTGGTAATCTCCAAGACGAGACGTGCAGGAATGAGGAGCAGGGTGGGGCAGTATCTTCAATCTCTTTCTGTCTTTGAAGTGATGGTGGGCACGTGGTTGCACATGTCAGTGTAGCCCAGTCCCACAGGGTATAATTGTACTCTTATGTCATCGTTATTATTAATACAGTAACAGGCACATTTGGGGTTGAATTACTCCAATTGTTTTCATAAAAAGGGGGAAAAAAAACCCCACAAAACCAAGCCCCAACTCCTGTGTAGAACAGTCTCGAAACAGCAACTTACCTTATAGATTCCTAATGTGTGTTTCTATATGTATTAATATATATAAAAATTTTAAAAAGCTCCTTGGATATGAGTGGGATTTTTCAGATGCAATGACACGTGTTTTCATACTCACATGTTAGGATTCAGCTCATTAGTGAAACAGTTAAATATTTAACCACCATGAGTCATACACCTTTTTAAAACAAACAGAGTTTAAAAGGATGTAAAGAAATAATTCTTCCCTTACTCCTAATTCTGAACTAGCTTAGGGAGTTGCTATCTCATCCACGAGGAAAAAATATTCAAGAAAATTAGGGGTAGTGTTCTGACTATGCAAGTCAACTTTACAATGGTATGTGCTTACAAATATGTTTGTGATACAGTGAGTAAGGTGGAGGGAATTGATCTGGGATCTTGTAGATCCTTCAAGCAGCAGAAGTTTGCAGCAGTAATTGAAATTAGTAACTTTGTAAACAGAGACCTGTATTTATATTTTGGCAACAGAACTAGGAAACTCCATGCTACAATGTAGAAAAAATGCTTTCAAGTAGTATAGCAATGATGTGAAATTTCCTTTCCTCTTCTTAATTGATTATGTCAGGTTAATGGCCGATGAGAGTCAGAGGTGAGAAGCTCAGCCATGCATCAAGTCACACAAAAATGCACACTGTGTCCATTCTGTTGAACAATTCCCAAAACAAACAGGCAGTCTGTCAATCTTTACTTTGTCAAGGTCAACAAACCAGGGTACTGAAATGCTAGTGAAGACATTAAGAGAAATTCTGATTAAGAGAATCTCCTGTTTCATGAGTTGATTTGACTTTTGGAAAGCAGCTGAACTCTGGTTTCTAAGTGTTCAGACACAAGAGACTGTTAGCTTTCAAGTCCCAGGCAGCTTCATTTATTTTGTAGCTGATGTGCAGGGGTGTTTCTGTCTTCAAAACCAAGTCATATCTTCATAGATATGTAATGAGCCCAGAAAGCCAGCTGTGCTCTGGGCTGCATCCAAAGCAGCCTGGGCAGCAGGTCAAGGGATGGATTCTGCCCCTCTGTTCTGCTCTGGTGAGAGCTCACCTGCCGTGCTGCACCCAGCTCTGGAGGTCCCAGCACAAGAAGGACATGGACCTATTGGAATGAGTCCAGGAGGATGATCAGAGGGATGGAGCCCCTTCCCTATAAAGAAATTATGAGAATTAGCATTTTTCAGCCTGGAAAAGTAAAGGCTTTGGGGTGACATAATTGTGGCCTTCCAGTACCTAAAGGCAGCCTACAGGAAAGATGGAGAGGGAGTTTTCACAAGAGCATGTAGTGACAGGAGAAGGAGGAATGGCCTCAGACTGAAAGAGAGTAGGTTTAGATTGGATATTGGGAAGAAATTCTTTACTATGAGGGTGGTGAGGCACTGGCACAGGTTGCTCAGAGAAGCTGTGGATGCCACATCCCTGGAAGTGTTCAGGGTCAGGCTGGATGGGGCTCTGAGCAGCCTGATCTAGTGGAAGGTGCCCCTGCCCAAGGCAGGCAGATTGGAAACAGATGATCTTTAATGTCCTGTCCAACTCAAACTGTTCTGTGATTCTATGATCTGTGCCCTAACTGCTGATTTCTTCTGATTTTGTGTCTGTAATTAACTTTCACTTGGAAAGCTGGCACTTTAAATCTCTTGCACTTTAAATCTCTATTAAGTGGAGTCAGGTAGTAGGGTCTTTTTAATGTAACAACTCCTCAGCTCTATAGTTACTTCCCATAAATGTGTGGATTATTGCTACTTACATCTGGTAGGGTGAACATCTGGAAAATAGCAGGTGAGAAGTGGGATGTTCTGCTGCTGTGCCTCTTGGAACATAGAGTGGAATAAAAGTACAGGAGGGCATCACAAATAATCTTGGTGTTAATGACTGTTCCTTATTGGGAAAACAAGGAGACAAGCAGGAGACACATCTTTCTGATGACAGTTACCTGAGGAACCTGAGTTGTCTGTTCCTTGAAAGAGCTGTTTCCTTCTCCTTGTTCCCTAATTTGGTGAGGCATTGATAAAGTTGCTGCCAGGTATTTAATTCTTCCTATTATTTAATGGAGATGTTGAGTTAGAGCTTTTTCACGTAGCAAAACCATTTGCTTTAATGAGTTGGCGGAAGGTGGTGGATGCTGTCAGTGAAACCTTTCAGGCAAAGGTGTAAGAAGTGGAGGAAGAAATATCAAGTGACTTGGATGAGAGATGAAGTGTCACTTCTGTTTATCTGTTATCTCTTGGAATAGGGACTTCTCGAGTATTATAATTTCTTAATGAATTGCAAATTTCATTGTGGAACTGTATCTCCTGTCATTCTTTTCCTAGCTTGAACTTAAAAATTACTGACTGAAGCCCTCAACAAAGCATGAAGAATTCAAATACACAGGCAATGCAAATTAAAATTTGGGGGAGCTCATATTGCCTTCCTGAATGTGCATCTAAGCTCTTATACAACTTTGCTTGCCTGTCAGCTTTTTAAAATTAAAATGTCTTTTAATCACTTCTATATAAATATTAATCCCAACCCTTATCTTAAAAGGCTCCAGGACCCAGGATGTTGTGAACATTTTAAAACAAAAATGAAAATTGAACCAGTATGGCGAATTCTTTAGAAATGCTACTGTTTTTCTTACTTATTATTAGTCCAAAATATAAGGCTGAAAAAATCAGTAAAAATCCTTGGAAATATTTTTTTTTTTATCTCTTCATTTGTTTTATTTCCTAGTAAGATACTTTTCACATGGGAGCAGGAGGACAAACAATGGCATCTGACTGACCAGCATAGTGGAAGTGATATACAGAACAAAGAAGGCTTCTTGTTTGTAATCTCTTAGGTTTTTATTCATCTCAGTTCATAACAGAGGAAATCAATAATATTCAGTTGCTTTGGTAAAGTAGTATTAAGTCAAAATCAAGTAGTTCTTCTAACAAATGAGCTTACTGTAATGCTCCTGGCTGTAAGGCTAAAGTTTCAAAGCAGTGTGCTTTTTGCTTTGATTTATTTATTGTCAGTAGCTTATCAGGCCTTTGTTTGAATTAGGAGCCATTGTGGGCAGCCAGAAATTGAACTTTATGTAATATAATGTATCTGTCACTTAGTATCAGTTCCCTAACAGTGATGCTAACACATTCAGACTTCAGCATCTGGACCTCGCACTTGAGTTTTCAGCCACGAGGTAGGGTCTAATGTTTCAGTGCTTCCATGTAGTCCCTTCCTAGCTATTTCCCATCTGTGTGTGACTGTCCCACTTACCTAGGGGTCAGTCACTAGTGCTGCCAATGTCACCGGAAAAGCCTTTTCCCAAGAGAAATTTTGTTTAAACTGTGTCACGTGTTGAACCATGCCAGACTACTGGATTCATTGTCTTCAACTCAAAAGTCAGGAAAATGATAATAAAGCAGAAAGTTGTGGGATTATGCTTGAGCATATCTCTAAGATGAATATATAGCTTTTTATTTCATGGGCTGATTCCAAAAAAAGCAGTTCTCCAGTCTCCTTTAATGATTTAAAGAAGAAAGGCCAAAGTATGGAAAGATAAGATGTGATTGCAGGAAAGACAAAGAACAAGCATTAGAGTCTACAGCTGGGTTCTCACTCTCCCTGACAAAGACAGTTCTTGAAAGAAGAATCTGTAATAGTTTATGTACTAACTGGTGCTAAAACTTGCAGTCTGTCTTCCACCTCCTGTAGAACCTTTATGGCTCTTAGGCTTTTCTGGGAATGTGCTTGTGTTTATTTCATGCTTTCCAAGCTGGAGAAGACCTTGGATGAAAGCAGGCAAACCTGTCCTTGAGCAAGAGAAAAATTCACATGTCTCCACCCTTGGCTTCCTGTGAGCTTCCAAGAACGTGTTTCTGTGATTGCTGCACCTATTTTCATGTGCTCCTGGTGGTGCCTGGGAGTTGGCTGTAAATGAGGGCCCCTTTGTGCTTTGGGCCCAAACATAATATGGAGACTTAAGTATTGAAGGATAAAAGCAGTAGGTGGCTGAACTTGACTGAAGGACACTTCCCCAGACCTGTGCTCAGATTTTGTACATCACAAATTACCTGTTGGCACTAATGATAGAAGTCCAAACCATCAAATAAACAGGATATCTCTGTCATACACTCTTCCTCTGCTTTCTTCTGTGAATTGGCTGCTTAGTTCAGGCATTAGTTCAGAAGGTGGAAAGCTCAGCTAGAGCCCATGAGCAGGAAGCTTAGCCTGGAGCAATACCTCCTCTGTCTCCTGAGCAAGTCGCAGCGAGGGAATGAAACTTCCCCCAGAACATCTGGCAGAGCTGAGCTATGCCACTACACCCTTCCTCCCCCAGGGAAGATGACTGACTCCTAGGGAGGGGCCAGATCAAAAGGAAGGTGCAGGGA
The DNA here is from genome assembly GCA_024734555.1 of Trochalopteron elliotii. Classification (NCBI taxonomy): domain Eukaryota; kingdom Metazoa; phylum Chordata; class Aves; order Passeriformes; family Leiothrichidae; genus Trochalopteron; species Trochalopteron elliotii. Next base: position 1,407,595 of record JANPWX010000311.1, read on the forward strand.
AACGGAAACAGGGGTGAAAAGGGATGCCAGAATATTTAAAACATTGCTGCATCTGTCTAGTGGTGAAGCTCCTGTTCGTGGAATAAATTTCATGAAAGATGCACTTATTCATGTTAGCCTGTGATATCTAGGTCTAGACCAACTGGCATGTTTAAAGAGTTTGGGAAAGAAAAGGAGACCAAAGTATTTTGCTTGCACTTTTTGCTTTAAAGTAATTTAGTCTAAAAATCTTTGAAGTAAAATAAACATTGTGTTTTAACTAGCCGAAGGCATTTACTATGTTTGCAAAGACCTTTGCTCCTTGCGGTCTGGTTTGGGGAGATTTTTTTTTTGTCTTGAAGAAACAAAAATATTTGTGAGCTTGCCTTTGACTCCTGGACTGCCACGTCTGTGTGTGAGGTGGAATTGTACAAAACTTTGTTTTAATATTACTCCAAAGGAGAGATATGCTGCTAGTGGAGGGGTCTGGAAAAGCTACATGAAACTCTTTCTTTCAAGATTTGCCTTGAAGAATGGTGGATTGTATTTGTCTTGATTTTCCTCCCTGTAGTGCTGCTGCTTGAATTGGCACTTAGAGTGTGCTTGATGCAGGTTTAGAGACGTGGCCCTCATCAGCCTAAACAGGTGACTGCTTCTGTGGGTCAGGAAATGTCCCTGAAAGTCTCATGTGTAATGGTCACCACCTGGCATTTGGAGCACTTTTCAGACTTTTGAAATATTCAGTGGTCCTGCATGGTGAAATCTGTGTTCATCTGGTGTAATTAACTCTGCTGGCAGGGACAGATTTATTATTAGCAAGAGAAACCCTGTGGAACATGGCAAACCTTGAAGTCAGATGAAAAGTAGCATTTTTAGCTCATTTTGTTGTAATCCTCCCTTCCTGCTGGACCATGAATATATGTGGACTGGATCAGTCCTGAAAATGCATTTGTAAGCCCTAAATGTCAATACCTGTTGCACTGTTGTTAAGTTTAGTAGATACAAAGGTTTCACTTGTAATTTAAATGGTGAGCTACTGGTGCTTATTCCCTACTCTCATGGGACAGGTTTTTAAATCCAGGTTTGGTGCCTATTGGTTATATTTTTCAGTGCAATTGAAATAAAGTTGTGGCCTTTTGTGGAGCTTTGTAATTCACAGAACTATTGATCTTGTCTGATTCAGTGCGGCATTACTGCTAATTCAGAGTGAAGAATTCTGGTTTTGTCTTTCTACACAATAAATGTGTAAAAGGACAGAAACAATGTGTTGAACTGGCCACAACCCCCCTTCTTGGGGTTCCCCTGCCCCTCTGGCAGGCAGGAGGCAGAGAATTTGAGAGGGAAGTTCAGCCTTGGAAGAAGAGAGGGATAGCTGGAAAGTGTTTCAAGATTTGGTGTTATTTCTCATTATCTTGCTCTAATTCGATTGGTAATAAATTAAATTAATTTCCCCAAGTGGAGTCTGTTTTGCCCAAGACAGTAGCTGGTGATTGATCTCTCCCTGTCCTTACCTTGACCTATGAGCCTTATATTTTCTCTCCCCTGACCAGCTGAGGATGGAAGTGATAAAGTGGCTTTGGTAGGCACCTGATGTCCAGCCAGGGTCAAACCACCCCTATAGGTTATGTCATAAAGTCAGAAAACACCTTGAAGTGTGAGAATGTGATTCTGGTAAACAGATGAACACACCAGATTAAACACCAAACCAGCCCCTCTTAAATGACTTGGCCTTGAGTAAACAAGCCACACAGAAGCCAGCAAAACCTACTCTGATGTGAAATGCTAGATTTTCTGTTAATAAAATACAAAAGTAAAAGTTTTAAATGTATTCAAATAGCTTTTGCCAAATAGCAACAACCATGCATGAGTTTTTCTACTGTCTTCTGAATTATTTGTAAGGGAAAATACTTAGATCCTGGTTTTGCCACTACATCTTTCAAAAAAGAAAAAAAAATCACACAGGAAAGGTTTGTGTACATGAGAGAATTTTGCTTGCTTATGTTGTTAGAGCTTTATTTTTGCTCTTTGAATGTAAGGTTATGTTTAAAAGCTACATTCTTCTGGCATCTACTGAGGTTATGCTCTTCAGAACTCTTTACATGGGCTAAAATAAGCATTAGTAGTTAAACAAATATGGCACAGTCAAAGCAAATGCTTTGATCAAGTATTGTTGACAAATGTACTGTTACAGAAAGCTTTAAATAACATGTTTTATTTCTGTCTTGCTGCAGTGCGTGGCATTAGATGAATCAAAACAGGTGGATTCTAAGTTATATGCATGTTTTAGAAACTGGTGATTAATCAAGAATTATAGTGGTGCAATGTGTATGTCTTTTAGTAAGTGCATTTAAAAACACATTTGGCAATAAATACATCATTTAGGTACATAACCAAACACTCAATTTAAGGAAAAGTTCAAGGGAAATGATGACGTTGCCTAACCTTTTGTACGTATCTTGAACCTAGCTACTTATTCCTGTTTGGACAGGGATTTCAGCTTTGGGAAGTGTTTCTGGTGTCTGGAGCACCTGTATGCTGCAACCTTCTGCAGGGGAACATTAAAGACTTCAGCTGCAAGAGCCTCAAACTGCAGGTTGTCCTGCTAATATTTGTGAGATACTGTCATGTTGCTTGTCACTTCTACTGCAGTTGTAAGGTCTGCAGTGATTGTTACTCAAAACAGAGAGCCTTTTGGACAGAGAAAGACATAACTGTTGATTTTTAACACGTAGAGACCTTTGCCGTCATATAAATACATTAAGGAGCTTTCCTGTGCCAAAAACTTAGAGCTGTGATCTGCTAGATACAATCTACTTGATGAATTGGCACAAAAAGTGACAAGTTAGCAGCAGCAGCTTTTAAATACGCGTTGCACCACAAAACATAATGCCTAAAAATGAAGAATCTCTCAGAATTTTTTTGGTGTTTGAAATCTGAGCTGTATAAACGTGAGAAGTGGTTGTAAGGTGCTGATTTGCACTGTGGTGTTTTTTTTCTGGAAGATAAACTGTTGAACCAGAATCTATGAGGTGGTTTTTGTTGAGTATCAGTGGAGCCAAAAATTCACCTGCTCATCCCCTGGGTCTGATTTGTTCCCATAAGAGATGGGAGACAGTCACCTGCAGCGCCTCCTCGGCTTCTGCGGCTGTTCACAGTCTGAATCATTGGTTTGAACATTTGTTGGTCTCAGATTAACTTCATGCAATAGAATGAGAATTCTCTGGCCTATGTAGTGTGTTGGCATACACTCTTTTCTTTTATCCCTGCTGTTGGACCTGGCAGAAAATCAGTGCATTTACCTCACAGTAGTATGGCAAAGCTCTTTCTTGGTGTGACTTGTTGGGGTTTTTTTGTTTTTTTTGAGGGTTTTTTTTGTGTCTGTACTTCATAGCTTTCAGAAACCTGAGTGCTGCTTTTGCTTGAAGCTCAAGTATAAGCACACACCATCTAACCTGAGGCTGAGATGTCAAAGGTAGGGCCGCAGTGTGTTTTTTGCAGGTGCCCCTCTCCTGCACAGATTTATGGATGGAGCCATGGGGGTTCCAGCTGAGAGCAGAAAGTGAGGTGAAACAAATACAGGCCATAATTGTATTTCTGAAATGAAACACAAGATTCTAAAATCTCTAAAAAGCATGGGTGAATCTTTCTGATGTACGTAAGTGTCAGTTGACATATGTCTTGTCACCACCATCTCTCTGACAGTTTATGCTTAAAAGAATCCAGCTTCTTTCACAGGTGTGCAAATTTTGCTCATAGTGCTTATCAGTTTGGAAGATAGGAAAGGACTTCGTAAACCACTGAAATATTTCAAAGTGAAGACTTTTTATCAGGATATAATTTTTATTTTTAGCTGTTGTGTAACTATATAAGTAAAATATTACTAAAAAAATGTAGAGCCTTGTTATGCGCCCCCTGATTTCATGGTCCTAAACGTCTTAAGGAGAGCTGGTGAACTTGCTTGTTTTTCTGATTTAAATGAAGTATTGTGCTTTCAAAGTATGATGAAGCATGACACCTCATTCTCCTTTGTTGGATGTAGATGTATTTTATTAAATATACACAGTGTTGTAATGCCATTGCAGTACAACGTCTGTGTTGCACACTTTGAAAGCAGGATAGGCGTGGTTGTGACGTAGTGTCCAAATATCATTTCATCATGTGATTTTTCTAGCAAAATTGCTTTGAAATAGAACAAAAAAAATTATCCCTTTGCTTCTGTGGAATATAAGTGCCGTGATCATCTCTGGAAAGACTGGCCTTTGGAGTTTAAGTGAAAACCCCTCCCAAAATGAGAAGTCAGCTTCAAGGTGTAGTGGCAGCAGTGGTGTACTGGGGGTTCATTGAAAGCCTTTTTTAGTGTCATGCAGACTGACTGCTTTCCGTTCTTTATTGCTTTATGTTTTGTCAGGGCTTAAGTGATCTTTAGTCTCAAGCATCCATAATCTTTTGCTATGGCAGGGCTGTGGGGGCAGCTACCTGAATGTAATGAACAAACTCACCATGAAGTGGAAATTGCCATGTAGATAAGGTCTAGGGAAATTGGGTTTAAATGAAGAAAGCAATAAAATGTAATCTCCCAGGAGATCTGAAAGGAAATCTGATTGCACCACCTGATTTAGGGAGGAAACACTGATTTTTCCCAATGTAGTTTTTCTGCTTTTACTTATCCTACATGTTACCATACAGTCATTGTGCCTGTAACTGCAGCACTAAGGAAAAAAGATGTGTAGATGTTTTTTGTTAATAAAGCCCCACATAAAAGTCCCTACATGCCTTCAAGTTCTTAATTACAGCTCTGTCCCTCAGCTCAAGCCAGAGGGTGGCTGTTATATTGATTGGTTAAACTCCTGAAATGTTCTTCTTGGAGTGTCCACAGCAAAAAGGAAAGACATTTTCCTCACTTGTACTTTAAATCAGGAAACATGTCCAGCCCTGTTCTTCAGTAGAATGCAAAGGAAAATGTTGGTAGGGATCTTGTGGGCAGCCTGAGATTTTGGAGGCTTTTCCCCCCCCCTCAGCTAATCTTGGAAGATCAGGAATGGCTGCCCCCTCATCTGTAATTTCTTTATTATCCTAACTCTTAGCTTAACACTTAAGACAGGTTAATGCCTTTCAGCTTCACCCTTCAGTCTGATACCTGAACTAGGGACACAAAAAGCCCTCTGCAAAATGTACCTGGTGGTGTTGTCTGGCAGGGCTGCTGTGACAGGAAGGTGAGGAGGAGACTGGCTGCTCTCTCTGCCTTGCTGTAGGCTGAGCATGCCCTCATTGTTATTTCTGGATGTGCTGATTCAGCACAGCAGCGGTGCGTAACATATACAAAATATGAGTGGCTACATATGTCAGATTAAAAAGTAAACAGGTCAGAGTGCGTCCTCTGATGTGTATTTATAGCACACTGACATCAGCAGGAGTTATGTACATCTGAAGGCAGATTCAGCCCGTGCAGTAAGTAGGGGAAAATGTGCCTCCAGCCAAAGCAGCAGAGGCTGCTTATCAAATGTTTCAGTGAATATCACTTCTAACTGTCCTTATATATACCCTCCTTACATTGTATATCTAACTCCAGCGATTAGCGCCTGTTAGGTATAAATGTGGTGACAAGCTGTACCTTTCTAGAGTTGCTTAAGAGTTACAAATAGGCATGACTGAGTAGTTGAAGGACGTTGAATTAAACATGCTTGAATTAATAGGGTAATGATTGGTGCTGCTCAGAGCTATAAAATAAACACTAGCTGGAGCTCTGTGCTATGTGGCAACCGGATCGAGCCGTGGGGTTGCTGAAGTATTCTGAAATGACTCAACTTTGTTAAGTGAGAGAGATAATCCTTAGAAAGCTCTCTAGGTAGGCTCCCTGTGCAGTTAACGTTTTAAACCTCCCTTTGGCTTGTTGTTATGACTTCAAAGATACTCTAAAGCCTTTGTTAAATTGATCATTAACTCTGCAATGTTATAATTAGACATTTGAACTTGGCTGCATTCAAAAAGAAAACGCAAGAATGAAAATCCTGACCAGTGTTGTTTCTCTGCAGCTCATCAGCATGGTCAGAGAAGGATTAAAGTTCCACAGGAGTTAAAAAGCAATAGGGATTGAAGGCATTAACCAGCCTTGCAGGATGGATAGGGAGCCATTAATCCACAAAGTTTTTCTTTGAAAGTATGGAGCGAGAATAATGTCAGGAACCTGAAATGGGTTTCTGCTGGAGATTTAAATTTAAGCCCATAAACCATTCTGATGGGAATGTCGGGCTGGAAGCGTGTGTTGGGGAATCCTTAAGCTTGCAGCCCAGCAATTGAGCACGCTTCAGCCATCAGCTGTGGGCTGCCTCTGACCCATTCCAAGGCTGCAAAAACCAGCAGAGGAAGCCCCGGAGGCGGCTTTAAACAATAGCAACGAGCCCAAGCAGCGGCTGGGAATATTGAGGGTGGCTGCGGGCTGCGGTTAAAGTTTATGAGGTCTGGGGCTGGGAGAAGCTCAGCCCTACGTCTCCCACTTTCTTTCCTCAGTCTCTCCTGATGGAGTACAAGTCGAGACAACAGCTGGTAGCTACTATAAGCCCGGCTGCGGAGTGGATGGGAAAACCTGTCTCCATAGTAACAGAGCAGGCATTGCATGTGCTGCTCCTGCTGGATCTGGGGAGTAGCTGGCTAAAGACATCTGGTCAGTGTAGCCAATTCTCTGGGGAAATTAGCTCATTTCATCTGATAGTAACCACAGAAACTTTTGACTTGGTTTAATAGTATGATGCTGAACATGAGATAGAACCAACTGGTTCAGCAGTTTTGAAAGTCAGAGATTATCTAACTACATTAAGATAAATATTTTGGTAAGGAAGGCTATTGCCTGTGCTCATTACCCCACCTCCCACTCTTCCCTGTGGTGATGTTTCTGTCTAATGTGAGGTGATTCTTCAGTGTGGGGTGGGTTTTATGATTTCAAAGATAGTTTTCTCTTTCTAAATATTTATTTCTTCTGCTTACAAGAGCTCTTTTTATTTTACAGTGAGCCCTCTAATCCTTTCATCTTAGGGAAGCTCTATATAGTGTGAGATAATGTCTGTGTTAATGTACTATGGCCTGTACTCTAAAAAAAGTTCACTCTCCACCCGCAAAATCTTGGGTCAATTAACTCTTACATGTTTTCAAAATGAATATTCTGAACAGTTATGCAGCTACAAATAAACCTCAAAATAACTGTTAAATATGTGTCAAAGTCTTGAACTATTTAGCATCAATTAAACCAATTACAGATCATAATCTTGCATACAAGACAGGATTTTTTTTTCCCAACTGATTTTTGTGGAACAAATTCTGCATCCAGTAGGAAGAGACTAACTGAGGATATGGTGGTTGGGCATGCTGGCTGTTGTTGTTTTCCTGCTTACCATAAAATTTATCAGTGCACACTATCTCTGTAACACTCAGAAATCTGGAGGAAATTGAAGAATGGAAGCTTTCTTTTTTCCATTTGCACATTAGAACATCATCGCACATTTTTCACATGCCAATAAATTATTGTAGTGGATGATAGCTTTTCTGGAAGAATAATGCATGCAGAGAAGTGTCTTTGAAGTGGCACAAGAAGAGCATCCTAACTGTGTGGGGCACAAAGAAGTGCTTGATCTTCCACCACCCACACCCGCTACTGACACCTACTCCTGGTTACAAATATTTGAGCTCAGTGGGTTGTTGTGACCATCATGATCTGGAAAATGAAAATGTGTGAACAGGCATGAGCCCGAACCGTATGTCTCTATTTATGGAAGACCAGCAGAGCTGTCAGTCTTTGAGAAACTCTGCTTATGATTTCTGTTTGAGCACGTGGGGTTGAATGAGAGAAGTGTGTTCAGCTCTGCTGGGCAACGGCAATAAACGGAGATTTTATGGAGAATAAGAGCTGCTGGCTGCCATAGTTCATAAGAAAGATATAAAGGGCATCTAAAGGACTTAACAGAAATCTGAGAAATGATTATCATAAAGGAAGAGGCCTGAGCTTCCCCAGTCAGACAAGTGCAGCAGATGTTCAAGGGCCCCAGGTGGGTTATATAGATGTTAATAAACCAGATGAGCTGAAATCAGTTAATGAAAGAAGTTTAATCAATCTGAGTTGATTCAAGAAGTGACTGACTACCTGATAAATGCACGTAACTTATTGAATGAAGATTCTTTGGTTTTCTTTGTCTGCTGACCTCATGTTCTGATGAACCAAGAGTTACATCTCTCTGTGGAGTTAAATCAGTTAAAGTGGGTGTCAGATTTTTTTTTCCCCAAAATGCTTTTATCTTCTACCTGGAAACAGTCACGTGACAATGTGAAGTAGCATGTGGGTAAGTGGTGGTAAAGATGCCATGAAGGAAGCCTTTCCTTTTCCACTCTGGACTTCATACTGAGTTTCATGGCAAATGAACTGTCCTTGAAACTGAAAAACAAATCTCTTGGTTTCATAGTTTTAAATTTCTAGCCACAAGAATCAATAAGAAGAAATTCTACCTAATCAGAGAAAAATTATGTTATTATTATAGAAAGACTTAAGGTGCAAAAGTGCTTTGGGGGTCTTGAGGTGGATGGTTGTTTGCCTTTCTGCATTTGTTTGCTTGTCCTTATGGAGCCAAATGGCTTTGGTTGAAACTTGAAAAAAAGCTTCCTGAACTGGATGTTGATAAAAATTAGGAAATTCTGGTCAGTGTGGTTATTAACATGAAATCTTTCCTCTCAGGGTATAGAGAGGGTATTCCTTTTCCACTGGGCTCCTTATTTTCACAACATTTTTGGGAAGTTTAAATCTCCTCTGACATGCCTGGTCTTCTGATCTGTCCAGATCAAGTCATGGATTTGGAAGTTTTGAGAGGGAAACTGGAGACAAGGTAATCATATGGACCTCTCTAGGGAGACCAGCCCAAAAACAGAGACCCCACACAAAGATCTTTCTCAAGTGAGAACTAATAGTAAATTCCCTCAGTAAATTTCCTCTGCTTTTTATACTGTTGCTCCAAGCTGAGCTCAAAGCATTTCTTCTGCGATGACTGGGGTTTTTTGCAGCTTTTAGCTCTTAGGTTAGGTAGTAAAAGACAGTCATATATGCTGTCCTTTCATGGAAAAGGGTAGACACTCCTGAAATCATAGCTGCTTACTTCTCAGTGTGCCTGGGGCACTTGGCATGGATTTCCCTTTGTATGTCCCTATTTCTCTCCCTTAACTGGTGAAAAAGGCATGCATTTTTACCTTGTTCAAGTACTTGGAGTTTGCAGTCCCCATGAGGTCTTTTTCTAGCCTGGCAGTTAATCCTAATTTAGTTAGTCAGTATAAATATTAATGTTGCTTGTATGTCATGACTACTTTTTGTAGTCATGAACATGCTTGAAAACACATCACATGTGGTTGCAGAGGTTTTTAAGAGTTTAGCTGGTGTTTGGAATATGGTACAATTGCAATTCTGATGCCTGGCTACATGCTGGTGCTTTTTCCTGTGTTTTCCTTTCAGGAAGCACAAATTGTGCTTTATGTGGCTCAGTACTCAGATATAAGTGGTCTAAGGGTGCGATCTTCCCTTTTCAGCAGATGAGTTCAACTGTGCTTGTCTGTTATGGAGTGCAGCTTGCTTCAGTGGTCATCCCATTGGCTTGGATGGGGATATCCAAGAATAAATTGTTATAGAGTGAAGAGGTGTCAGAAATCAGATCTGTGTATGCACCATGGGCAGCTTAGTGTTAAAGCCTCAAGACTGAAGTCTAATCCCAAAACAAAATGCCAGAAGTCTTCTTCCTGCCAAAACTCTGAATAGCTTCTTTTATCATTGGGTCCTATAATTGTGTTGGCTGACAGGCAGAGTTGCACAATGTACTGAGCAGCAGTAAAGAGGTACAACCTGAGCAAAAGAAGAGCTTCTCAGCTCCCAGAGAGGAATAAATACTTCAGTGGGGTTCATTTGAGCCTGAGTTCTGACTGAATTATCTTTGTATTTATTTTAATAGTAAAACAAGTTGAAGGTTGAAAAAAGCACCCTGCTTTCCATGCTTTAAAGAGTAGAAAGAACCACAGAACATGAAGTGAAGTTAAAAGGAACTCCTTGAATGTTGTTAAGGATTCCAGAAGTACTCTTTAATTGCTGCCAAAGCTAATGTGGCTGAAATTTCTGTGGAAAACATCAGTGCAGTAGCCAGTTAGTACACAAATACCTCCAGTTTGCAATAGATTCCCCCTTCCCAAACATATGTACCCTGTTCTGTGTGTTTAAAAAAATATGAATCCATGTTTAATGTTACTCTTAACATTGATACAGTCAAAGATAATTTCTCATAGCAGTGCAAGGAGTTTGCACAGTGGTAACTGCTTGGTGTTGCTCTGAGAACTGATTGTTCATTCTACCACCACCATTGTTTGCTGTTGTTTTAAAGCTGAAAAGTAATTGAATTCAATTCCATGAGCCTGCAATTAATTATACAAAGTGTCCAAAAAGAGGACTGACTTAGTGTTTTTCAGAGGAATTTAGCACCCAAGATGAGCAGAGTCCATGTCTTCATGGCATGAAATACCCATTACTATTACTCAAAGGGTGTGAAAGCACATAAATGGTTACCAGAGAGTTTCTACCACATTTAGAGCACCATAAAGCTTGATGTCTTAATAGGCACAACATTTCTGGCTTTATCGGTGTGCCATTTGGGACAAATAATGTAGTACATGATAGGAGAATTCTCTGATACACCTTGCTAACAGCAGGTTTCTGATGAGGAAAGTATTATTGTTGGGCTTACTAAAAACATGCACTCATGTCACCAGCTCTGCTATCCCAAGTGCAATCATTTATAAATATTCAAATATCCAGTTATGGGACACAGCTGTAAAGTTCTTTGCATATCTAATAGGTTTCCTTTGGCCATTCAGGTGATGAGGAAATGCACATTTTATACAAGGCAGTCCCTTTCTAGTGTAATGTAATTGTTATGAATTATACTCTGAACAAGTACTAGCGATTGACAAAGTTAAATGTGAGTGTGTTATGTGTTGGGGAAAGGGGAAACATGAGGTTGTCATTAAAGTAATATTTAGCAGAGCTGTTTTAGCTTTACATGCACCATTCATGTGTCAGTGTTTGGTGGCTGTGCATCAGGACGCCCACTCTTTTTCCTCTCACTTTATCCTAGAAAATAACTTTGCCTGTAATTATTTATTTTGCATACTGAGAAAATATTGCTATAAAAGAATTTTTTACGATGGAAAAAACATTATCACCTCTCAGTAATGGTGTGAAGAATGTCACGTGTTTCAGTTACCACTCACACAGAGAGTGGTGGTTTGCGTTGTGAGTTAGTAAATATTAAGGGTGGGTATGTTTAAAGCAAGGACTCACCTTTCTTTAGTATAACTTCTCACTTCACTTCTGTAAGACAACTGCTACAAGTGTGAATTTTCAGTAGTTCCATTGTTGCTGAGCACATATATTTTTGTGTGGGATGGGTGTTTTTGATTCCAGTAGATAATCTTGGGTCTCTGATTTGTCAGTAAGGCCTTTGGTGTCCAGATTAGATTTAAAGTTTTTTGTTGATATCACATCTAATGGGATCTTGAGAGGCTTAAACAGGACAGACCTATGAAAATCAACTTTTTGAAAGAGTAAGCATTGAAAACTGCAGAGAAGATGTAAAGCATAGGCTAAAACATTGGATGATCTTTTGATACTAAAAAAAAATCCTAACCACAAACCAAGAAAAGTTTTATAATTACTGACAGAATTCATCTAACTTTGAAGTAAAACTGATATTTGGTTCATCACTTACTGGGGAAAAATTCTTTGGAAAATGTGGGTTTACAAAGATACGTTTGTTTTAATTACTAATTTAAGCAACAGTAAATCTCAGATCAGGGAGAAGGGCCTAGAAAATGCTGCTATTCCTCAAAAAAATCCTTCTGTGAATCACCTGGAAGTATAGTTCACATTAAGAGCAGCTATGCCTCAAGCTTTAGAAAAATGAGTGCAATAATATGAAATTCTGCTCTACTGCTGCCAGTTGGATGTTCTGATATGTTAATGCCTTTATAGTGCATAACCAATGCTTTGGTTCTTCTAATAATGTGTATTTTATAGTGTGCTCTAGGTCTGACCTTCATTGCCCAATGTTCCAGCACAGAAGAGGCTCATCTGTCTCTAAACCATGCTCCTTGTGCCCATGACTTTAAGTTGCAATTGTTTTTAACTCTTCAACTACTGCTTTGCAGAGGGGAGTCTTTTGCTCAGGTGACTTTTGCTTGGTATTGTGCAGAGTCTTGAGTTTATTCTTGACATGTCTAAGGCATTGCTTTTACAAGGTCTCCCCTTTGCCAAAGAGCTTTGGAGTACAGTGTTACTGAATTCTGCCAAATACCAGCTTGGTGGCTTGTTTGTTTTGTTTTTTGGTTTTTTTTGGTTTTTTTTTAATTCATTCCATATAATGCCCATTAGTTTCCTGAGGTATTTGATGTCTTGAAGCTCAGACCAGCTGCTACTGAGAAGGCCATGCCTTTTTAAAGAATTTTTTTCTTCCAGCAATGAATGGTGCATTTGTCCTTCATTTGTGAAGGGAGCAGAGGAAAGGTGATAGTGAGTGAAGGGAGTTTCACAGAGCTGCAGTTCTCCTTTGGTGACTTTGAATTCTGCAAAGAGCTGCCTCTGCACCATTTATTTATGTTGGACCCAAAACTGATAGAAACATGAATTCATGTAAAAATATAAGTCTTTGCACATAACGGTAGCTTGGTTAATGGGGTATGCGACTTCAGAGAGGTCTGGCTTATATCTTCATTTTGCAAATGTAAGTTTAGTTTGGTCTCTTTGGAACACCATCAAAGCTTTGGAGAGGGTTTGCACAGTGTTGGTCATGTGCTTTGGTTGGTATAAATTAAGTTCCCATTTCAGAATGCTCTAATCCTGATGCGCTGAATGATAGCCACAACTGTTCAGGGCTCGCTGGTTGGAACGGGCTCAGGAAATGGGCACCGGGCGGAAGCTACTTGCCTTCAGTATGTGAAATGTATTTGCCACTTAGCTGAAAATGCTGACTTTGTTGCCTTCAGTTACGTTTATTTTGCATGTCAAATTACTCTCCCCTGCTCCTTCACAAATTTTAGAGGCAACTGTAAAATGCTGACTGAACGGGCTGTGTACATATGGCATCTGAGAGGGTTTTTATTACCTTAAACTAGCATGTGTGTTTTCATGTGAGGAGTATTAAGTGCCTGAACTGCAGGTTTAGTGTGTGACTGTTTTTGCAGCTGTGTGGAAGAGCATGATGTGTATTCCCTGGAGCTGGCCTGGGAGAGAGCTCAAGTATGTTGAGGCAAAAGCAGGTTGTGTTTATGGGAATGTCAAACAGAAATATGGCGCTTGAATGCCTATCAGTGCTGAGCCTGATACTGGTAACTGAGTGACGGTCACCCAGGTGTGTGAAAGGATTTTGTTTCAGAACTTGATGTCTTTATACTGGAACTTTGTCCTGCCAGACCAGACAAAAATTAAATTTTCATTTTTCCTGTTGGTTTTTTTTTTTCTTCTTTTTTTTTTTAATCTGGAGAAAGTTGAAACCAATGTTAGTCACTTAAAATTTATTTCTTTTCAAACTCTTATTGAAGAGCATGTTTACTGCTCAGGCCAGAAATCCTAGTTTTGGAGGATGAATTTTGAAGACATGCTGCTTCTAGAAGAATAGGATATCACGAGTAAATACGCAATTAATATCCTGCTTTTGGTGACCTCTCACTCTTCTTACTTGTGAAAATTACATCACATCCCCAAAAGAGTCCTGTAAAACCAAAAACCACATAGAGGAGAGCAGCAAGGCCAGAGCTGAGAATCCCGAAGCAAGGCTAGTACACAGGACCATTCCATAACTCACTTCTTGGAGGGAGGGCTGGGCCTTGGGGAGGTGTTTTGACTGCTCAAGAGAGGTAAGAAGTTAGAACTTAGTTAGAAAAAAACCTCCTCTTCAGCATACTCTGTATCTGCTTTTGCAGGCACAAGTTGTTGCAATAGGCCATAAATAAAGAGCTCATGAGATCTAGGTGTGGGAGCCCCATGATGCATATCCAACTGTACTTCCATCCACAGTGCTTCTTGTCTGGAAGCATTCGTGTGGGTGGCAAGTAGTGGGCTTTCAAAACCACTGGAACAAAAATATTTTTTTATCAATGCTCCTTCTAATTTCTGTTTGAAAATGTGTTGATGCTTCTTGGGTGCTATTACAATATGGCCTCAAGCAACAAAAACAGTACATTATGTCTGAAACCACTAGATTTCAAGTGTTGCTGTTATCAAAGTTTATTGCAGGTGACCAGAACTTGACCATTACATCTTAAAAATTGCATCTACCCTTATATTCCCTTTTAACTGTACAAAGCGGAGCTACTGCAAGTTAAGCTATGCAGATCATGGCCAAGTTCTTCCTTTTGTATGACTCTGCTTACAGATAAAAGATGCTGTGCAATATTTGTTTTCACTTAGAATGGAGTAGTGTTGCAAAGTGATAGTCTAAGGGTGTAAGGGAAATATGCTTTGCTGGGAGACACAGTGGCTTTTATTGCCCTGTCATTTGTAGCTGGCAAACAACAGGCATACGGTCTTCTCTTCTTGAGGTCCCTCAATAAATTCCATGTTGGCCTTGGAGCAAAGGCAAGACTTATGAGCTGCTTGGTGTAGGGCATGGTGGGTATGAAGTAGCTTTTTAAAAAAGGAGTGAGGTTGTTTAATAAAAGGTATGCAACAAGATACTTGACAGGATGAAAATGCTCAGATCAAGGAAAATAGCCACTGTGTAAATAGTGTTATTATGACAGTCCTCTGTAACACAGAAATACAGACTTGCTTGGTTTACACTGATTTTTTTTTTCAATAGTCTGTAGCAGTTCCTTCTACTCGTATTAGCTTATTGTATGTACTAATGAATGAGTTTGCATATTTGTGAACTGTGTTTGTGTGCTTCATCTGAAGTGTAGGTGAATAGTTCCTTTGAATTCAGTAAGATATAAAATTAAGCATATGCTGCACTGGGTAGAAGCCAGAGCATTTTTCACTTTGAAAGAGAGGGTCCGGAATGAATTCCTTCTAGAGACTTTTATGAAGCCCTGAATAAGAGGTTCATGAAATAAACAGAAAGGAGTAGGGATTTTTAATCATTTTTGCATCAGGGTTAGCATGTTGACACTTTCTCTCTCTTGCCAAATGCTTTGGGTTTGAAGTCTACCTCTCGAGCATACTTTGTGATGGGGGAGAGCTCCGCATTAAAATGAGTGCTGGAAAATAAATGTGCAAGCCCAGCTTAATTCATGTCTGCAGATTCCTGGTGGATATCATCAGCAATCACGTTCAAAAGCTAAAGACAACTGCATTATGAAGAGACTGGTGCAGGGGTGACGGTGTGGAAAGTTGCTGTAAGGCAGACTTGTGCCTTCACGTGCAAAGTTACACCACTGGCATCTGAGGCCTTTTGGGGCTGGAGGAAAAATTCTGGCTGCCAGCGTTTGGGTTTGGCTGAATCCACTAGCGAGGAGAGGGCGAAGGAAATCAGCAAAAGGCTTTTTAAATACACCTAAAGGAGTGTTAGGTGCCCGACTCCTATTGAAATTCAATAGGATTTAGTTGCTTGGAGCCTTTGGAAAAATTTCAACCCAAAATTGCAGGCCTGAAGTATTTTTTAATGGTCCTAGTGCTATTGTTCTGTGCTCTCAGCACTAAGGGAAAATAAAAAAGCTTTGTCACAATCAACTGTTCTAGCTCTGTCTCCTAGTAAGCATCCTTTTTTTTTCAGACCATGAACACTAATGGAAACATTATTTCATCTTAATTCAAAACATTAATAAGGAAGCTTTAATGATGTCCAGTAACTTGGCATTAATTATGGGCCTCTGCAGGTAGAGATCTAATGTTGATACCGTGTTTTTGGTTTTCTGTAGCCACTTTAATAGTTTGGTGCCCAATTTGCTAGATAAAGAATTTTAGCAAATGAAACCAGTCTTTCCAAAAGAAAGGAACAAACAGCATGTTGGCTTTAAACATTTTTTTAAAACATAGCATTACTTGTTTTCCTCTGAAAAGATGTAATTTACAAGCTCTTTGGAAGTGAGGGAGGTTAAGTAGGGGGGAAAAAATCTCCAGTCCTAAATAGCGTTTTTGAGACTTGCTGTTGCTCAGTAAGTGTTTATATATATGAGAAACTATTTGTCTTTCTATTTTTGCTCCTTGTACTTCATCAAGTTGGGATTTTTACTTTATTGAGTCTTTGTGTGCTTGCCTAGGCCATCTGATTTGCTGTTCTACGTATCTTAGAAAGCACAGTACCGCTTTCAGGGAAAAATCCTGCCTTTCTCAATAGAACAAAGAGGGGCCTCTCTATACAAAGTGGGTGAGATTAGAAGAAACAGTTGCCTTTGGTGCTGTTAATTTGCATACCCTGCTCGGGCTATACAGAAGTGCTGTCTGAAGCATTTTGCAAGCCCTGATGTGTCAGGTGAACAGTGTGCTGAGAAGTGGACTCCAGCTCTCTCTGAATTACAGCGTAGCCTGTAGTGTTTGGGGTTTGTGTGCTGCCCTTCTGTCAGTGTAAATGCAACCCATTGCCACAAAGTGGATCAGAGGGCTGGAGCATGTCTCCTGTGAAGACAAGACTGAGAGCTGGGATTGTTCAGCCTGCAGAAGAAAAAGTTCTCTTCTGGGAGGACCTTACAGCACCTTTCAGTACCTAAAGGGGGCTACAAGAAAGCTGGAGAGGACTTTTTACAAGAGGGCAGGACAAGGGGTAATGGCTTCAAACTGAAAGGCGCAGGTTTAGATCAGATATTAGGAATAATTTTTTTACTGTGAGGGTGGTGAGGTGCTGGAACAGTTTGCCCAGGGAAGCTGTGGATTCCCCATCCCTGGAAGTGTTCAAAGCCAGGTTGGATGGGGCTTTGAGCAGTCTGATCTAGTGGAAATCTGTGGGTGCTCTATATGAGAGACATGCTCCTGCTTTTTTTTTGATTTTTGAGGAGTAGAGAATTGCTGTATTCCTGCTTGTTAAGATGCTTAGCCTGTTTGTTGTCCAATCCAGCTACACAGCCCTTGGCTGACGGCAAGTGTCCCCTTTGTCCCTTTAGCCTCAGCAGATCTATTGCCCTCTCTCTTGGCTCCTGCTTGTCATGATTCTGAAAAAATCTTGTGGCAGTGTCCTTGCTCCACTACTGCTGCCTGAGACTGTGAAAAGATTCCAGCTTACTGCTCTGTAGCAGCAATATTCCATTGCCTTGGTAAAAAATTGGTTTCAGTGCAAGTAGTGTCACAGCAGTCTTACAGCTGAAGTAATGGTTGTTGGCATGCAATCCCTGTATAACCAACTGAGGGATTATTTCATTGTTTAAAGAAGCTCATAGGAGCTTTATCTTCCTTGAAGCCAGATTTGATAGAATTGTGGGAATAATGTGATTTATCTCTCCTATATTATCTCTCCTATGAGGGTAATGTAATAGAACTTGTGATACAGCAGATGTGGGTAAAAATTGTATTCCCAGTGAAATTTTGAGATGGGAGGAAATTCTTCAGTACAAGAAATGTGCGCTTACGAGTCTTAAAGCTGTCCCCCTCACCAATTACTCTTGTCTTCCTGTGCCTGTCTTCTCTCCTTCTTCTTAGGGCAGACACCTCTATGAGAGATGCAATAAACTGTAGGTAGTCTTCAGTTTAGTGTATTCTATAGCCAGTCAGAATAACATAATGGTATCCTTTGCCTCCTTCCTCCTAGAATGTGTTTTACCTCACTTATATTTATGGAGTGTGTTGAAAAAGTCTAGAGTCCGAGTAAAGTATTTTTTGTTAGTAATAGATTTCAGATTACCTCATCTAGCCCTCCCACATGAAATGGTTGCCTGAATGTCTGTGATGCTGGAGCATCACCAGTTACAGTTTTGAGGACTGCAGGCAGACCCTCAGGCAATATAGTCTCTGTACAGATGCATTCTTAGCCTCCAGAGACAATTTCTGTATATGTTAAATAGCTGTTGTTTTGGAGTCATGATCCATTTTTTGTCAGTTTTTTTGTGCCCCCCCCCCCCCCAAGTAATTCATGTAATAGCTTAGAAACATCTCTTTCAGTTAAGTTTTAGGACCCTATCATTCCTTTTGGAGTTGCTACTTTACTTTATTTCAAAATGCAGGTATTGGATGCTTCCCATCAGAGGACTATAGCTCTTTCAGTCCAGTGGGGATCAAGAAGTAAAGGAAGGGCTTTTCAAGATGCATTTATTAGCAAAATACCCTGGCAACTCTGGAGGTATGGACTGTACTAGCAGATAGCATAGGTATATTTGTTTTTACACAAATGTACATGGGCGACTATGCTTTTATTGATCCTGCCTACATTCCTTCATCAGATGGTGAAAGCTGTACTGTAACCAGATGATTAAGTTATGCCATATTTTACTGGACTGTGGTGGAATTATGTGGCTGAGAAGGCAGGAAAGTGGCACAATGCATGTACCTGGGCTGAAAGGCAGGATCGCAGAAGTGAGGGTACCATGTAGAAATCAATAACTAAAGGGTAAAAAGTATTTTTTCTTAAGTGAGACAGCCCCTGTATGCCCATAGTGTGCCCATGTACATGATTGTCACATCTTAAAGGGCTCTTTATGCCATGTAAGTTTTTAATCTCAGTGTTGTATTTTTGTTTTCACCTTGTAGAAAGGAGATTGCTATTAAGTTACATTGGGTTGAATGAGTCCTTGCGCAGGGTAGTTCTTGTGTGTATGTAATTTTAACTAAGAAAACACCTCGACTGAGCTTTAATTCCCATATTCACTCATGTTTTTCAGGCAGTTACTTTCTTCTAGCATGTGTAAATTTCGCATTAGGCTATTAATCAGAAAAGTACAGGGAACGTTTTAGTAGCTCAGGAGAATGTAATTTTCTAATGTACTTTTTTTTTATTGTCTGCAAGTTTCTGGTCACCAATATGAGAGTGCACAGACAGAAATTCATCAGCGTCCCCCACCCCCAGGAGACTACTTATTAGATTTATGCAACACAAGATATTAAAAACACTTTTGTCTGTCACACAGCCACGGGCAGGGGAGGGGGAATTTGCCAGTTGCTAATGGATACCTGGCGTGTTTGTGTATGACCATGAAGAACAGCTTGTGCACTTTCACCCCTGATGTTCCCTGAATAACTTGGGTCTCATTTAGGTCAATAAGCCTTTATCAAAACGTCAGGAGTGAAAAATGTGTCTTGGTGTAAGCCGACTGGTCGTTCCCTCCAGTCAGCGGAGTCTATAGGACAATCAATGTTCTCTGAGCTTGTCTGCATGTCACGCAAAGAGCTGGGTGACAGTAACCATTGAGTGCATGTCTGTCCCATTGTCTTTGGGACAGCCCCCATTTGCATACTTGCCGGTGTGCCTGTTAGCCAATGAACCATGGAGGGGCTTTAGAGAGCATACAAGCACAGCTCCCATGCAAATCCCCTGCATGGGGAACACTCGCTCCTCTAAAGCACAATCCCGGCTTTCTCTCCCTACCTTCCTCCTGTGAAACCGAGACTGTGATCCTGACAGGGCCCCGGTGCCTGGTCACCGTGCTGTTTGTGGCTCCATTGTGCTAAAACATGGGTTTTTCTTTGCTTACCAAGGTCACTTGTTTCCTTCTTTTGCTTTTAGTAATTGGTTTTTGGGGATGTCTGAACAGTATTATCTGTGCTATTGCACATGATGTGAAGCCATTTATCCCTTCCTCAGATGAGCTGTTTTCAATGAAGGACAGTTTTTGCTCCCTGTGTGGTTGGAACTGTCTTTTGTAAAGGGAATTTCCTCCATGGTACTGATGAAGGGAAATTAACTGGTCCTCTGCGTAACAAAGAGCACTTGGATATTAGGGTTTATTGACTGAATCTATGAAAGGAATATAATCACCTGATCAGAGAAGATTTCCTCTGGTGCTCTATTTTCTGTGACAATTCCACAGCACCTCATGTCAAGCAGAGCTCATAATTTTCCCATTCAGTTTTGGTTCATAAGTGACATTAGACATTTCCTAAATGGAGAGTTTCATTGCATTTGAAATTTCTGTCATAAGGCACAGGCTTTCCTTAAAGCATCTGGTGCAGGTGCTCTTTCTTTCAATTTATGATGTTCATTATGTCTTTAATTTATTGGAAAATATTTAATAATAGTTCAATTTTAAAGAAAAAAAAATGGTGGAGGGTTCTGGTGGATCCTTTCAGAAGAAGCTTTAGAGGAGATTCTTGACTGGGTTGAAGGGTCTGAGCTTTATGTTTGTTACAACCAATGCTCTGGATAGTTCTATTATATCTTAAAAACCTACCTTGAATACAAGTGACTATAAACAATTGTGATAGCTGTTCTACTGCATCTGACATCTTGCACAGGTTATGAGACATCAGAATTAAGGGAAAGAGTCCTGGCTCATGTTCTACCAGCTTTGCTAGAAATGTCACAAAGTTGAACTTCAACACTTTTTTGCCCTGAGATGGACAGCTTTTTTATGCCATCAAGATGTTTTAGAGCCACACAAATATTATAGCAAAGTCAACTGATGCCTAACCCTTTCCCCATTATTTTTACTGTATACAGCCATATTATTTTGCTCAGTATTCAGGGCAATGTCCCATGCATTTTTGAAGGCGATAATGATTCCCATTCATCTTGACTAAACTAGGGCTGTGTCCTGGCTATTTCAGTTAATTAAGAAAATAATCATAGGTACCATCTTGAGTCCCATTTGCCAGTTTGTTATGCAAAACAGCAGTGAACCCTGCAGACATGTGAGAGGGCTGGATAGAATGTTCAGCCGCATGTGGTGTTCTCTGCAGTTGCTCTTTGTATGAAATTGCACTTTGAAATAAGGAGCTAATTTTCTTAATCTGCACTAACCTGTGTAACCCTGACATCTTGAGACTGGTTTCTCAGCTGCACTCTTACGTTTATGCCATGTGTTGTGTTTTCAACGACAAGCCACTCTTACCATTTCAATAAGTAGATTTTGTTGTTGGTTCTGATGGAGAATGTGGCCATTTCTTAATTAAGATGGCCAATAAGGAAGGATTGCAGCACCCTGATACTCAAGGAAACGATGCTGGGTGTGCCATGCTTATCTAGTCTGTAGAAAACCAAAGGTTTATCTGTACATTGATGATGTTCCAAATAGGACCTGACTGTACCTTCGTCCAATCAGCAAGAAAATCAGGTGTCTTTGACATCTGTTACCTTGGAGGCATTTCCAAAGTCATGCCTTAATATAGGTGAATAGTTTATAAGTAGCTTGGTACCAGATCTCTGCAGGACTAGATCTCTGTTTCTGCTAAAGTCCCTAAATGCTGACAAGAGGATGGGAAAGGTGTGTTAGAGAGCTCACCTTGTCTTCAGTGTACCTAGAGACTGACATATTGGTGATGGATACTAGAAATATTTTTTTCAATCCATGTGGGCTTAAAAAGGAAGACTGAGAAAGTATAAATAAGGGGGAAATTAAGTTGATGGTACACTAAAGCACACCTCTTCCTGAAATGAAATAAGCTAGCAAAATGCTCATCTTCTAAATACAGACTATGCTTGTTTTCTTTGGCTCAGCCAGGAAACCTTTTGTTTGAATTAGACCAAGTGAATTGCACAGAACGGTTTTCAGTTTTAGTACATTTAGACAAGCCAAACTGCTTGCAATCAAAGTATTTCAATTTGCTCCTAATATTTTCTTTCTCTACTCTTACAGGTTTTTCTGTTTTACTTCAAGATCATTTTTTGGTACAGTCGATATATTTGTCACCTTCCTAATTTTGCATTTTATTTATTGCTTTCTAATACATTCTGAAAAGAGGTGAAAGACATATATAGAGTAGACAATTAACTTTGTCCCGTGTGTTTCTTTTAGGAAATTGTATTAGTGGTGTTCTTTGGAACAGAATATGTGGTTCGGCTATGGTCGGCAGGATGCCGCAGTAAATACGTTGGAATATGGGGAAGGCTTCGTTTTGCTAGGAAGCCTATTTCAATCATTGGTGAGTATGCAAAGCTTGCAAAGCTGATGTAAACAATGAGTAAAACTTACCCTAAAGGTTTTTAGAAGTCAAATTTCTGCAGCAGTTGAAGCCAAGTTAGAGCAAGAGCTCTTGTCATTAGTGTGAACGTAGATCTGAATTTTGTTTCAGGAATTCATGGTACTGTCATTTGAGAACAAATGTAGCTTGGTTTGTTTTTCCAGAAGAGCAGAGTGTTTTCTTTACAGAAGCGATCTTAAGCGTTGCCAGGAATAAGTCTTGGCCATAGTCCTGTCTCCTGTGACCTGAGGATCCCAGACACTGTACAAGAGCTACAATTGTATTTTTTCAAAGATACTGAACAGCCTTCTTTTTAATCCCCTCAGCAGCCATTTGACTAGTTTACTATGAGTTTATTTTGCACTCCAATTGAGCTGTGTGTTGCATGGTAGAGCACAATAGATGCACTGTAGCTGTTTGTATATCAATTGAATTAAAATATGGTTTTCAGTGATGCATTTGGAGCTGGACACCTCAATTCCCTTGGGATTCAGTTGGCTTCCTAGAATGACTTCAGGGTTCTTGAAAATTATGTCCAAATATTTCATATAATCATTGTTTTTTAGAATGCTTGTCATTAACAGTCTCACAAAAGAAACTTAATCCAAAATGAATCTGTATTTTGTTAGCCAGCATTGAAAGAACTGTGTAATGACCCTTGTCCTGTACTTAAATACTTGAAATATAAATGGACTAAATAAATCAGACGTTGGAAGAGGAGTATTGTTATGGAAGAATAGTAATTCTTGTTCTGTGACGTAGATTTTTCCACTACTCAGAAACATTATATGTTGCTGAGTACTGGACATCAGTTTTCATAAACTACAGTTTTGCCGAATGTAAATGACAAAATTTTGTACCTGGGAATTTTTGCAATTATAAAATAGTTTGATTTAGCTCCTCTGCGCATCCATCCATATATATATATATATATATATAAAAAATAGCAACTGCATCTCAGGTGTGACTGCAATTATAAAAAGACTTTGACTGCATCTTTGCACTCTGGCCATGATCCATTTCTCTCGAGTGCTAGAACACTAAGCATTCTGAAACATCATCCAAATTAATTTAGTTTGAAGAGCAAAATGCAGTTCTGCTTCCCCAGATATGGATCAAGAACTACTTAATACTCCAAAATACAGAGTACCTTTCCAAAATTTACTAGGCCTGGGGCATGTAGATTTAGAGTATAGTACTGACTGACTTAAACTAAATTAGACTCATACCCTAATTCCAATTTTCTTTCCCTTTTGGACCTGGACAGATGAAATGATAGCAAGACAATTTTCTTATATATGAAATAAACCTCAAAATCTCTGCCAATTAAAATCCTGTCTAAGCAGGGGAGAAAATAACAATTGGAGAAGAGAGAATAAATGGAAACTGCTGGAATTCCTCCTGGGTTAAAGGATTAGGAGTAATAGGAAAGGATAAGGATTCCAGGCTGCTTGACAGTAACTTCAGATTCATCTAGACTGTGGCCAACTTGGACCCATCTCAGTACAGCCTTTCCATCATATCACATGATGAATTTTTTTTTACATGCCACAATTGAGATCTCTTGGTATATAAACAAAAATATTAATTAGGAGTGATTGTTGAACTTGTTAAAGTATTATGGTTTTTGGTTATAGTAGTCTTGCCAAAGTATTGCAAGATGCTGCTAATTAATTTTCTTCAATTGTCTTTTATTTTCCAGATTTAATTGTAGTTGTTGCCTCCATGATAGTTCTTTGTGTGGGCTCTAAAGGTCAAGTCTTTGCAACCTCTGCTATCAGGTAATTATATGCAATAAAAGGAAGTAGTGCTATCTGAGCAAGGTGACATTTCTTCTTTGTTTTTGAATTTACCTCCTCTTTCAGTTTTTGCAGGAGAAAATGAATCACTGTCCAGTATCATGTAATAGACCAGATCATGTATTGGTGATCCCACAAAGTGTAGGGGAGATAAAATTTTGTTATAATGCTTTTATGGCTAGTGAGGATAGAGGAGCTCATTCTCCTTGCCTCTTTCACCAACTAGGTGAGTTCTACCCAAATCCTGGTTTAGTTTCTTAGCTCAGTTTTATAACAATACTTTGATGCTTCATATCTCTGACATCTTCAAGCTGTCTTCATAAAATGTCTGTGGTTGTTAATTCCTGATGGACCGAATCCACCTTGTGCTCAGGAAGGTCACCCCACTTGGTTTTCCTGGATGAATGGGTGGCAGTTTGCTTTGCCATTCACACTAGCTGCAGTCATGCTCCAGAATTGAAGTGACTCCCATAAAAAGAATATTTTAAAATATTATTGGACTATCTGGTTCAAATTGCCTATGAAATTCCTCAAAGATAAGGAAATCAGATCTTCAGTTAGCTGATTCCATTTTTGGTGCCTGTCCTGGTGAGCAGGTCAAATGTGTGTTGATGAATGATTTCTAGAGCATTTACAGTTTGTGTCCAAAATTCCTGAATCCTTGAGTTATCCTTACTAGCCATATGTACAAAGGTCAGTTCCACCCTTGGACAATCTCCACAGACTGTCTTCATAACAAACAAGAAGGAAGATGGGTGAGAGTGGAGTAAAAAGACACACAAAAGTCTAACATAAAATACTCTGTGTCTCTTAAAACAGTCTTTTGGAAGCCAGAGTTCCCTTTTCCACCTCTGTTTCTTCTCTTGTGTGTTTGGTCTCTTCATTAACTTAAAAATCCTGTTCCAGGGGCATCCGTTTCCTCCAGATTTTGCGGATGCTGCACGTTGACCGTCAGGGCGGTACCTGGAGGCTGCTGGGGTCAGTGGTGTTCATACACAGACAGGTAACTTTGGGCAGTCTGAGCAATGCCACAGATGATGCCAAAGCCCTTATATTCAGAACAGCATACTTTCAGCCCTGCTGCTGCTGTCACTTATATTTAGTGTGGAGGCAGGTAGTCATTTATTTTAACCAAGTGTGGCTGTTCTGCTTTGTATTCATTGCCACTCTGGCAAATTTTGACTTGTAGTTGGACTCAAAAACAGAAAATGAGACTTCTGAAAAGTAGTCCGAATATTTGCTAAAATATGTATCTGAATTCCAGAGTTGTTTTCAGTCTGGCACTGTTTAAAAAAGTTACCCAACTACTTTTTCATGGCCAGAAGGTTAATGAGGCTTGTCTGACAAGGTTGTTTTGATTCAGTGTTCTCTGTGGAGCTCAGTGGATTTCTTTGTTAATTTGCACATCTAACACTCAGTGTCAATATTTTTTAATTGCTGAAATTGCATTTTTCTCTTCCAGTTATCCTTTATAACCCATCAGGGTTAGGAAATTTAATTGTCTCAATGAGATCATAATACCGCTATTTTGTTTCTCTTTGCAGGAACTGATAACTACACTCTACATTGGATTTCTGGGCCTGATTTTTTCCTCCTATTTTGTGTACCTGGCTGAGAAAGATGCTGTAAATGATTCTGGAGAAACAGAGTTTGGCAGCTATGCAGATGCCCTGTGGTGGGGAGTAGTAAGTATAGCAATTCACATGTTAACACTGTCCAGTGTGGCGTGAAATTCAAGCAAGCATGGAGTAAGAACAGTAGTTTGAAACAGCTTCTTACTGCTTCAGTACACTTTCTGGGTTTGTAATTCTGTGATGCTACAAAAATACTCTAGAAGATCAGTAATATTATTTGGTGTTTACAGTCTTACGTGATCTAAAGTGATCACATTACATAAAAAAATGTAGAAACACATTTTCTATTTCTTTATCCTGTCTTCTCTACTGGTACAGTGATTATTTCTTGCTACCTTTGTCATAGTAGTGTTCAGCTGTCTAAGATGGTAAGAGTCTTGCTGAATCAGGGCTAGTTTTTTGGGGA
Organism: Trochalopteron elliotii; assembly: GCA_024734555.1. Classification (NCBI taxonomy): domain Eukaryota; kingdom Metazoa; phylum Chordata; class Aves; order Passeriformes; family Leiothrichidae; genus Trochalopteron; species Trochalopteron elliotii. Next base: position 1,433,455 of record JANPWX010000311.1, read on the forward strand.
AGAGTATGATGTTCAGGTTTTCTTTGTCCATCTTTTCGTCAGGTTGGGTTTTTTTCCTTAAAACAGTTATCTATGTTTTGCAATTTGACCTGTGACTGTAATTCCCGGTTTATTCAGAGTGGACTAATTCTGGAGCAAGAAGCATCTGAGATAGATAGGAAATCCAGTCACAGGACTCTTGTAATGTGGTTATAATGCTTTGGGATCCATTTAGTGTCTTTACTCAGCACTTGTCTGTGCTGTATTGTAACTGTCTTGTTTAGAGATTTTTCATCTTTTTCTAAGGTGCTACAACTTTGGTGTAGATATATCTTTAGTTCTGGTAGTAAAAAAATACCTTTATTGGTATTACTAATGACAATTGTCTCTTTGTTTATTATGTGCACTTACTAGTGTGGCAGCTCTGTTCTGGGATTATATTTTCATGAACATTTTAATTTTGTTGCTTCTGCTAGTAACTATTCTCTCTTTTGTTCTCACGTCGTGCAAATACTAGGTTGGCAGTTTTGTTCTGGGATTTCCCATCTGTAATTGTTCTCATTTCTGTTTCCTATTGCAGTTCAAATAAAGGTATTTTTGGAAGCTATTTTTCCTTGTCATTAGCACTCAAGCAATGGCTTTTTTAATCTGCTTTAATTCTATTAGCTTAATCAAACAAACTGTCATCTGTAAGTGCTACAGATCTTTGAAATGCATAGACATCACTGATAACATACTTGCACTTTCAAAATGTGCTGATCTGCTAGAGCTTTCTCTTTGCTGCTTTAAATCAAAAGACATCGTTCCTCTCTTTTTTGGTTAAAAATAATACTAATCAATAAGTCTTCTGTGTAGTAGTGATAGGACAAAAACCTCTATTTCACTAATAAAATACTTACATGTATTTAAGAATATATATAAGGAAATATTTTGAATAAACCTCTGTGTGTGTCTGCTTATACAGTCTTCTCTTTACAAATTATCACTTGCTGCTTCAGGAGTGAAAGATCTATTGATGAGCAAATCCACTGCAGGTCTGCTGGTGCCGAAATACATGTGTAACCCTTTTTGAATACAACAGGTTTTGTTTTGTTGTATTGTTTTGCTGCTATGATCTGCTGTAGAATTCTTTCTTCTTGCTGTCTGCTATGGTTAAATACAGGCTTTCTTAGGACCAGAAGACTTACTGTGTAAGCACAAGAAAGTGGCTTTCCGTCAAGTAGCTTTTTTCAATGCCTTCATGTCATTATGGCATTTTTATTTTCCACTACAGTGGTCAGATGACTCAGTAATTAACAGTGGCAGATGTAGCTGCATTTAAAAACACATGCTGTCATTGGCGTTGCCATTAAAAACTGAGTATGTGACAGGCCAGATTGGCTTACTGAAAATACAGTAAAACCTCCCATAGAAGCAACACGATCTGTCAGGATATTGAAATATTCTCTTTTCAGGGAATTATTGTTCAGTTAATAGGCGTGCTAGTTGTTTTGTCTTTATAATTACAATAAACTTGTTTAATCAATACATTTAATTATGATAATATTTTTTCCGTGTTATAGCTTCTATTGTGTTGCAGTATGCCACATGAAGTGTGAGACTTCATTCAACGAACACATAATGTAATTTCTTTAATATTAAAAGTAGAATTAGGTGACTTGTTTGGCTCTAATGCACTTCCACTAACTGCTAAAAAGATTTAACAGAACAAAACTGAGATGGGTTCAGGTCTATCCATTTCTGATTTCTTGACAGTGTAATATTCTTAATTCTTTCTGCTAGGAAAAAACCCTGTAAAGTTAGGACAGAGAAGAAGTTTGCCCAGAGAAGCTGTGGATGTCCCATCCCTGGCAGTGTTCAAGGCCAGGTTGGATGGGGCTCTGAGCACCCTGGGATAGTGGAAGGTGTCCCTGCCCATCTCAGGGTGTTGGAACTAGGTGGTCTTTAAGGTTTCTTCCAACCCAGACTGTTCTGTGTTTCTATGAATAGCTGGGAAGTCACAAGGATTCTCTTAATAAAGGTCTCAAACTCATACAAACACCTTCTCAAGTCTTAGATCTTGAAAGTTTTGGTTACGTTTAGCCAGAATTTTCTGAATTTCTTAAACACCACAAATTCTGGTCAATGAAAACCTGTTTTGAGCTGAATGAACCTGCAGAACAGGATAATTCAACAGCTCCTGTTCCAGATACCATCATAAATAAGTGCTCTCTCTTCTCTCAAAGTGCACTTACCTGACACAGTAGAGAATGCTTCAAAAAGTCCTTGACCGTGTTTTCACGCCCCTTTTCTCACTCTCCAGCAGTGTGCTTTTTTCTTATCTCAGTCTATGTGTACACTGCTAAAAAAGTTCTTTGAGCAGCAATAACAGAATATCTAATAAAGCTGAAGTAAAACATGTAAAAGGTCTGTGTTACCACAACTAAACTGCATCTGAAGTTGGGTACTTCCATATTGCTGTGCTTTGCTGACTATAGCCACACCCCTGGGGTGCGTAACTTGTAATGAAATGTTCTTCATTGTCATTGTTGTTATTTATAAGTCCATATTGCTTTTCCATTTTCATATTTAAATTGGCCTCCTGGGCTTTATTTGAATTTCTTCGAGAACTCTGGACTGTAGCTATTTGATATGTCAGTTGTGGGCTTCTTGAAGAAAACTAAAGTTACCTTATGGCATAAAGTGTTATAGAGTTATAAAGAGTTATATTGTTGCTGTTTTTGAATGCAGTGCAAGCTGTATAAATTCTGCCAGTGGCAGGATATCTGTACTTCTTTAGTGTTAGCAAGTACATTAAATGTAATGTGGTGCATCTTTCAATTCCCCAGTCCCAGCATTCAAAATTACTCTGCTTTTATTGTCTTGGCATGTCCAGACTGACAGTTTTAAAGACTGGTTCAAGAACAATAAAACCAGGAAAACATTAAAAATAAACATTTTAAAAACAGATGCTTAAAGAAATAAGATAAATGTTCTCATTGAATCTGTCAGAGATTAACACCTTCAGAAAGAGTTACCTGCTCACTGTCTCTGGGGGTTTTGTGGGTTTTAGTGTTTGCTTGTGGGTTTTTGTTTTATTGTTGTTCTTTTCTCCCCACCCTCTTTCCTTCAGCATTCATTTCAATCCCATTTCAGAGCAACTGAGAGGAGCTCTTCTGACATCCACTGAATGAATACACGATCTCCAGCCTTCACTTTGGAACAAACATGCCTCAGAAAAACTGCGCCAACAGTCTCTTTGATCATGAATACTATTTCCAAAAGCAATTACTGAATATACCCATGCATGGATATTTCTCTGTGCCTTTTGCTTTGAATTGAAGCAAGCAGTTTTCTGCAAATAACAGCTTTACTTTAGGATTTCTTGTTCCTTTAATTATTACAGCTTAGAAGAATGGCTTTTTTGCTAAGGACCAAATTCAACAAAACATTTACAAATTTGCTTACTCCTAAGTATACACAAAACAATGTCCTGTTTAGCAAAGCCCATCAGTACGTACTAAATGTAAATTGAAAATCAAAACTGGGGGAAAACTTTGCTGAAAAGTTACAGGAATTTCCACTTAAAACTGCACATGCATAAAACTTCTGCTAAATTAAAAGTAATATGACTTAATTTATAAAGTAGTTGCACATAAATTCAAAAAAAATAGCTTCATGAAAAGTGATCTTGTGGATCTTGTATTATTCAGAAAAACCCTTTCCCCCCATCTTCCCAATTAAAAATGCTGTTGAGAACTGTACACTGACTTCAATGTTTGACAGAAGGGGACACATGATTTTTAGTTTCTATGTGGTTTAGAAGTTAAACGTACCAACTACACACCTGTGACATCCTTTTTTAAAAAATATTCTGATTTTGAGTATTATATGTTTGGGTTTTTCATGGGTGAGTTCTTTAGTTTAAGAATTATTGGAGCAGGATTGAAAGATGAAGATTTTTCTAAAGGCATTTTTGCAAGGCATCTCTTCTTTTTGCAGCTGCCTTCTCCTCTCTGAGCTTTAACTCCATGAGCGGCTCCAACTACATTTTGTTTTCATGCAATGAACTCTTACAGAGTAGATGTGAAGAAACCTTTTAAAATTGTTACTTGCAAAATACAGACGTAGATATTGTTACATCTGGAGATTCATGGATTTTGCAGCTGTTTAACTGTCCAAATTTTCCCAGGTGCACAGCAGGGATTTCATAGACAGAACCTCCTTACCTATCTGATTAGTTTTCTAATCCGTATTCCTGATTAGTTTCAGGCTCACTTTAGCCTGATATAGCCTAAAATTAAATTCTTACCCTACTCAGTGCTGATGAACATTACTATGTCTTTTTTCTGGGTGGGTTTTTGCTTCATATTCCCCCTTCAGACTTTTGATGCATATTTAATAGGAACAACATTAGTCTTAATGCCTAAATCTGTGATGATCTTCATCAGATCAAAGTTCTGAAATAGTCTATGGATGAATATGATTTTCTTCCTAATTAAAGCAATTGTTTTACAGGCTGCTTTTCAATGGAATTTAGTGTGTGAGCTCTTGTATCAATTCAATTTCATTATGCCAACATGTTTACTATGCTAGAGTAGAAGTTGAGTCAGTATTTCCATTATAATATCCTCTTTTACAACTGTAAAATTAGTATTGTGCTCTTTAGGGAGTTTTAATCCAGCTGTGAAGAATGACTTAGGGCAGAAACTTGGCATGTAAGCTTTCAACAGCATACATTTTGGGGAAAAAAGAAAATGTAATTTCAGAATACAATGCATTTGTAGATGGTTTAGAATTATGAGGGTAGAGGAAAAAGTTAACTGCACACTTTGATTTGCAGCCCAATTTCCAATTTTTTTTTTTTTAAAACCTCCTAGACAACCATCACAGAGAATACTTTTTTTTGTGTTACTGATGATTCGTATGAACCAATTCAGAAGGAAGCGGCAGGGATGTGGTGGGAAAGGGGAGACAAATACTTAGATGTATGTGAATTCTTCTTCAGTTATACTTTGGTCAGCTCAGAAGCACCTATTTCATTTCTAGTTAATGTGTGTATTTCAACATGATTTTAAGACTGTAACACAAAATAGTTGATAACAGCTTTCACTTACAAGGATTTATAATTTTTTTCACAAACAGAAGCATAAACTGTTATTTTCTCTCATAATCTTCTTTGTAAGAAGGCATTGGAGGCCATAACTTTCCCATAATTGTATTTCCTTTTTTATTCCATGTTTTTGAAAGTGAAATTGTAATTAGACTTTAGGATTTTTTTTTTTTCAAGCCACCCTCCTATGGAGATAAGGAGATAGCATCACCTTTCTGTCTCTCATCAGGTCCTGAATTAGGGTGGAATTTTAATAACAATTTCGGGAATACAGGCAAAGATGCTTGGGTTGTTAACTATCCCTTACAATGCTTCTGTGGGGTGGAAAACAGTTTAGGAAAAAGGCCGTGTTTTAAAAACTTGCATTAAAAATTAAAAACTAATACTTGCAACAAATGTCACCACCTCAGGCTGCCCCTTCTGTCTGTCATGTGTTCGACTGGCACACCATGGCTCTGCTTAGAGGGTGGGCAAGTTCAGGACAAGGTGAGGATGGCCTGTCTGTGTGTGACTGTGGGACCAACATCTGTGTCCGGGACAGCTGCAGCCCGCAGTGTCAGAAGAAAGTCTGACCAGCCAACAGCTGAGCTGTGCCTCAGATGCTCGAGGGCTCCACGTGGTTTCCCATGCTCTGATTTGCTCTGGTTAGCCTTCCTCGAAGTCACAGATAAAGATCTCTCTAATTTACAAATTCAGAAATAGCTGGTGACATAGGTGAATTTAAATTGCTCTCAGATGCCAAATGTATCCTTCTGCTTCAAACAAATACATTCTTTCCTTGAGCTCATGCAAATAGTGGCTTATTAAGCCTTGTTACGCTACATCACTGTGGTGGTAATCTTTACTTCAGTGTTCTGAAAGGCAAACTCAACAGATGTTTCCTGCATGTGTGCTTTAAATTATCTGTTCCTGCTCTTAGTGTTTTATATGAATTGGTGATTCATTAGACTGTTTTCAGGGTCTTTACTGCATGGAAAATTTTCAGCTTCTCTTGCTGTTTATGCCAGTGTTATCTCTAGGAGGCTTCATGCCTGACTGCAGTCACAGTGCCTGGTTACAGTCTGTGTGTGTGTTCTTTCCATGCAACAGACCTGCAGCATTCTCAGCAAACATCTCCTGCCCATAAACCAAATCACCAGTCCAGAACTGTTGGCAGCCTTTCCCTAAGGACAGTGCGTGACATGGGCAGGCGACCCCTATCCCAGTAACTTCATATGCTGTACAGTTGTCTCAGCCATGAAGACTTAAATTAATGGTTTTACTTTGCAAGATTTTAAAGGCATGTTTTGTTGTAATTCAGTTCCCTGTATGTTTTTCCATTCATTATTCGGTGAGGAGGCAAACCTGGAAGGAAGAGTTAACCTTCATTAGTGTTACTTGGGCTGACAGTGGGAGAGTTAGGAATGCAGCTAATGCTTCTTTGAAATAAATAAAAAAGGAAGAGAGAGAAACAAGCCCAAAGTGCTGTGTTAATACTTGCTGTAATACCCTCTTTATTTTTTTGCAGGTGACTGTTACAACTATTGGCTATGGAGATAAAGTGCCACAGACCTGGATAGGAAAGACAATTGCATCTTGTTTTTCAGTGTTTGCAATCTCTTTTTTTGCACTGCCTGCGGTAGGTTATCTTGTACTTTTGCGACAATTCGATGTTGATTCATTAGTTATCAGAGGGAAATTTTGTTATTGATCCTTTTACCTTTCATTTAACCCGGTGTTGTGTAAGCTTTGTATTAAACTTCTGTATTGTAGCTGAAATTTATGTAGCTTGTAGAAACAAAAGAGCTTCTGGAAGTAGCTAAATAAATGTGCAGTGGTTTTTGTATGCAACACTAGATTTGAGAAGGATTTGCATTTGAGAGAGATATTTAATTCCAAGTAATTTTCCCAGCCTATCTCAGAAGTGTAAAGGAAATTATTTCTAATTACTTCTTAGTGATAACTTAGCGATGTTTCGGTTTTTTTAAGGCATTCACTCATCGTTTACTCAGCTGATTAGGTCCAAGGTGAACTGGAGAATTCTCATGTATGTCATTCTTCTAAAAAAGCTTCCAAAAAGATGTCACTGGCAGAAAGACAGCAATCAGCAGCCAGGGACACTGGTATACAGTTCTTCACAAAATTAATATCTGTCCATAGCCAAAGTCCTGTTTTCAAAAGTGACCTAGAGCTGACCTCTTAAAGCTGTTATGGCACTTTGTTTGCACTGAAAACAGGTTCCTGAGTGCTTTCAAACAAGAAACAAGGCACTTGAGTACCAAGGGTAAATTCAAAATCAGCGAAACTTGGACTGCGGTTTGAAAACCCAAATATTCAGTGCCAGGGTAGTTAAGGGTATGTTTCCCACAAATTTGGCAATTCTCCTGAATTGTGCTGTTAAAATGTTTGTGCCACCCAAAGTGTTCTGTTTACATGATTATTTTTTCAGTTCAGGGACACGACCAGTTTTGTTAGCAGATGTTTGTGTAGTTCTAATGAAGAATGGTGGGGATGGTAGAGAATAGATAAGAATACTTTCATGCCAATACCATCACAGAAGTTTTTCACAGCATGGAAGCTACTAAAACTCCAGTGACCTTCTAAAATTAGTTGCCTACTTTAAAACTACATAACCTTTTGCAGAGGAGGAAAACTAGGTAAATTCTCCAGCATCAGTTTGCCTTTAAAGCATATCTTTCTCCACCTCCTCATTCTAATCTCTTCCACTTTTATTTTAGAGGAGAAATCAGATAAGTGATAAAATTGGTATGGAAAATGCCAAAACCTACTTTTTGACTGGAGTGTGTTGGTGGTGGGGTGGGTTTTTTTTGTTTGGGTTTTGTTTTGGTTGGTTGGTTTTTTAAAATCAGTCTAGAATGCCACAAAAATGTTTTATAAATGATTGTGCAGCAGCCGTGCCTTTGCAGCCATGTTTTATGTTTACCTGTCAGATTTCCCTAATCTTTGTTGAAGTAGTACAACACCAATCACCCCTTTATTAGTGTGATTTTCCTTGCTGAATGAAGTTATTCCTGTGAGTCAGCCCAAGGGGGAATTTGGGGTTTGAAGCTCTATTGCAGGCTTTCTTGCTGGTGTTTTAAGTGAGAGGATCTGGCTGAGATCACAGTCAAAAGTGTTTGTAGTGGCTAAATGCAACTGGTGTGGGTTCTGGATCAGGCAACGATCCCTCATTTCCCAAATAAGTGGTGTTTGGGCATCATCATCTCTTTGATCTTTACTAAATGAGCATAATAGGAAGGGCATTTTGTGTTCCTTTCAAAATATTTAATGATTTATAGAGTCCTTAGAGGTTGAGCCAAGATCCCTGGCTGCTTTGATGCCTTTTAGTATCTGTAGAAAAAGAATTGTGCTTTCCTTGAGTAGGTGTAATCATGTAAGCTGATTTATAAAAGATTTCATTTTCACCTGTTACTAAAACTTGTGTTAAATATACCTATACCGGTGCAAATGACCACATAAATGGCTTGCTCTTTACTTAAATTTGGACTTCATATCTTGACTACATTTGGAGTCTAGTTCCAGTTTCACACCATCTACTCCCATTAGTCCATGTCCCTTGTCCTGAGAGTGAATTAGATGGTTTTGTGATCAATTCAGTTGACCATTTTGAAATATGTCTTTTTCTCTTCTTCGTCCTCTTTCCTCACTCCCAGCATGGATTAACATATGGAAATAGAAATTACCATACTGCAGTTAAAAGGTCTAGGGGCTTACATCATACCCTGCCAAAGCTTTATTTCTCATAAAAATGTATTTAAGTCCATCAGGTTGATTTTTCCCCCTATTCTGTCATTCCCCTACACAAGCCTTTGTGAGACTTTTAGAGGGTACGAAATGTAATTTCTGTTTCCTTTTTCGGGTCTGAGTCCAGCAGACTTTACATCAGGGCATGATAGCATTCACAGTTTGCTTCAGCAAGTAATAATAATTGAGACTAAAAATTTCACTGTATTCATTCCTTTCCTCTAAATAATTAGTTGGGTTTTATGATACTGAATGCAAGTTTATGAACACAATATAATTTGGCAATTTTATATGTGGTTCTTTCCCTCCACTCTTAAAAAAAAAAAAAAAAAAGTTTGTTTTCTGTCCACAGGGAATTCTTGGTTCAGGCTTTGCCCTAAAGGTACAACAGAAACAAAGACAGAAGCATTTCAACCGTCAGATTCCAGCTGCTGCCTCACTCATACAGGTACTGAGTTCTTGCATATTGCATACTGTAATTTCTTTCCATTTAAAATAGTTTGGTTGGTTTGTTTTGGTTTTTGGGGTTTTTTTTCCAAGCTGTTGGCAGTTTTTCCCTCCCCCATTCCCATTAAAAACTGTACAGGAGTCACAGATGCAAGTTTTCAAAATCCAATCTTTAATGTAAACTAATGAGTAGAAAAGTACACTCCCAAATAAGTGTAAACTGTTTAATTCAGCTGGTTAAAATCAGAACTGAAAGTTAGCCTGTAATTATTAAACAATTTACCTGGGGAAAATGTTATGAAATGTTACGCTTGTAGTAATGAAAAAACAAAGCAGAGGCTTCGTGTGGAATTGTGCTTTTAAAAAATACATTGTTGACAATGTAAAGACCTTGTCTTTACAATCTTGTAAAGACAATTGTCAAATATGCTTCAGTTGGGACAACTAAATTCTTAGAAATCTCAAATTTAGGAGAAATAAGTCATAATTTTAAATAGGAAAATGTTATTTGGACTTTTCAGCTTTAGAATAGGTGGCTGGGAACCACAGGAATTCTGTGAAATCAGTCTTTTCATGTAGGATAACTGACAGGCAGGAAAATATTGATCCCCCTGTTATAAATGTAATTGCAGTTCAGTGTCATGTGAACGAGATTTTATCCTTTGCTTCATTGGAGCAGCCAGCATTACACCCTGGAGAAGTATTAACATGGTTTCATTCTAGGTTTTTCTAGCTTTTCTTCCATCTATTCAAGTACCTGCACAAAGGTTTAGAAGCACAGAGATCAAATTTAAAAGGAAACTTGATGTACACCATATCATTTTTCCATTCTCATATGACTTATTTCTCTAGCTTCATGAGTGAATGTGGGTTTCCAGGTCAGGATCTTTATGGAAGCAGTAGCTAACTGTAAAGTTTATGCTTGAAACTAAACAGTCCCAGAGTTAATGTGAAAAAGACCCTGGTTATAGCCAGAGATTAGCTAAAAATCTTGAGATTTGTATGGTACGGTTTTGTAAGAATAGATTTTTTTAAATGTTCTCAGTGATTCTTGTGGGAAATGAACACCAAATTATTGGGAAGCTTGAGACTGCATGTCCAGAATGTTGTACTTGGCCCCATCAGAAATGTTGAGGAGGAGTAGAGGACAGACAATGAGTTGCTGAGTACCTGTTCTTAATAGTTGTAATTATGATTTACTAATAGTCTCAGACTTCTGAAAGCCCAATTCAGTAAGTGCTCTACAAATGACTTATGGAAAGATTGTTTTTAAACCAAGATGTTTACAAAACAGGTACAAGACAAGAGAACAGCCCAGATGAGTAATTTTCTTTCCTTATATTCCGTCTGGGTTTCTTCTAGAGGTCATTTGTTTCTTCCACTATTCTGTTAATCATGGAGGGATTTATATGATGATTGTCTTTTCCTTTACTTTCTAGCTGCTGTCTGTTTTCCTCTCTCATTCTGCCTTGCTTTGTTTCTTTCATCTAGGGTTTTCTGGCCTTCCCTGCTTTAGATTGTTTATGTGTGTCCTTTCTTCATGTAGTAAGTGAGGATCTGCCTTTATAACGTGGAGACTCATTTTTAGTTAATTCTGATATTTACACAGTTAAGAGAGAATGCAGTAGTGTTTCCTTGTTGGTCTTGTTTCCTAGCCCTGCTTTTCCTCCCTTTTGCTTAGAACATAGGACTTTAATCATTGGTGGTTGGTAAGAGGGAGGACTGGGTTTGGATTTTGGCTCCTGGTTAACCACTGATACTATTCTGTTGTGTCCTCAGTCTCATTTCTTCGTATGAATATAGCCCTACTGACCACATCACAATTCTATTTTTTTTTCGGGTGCTATTTCTCTGAGGCATGGAAGAACAATTTTTGTGTTTTTCCCAGTAGGGGCCTGTAACACAGGATACAATAGGCAAAATGCATAAAGTCAGGTAGGAAGTTGGGGCAAAACATGAAAATTCATAACTTTTTTTGAGTCCAGTCTTGAGTTCTCTCTCATTATTTGTTTGTTGCTACTGAGATTGAAAGTTGCACTTGAAGAGACTGATCTTTCTGTGTGGTTTCCCCAGTTCTAACTATGTGGTGTCTATTTACTAAGTAAGGGTTCTAAGCCATGCTGAGTTTGTTTCCAGAGGGCAAATTCAAGAATATCATTAAATAAAGAATGACTGACATGCTACTTGGAAGTTACTGTGTTTGTTGTACAGTGATCCACTAATCTGATTGATTAATTATTCTGTTGCTTAAAACATTTGTTCCAGACTGCATGGAGATGCTATGCTGCAGAAAACCCAGACTCTTCCACATGGAAAATATACATTCGAAAACCTGCCAGGAATTATCATTTGCTGTCACCCAGTCCAAAACCAAAGAAATCAGTGATGGTATGAATAACTAATGTTTTTACATTATAGTAGTTTAAACATTTTAAATTAGATTGAGTTTTTGTACTCTCTAGAGGTTATTTGTACTGCTTGTTTTACAGATTATTACTTGGTTTCAAATTTTGATTTACATTTCAGTTTTGATTGTTTCAGTATATAAACATTATAAACTAGAAGTTGATTTGCTGAATTTCCCAAAGCTTGACTTTTTTGGTGGATCTAAGGGTTTGGAAAAGAGTAATAATGGCCTAACTCAGGCACATCAGTCAGTTACTTACCATTGCTGTTTGGAAAACTATAAGGAAAGATGAAAAAGAAAAGAAAATCACCATTTCCAAAAATAGTAATTTTTAATTGATTAAAACAAACAAAACCCAAAAAACTTCTGTTTCTCTCACCTGTTGATTTTGTGATTTTCGAAGCTTTCATGGTAAAGACTTCTTGTGCCTACATACAGTAATATTGTCATTTCAACAGATTCCATAAGTTCAGAATTTTTTCATTTTAAATACAGCAAAAAAACCCCTTTGTCAGAATCTTTAGATTATGTAGGACACCATCCTCTGTATTGTAAGAGTATTGCACAGCAGTCTTAAGCTAGAAGGAGAGGATGTTGTGCAAAAAATCTTCTCTTGTATCTCTAAGGTTCATCTGAGTTCAGTAGCAATATATCCATTGGCTTTGTGCTGAAGGTGTGATTTATTGCATCCATAAAATGATAAAGATATTCTAGAACAGTTTGATTTATATAAGCTGCTGCATAACTAGCAAGTTTTCTTTTTTTACTGCAGGCAAGGGATTTGGAAATGACAATGTGCAGAAATCTACTGATTAGCCAGTTTTGGCAGGATGAGGGGGCAACATAATGAGAAACACAGTGTAGGATCATGAAAATGTAATTCAGGCATTCTTTTAATTGGTTATAGCTCGCTGGGGACTGCATTATTATTGAAGAAGTCACTGAAGAGACAACTCCATGTGAATTGGTTTGAGTAATTTAATGTATGTGGGTTTTTCAGGTTAAAAAGAAGAAATTTAAGTTAGACAAGGACAATGGGCCTTCTTCTCCAGACAGGATGTTGGCTATACCGCACATCACTTATGACCACGTGGCAGAGGACAGGAAACCTGATTTCAGTTTTGAACCATTTGAAAATTCTGGTAAGAAGCTCCATTATAAAATGCCAGTAACTGTGATGAGTTCTATGTTTAGATTTGCATACAGGTCCTTTTTAGTATCTGTAGTAAAGAAGGAAAGAACAAGCTCTTGTCATTCTAACGTGAGAATACTTTGCTTTTTTGCCTTTGGTTGCTGGCTTGTCTGGGTGAGATTTAACCATTGCTTTAATGAGCATGCTCCACTGTAGACAAATGAAATCATTTCTGCCTTGTGGAAGGGCTAGTGACTCTTAGGCTGGTGCATACATTCCCCAATTCTGCAATTGATTGAAATTACAGGGATTAGCTGTCAGCTTTTCCATGTGAAATTTACCCAGGATGTGTTACTATTGTGCTTGTACCTGAACCAAAAAGGACTGGTGTGCCTTGGCTACACCAAACATCGTCTGCTACATGAAACCATCATGTGCTCATGCCATCTGCTCAGTGCAGTAGGCTGTGAATCAAGTTGTGAAAGCAGAAGTACTTAAGATAAATGTGGATCCATCTGTATTAAATGTCACTGCACAAAATGGAACAGTATGAGGAAAAAGAAGACGGGACATTGATAATCACTTTATGATTAATAGCTTATTTATATTTGCTTTTGCTGTACGGAACTTCCAAAATAACTCTGAATTTATAATGTGGCATTTTTACAAATGTACTTTTATTGCAAGTGTTTAATATATTGCTCAAATTTTGGCAACAAGAGCAAGGTTTAATTTTTAAGGTGTGTTTTATTGATTATGGATACCTTAAGTACTTGTGTTTTTTTCTCCTCAAAAATTTGGCTGACATGAATAAATTTAATGGGCTTTAAAATAGCAACGTGGGCTGGCACTGGGCATATGTTAGTTCAAGCAGAAAATCTTGCCTTTCGTGTACTTTTTTGGTGTGCTTGTGTTGTGTTGTTCTGCATCATCCATGCTTTTCCACTCTTTCTTGGCCTCTTCTAAGGAATGGTTGCAAATTGCATCTGGTGGTAGAAATAACATAGCTGCTAAAAGGTGGACAAGTACTGAGCTATAAGTGTGTGTCTCAAAATTTCAGTACAGACACCTTTCTTCAAAACAATCAAATGACAGAACCTTACAAATGCTTAGAGTTTTAAAGTCCAACCTTTTACCACTTAATTTCTGAGCTGATTAAGGACAATACAATTTGGTGGTACTACTGCTGCCATTTCAAAAATCAGTTCTACAGTTTTCAGTAAAAGGTTTTTCTCTAATTTCTTCTGACACTTATCTTTTTTCTTTTTTATTTGTGTTCTCCTCTATAAACTGTTACAAGTATACAGGACAAACAGGAATGTTAAAATTGCTTGGTAAGTTGAGGAAAATAATTCTATTTATGGCATGCGAGCTTATGACAGTGTAATGTTTGCAGTGCTTTTCATGTGTGTCTAGTGCCATATAATTTCTAAGAAATCTTTTGCAGCCAAGGAGATCTAGACAGACAGAAATGTACGTTCTCCCACTTGTAATCACAACTGCACCTAGTCTCATTACAAAGAGAAAAGTGAGCTCTCATTTGTATAAGTAGATGACCTCTAATGGTTTTTTATACTTGAGAAAAATTGCTCATGTATATATAACCAATAGAAAAAGATAATTTTCTAATAAATAAAGTATAATTCACCCAGTAGTTATGTAAGCATATGATGTGAATTAATTTCTAACTAACTATATTAGGATGGGAGAAAACTTTCAGATTTGACCCCCCAGTGTTGTGCATTCTAAAGTACATGCATCTGTTCCTGTAAAAATGTGCTGTAGATATTTGTGAACAGATGGGGACCCATAAATTAAATAATTTATTTTACTGTTTGTCTGGATTCTGTGATCACTTAAGCAGCCATGTAGTCTTGTGATGTTTCTAATGTGCTTGCTTAGGCACTTTCTTCACAATTGAGTGTTCCCCAAAGACAGTAGGATTAGAGCTAGGTCTGGGCAAAAGACCTCTGAGGTTTAATGAGAATGCTATGAGCCACCTGTAAGTTTTCTGCTCTGAAACCACTACAGACAACAGAGGCTTCCTTCCAGTGATTGAGTGCAAGGATGCTCAGGCTTGGATTAAATTGACTGAAATGACAAGGTTCAGTTTCACCCCTGAACCCACACAGGACACAGGTGAAATTGAGGTGTTAAAACAGCAATACCAAACTGAATCTCCTAGACTCCCCTCATCAACCACTGATTTTTCCAGTTTCCACCATTCCAAGAGGTGCATCTCTACTGGGGATGGGCATGGTGGAGCAAGATGAGGAGGGCAGTGAGAATGAACCACCTCTTTTATATGAACAAGAAATTCCTTCATCTTGGGGAAATAGAGGAGCTTTACCAGCCATCATAAGTTCAGTTTCTGTGTCCCAGGCAGGCAGCCAGAGCCCAGTGGACATGAGAGATTATCTAACACTGTTCTCACAGCAGCTCAAAGAAAGAGGAGAGAGTGTTATTTTACTTGCTGTGAAAAAGATTACCTCCACAGAAAACTGGAGCTGCCAAGTCAAAAGCTCAGAAGGAAGAGACTAGAAAGTACAAGGATAAAGGATACTCATTCAGCTTTAATTTGGTCTTCAGAAAGGCTCTAGTAACATATCCATTTGCTGCTTTCTCACATTCAGTAAATTTTTGGGCTGCCCACTTATACTTCAGTCTTCACGCTCCTGGATTCCTCATCTAGCTTCCGTGCCAGTATCTTTGTGCAGCCAGAGATTTCCAGCTTTTCCTCCCTCCTGCCTTTCTTCTGGCATTATCAGTTCAGCAAAAACCAAAGGAGCCATGGCCTATCCTGGCTACTGCAAAAATTAATCCTGTCCTGGCTGGAACCAGGACATGTGTGTAGCACTGAGAGAACACCTGCAAAATGAGGCGTTTTTTCCAATCTTTTTTTAAAATCCAATTTTACATTTTTTATTTTAAGAGTTTTTCTCACTGCATAAAAGTAAGGCACCATTCCTGAAAAATATCAGTCTGTCCAAGTGTGTGAATTCACAGGCAGTTCTTAATGAAATAGTTATTAATAGCATAATGCTATTCAAAACAACATAATGTAAAGATTGTATTTTGCTGAGACTCTTTCTCATTACTGACTCCTCTTGCTTGCTTGAAGCATTTAAACATTTCCCCTAGAAATTCAGCTTGAGGCAGGCACTTGGTTTACATGGTTAAGTGGGCAGCCTCAAAATCTTTTTATGGGATGTGTTTGGAAGCTTGAAATGAGGTTGTCCAAACTGCCCCGTTCACCTGGCAGCACTGAAATCTGACCAGGAGAGAGCTGCTCTGTGAACAGTGTGAACCAGAGCAAGAGGGATCTGACCTGTGGGAGCTTGGGCACTTAGAAAAGGGAAAGACTTGAAAAACCCAGAAGTCTGGAGGAAAGGGGCCCTACAGGCATACAGGCCTGTAGGGAGGAATATCTTGCAGCAGTTGACACTGCCATGAAAAATGGGCTTGGAGAAGCAATGACGCCTCCACAGTGGCAACTGAACATTCTGCCAATGTGTTATGCACTTTTATACAGTTTCATACACTGTTTTCCACAGCGTTTTTACTTTTATGTCAAGTAGAACATACTAAATTTTAGGTATGTCTGCATCTCCTCAGCTGTCTGTCTGTAGCTTCTTTCTTTTTTTTTTTTTTTTGTGTTTTTTTCTCCTCTCCTGTCTCTGTTTCATGTACATCTTCACTCTGACTCAGATTGTCAGCGCTCCTGGCCATCCTTTTCCGCAGACCAGCAGTCTTCCAGCGCTCCTTCCTCTCCAGGTAAAGCTCATGATATTTCATTGTTCCATCATGTTTCATCACCTTTGTTAATTACTACATCTTTGCAATGCTCTATCTGGAGCTCTCTGCTGTGTCACAAAAAATTATAGAGCTGATTTCTAAAAAGAGGTGCTTCAGTAGAATTTTGAATTTGGAGATTGTTCAGGTTGTAAATTGCAAATGTTTAAATTCACCCATTATTATCCACTGAAAACTAGTGTCTAAAGTGTCATCTTCTTTTTCTCTTTAACCTTCATATTTGGAAATTGTGGGGTTTTTTAGTATTTTTTTAACTCTGGTGTCTAAGAAAGACTTGTCCAAAGTCTAATGGCTATGAATTTATTTTTATATGAAAAAAAGTGAGCTTCCAGCTTGAGCCCCGTTTCAAGGCACTTTGAGGCAGAGAAACTCTCATTAAGGCCATGCTCTTTTCTTAGTTATGATGATCTCAGAAATTTTTAAAACAGAGGGAAGGAGATACCATGTTTGCCTCATACTAATCAACTCTTGGTCTCTGTGTGCTCACACAATTCTTTCAAATAGGCTGAGGCCCAGTCTTGACTTCTGGTTCTTTTTCCATTATGCCAGTCCTTTCCCTTCCCACAAAACTGAAAAGCAATAGCTGTGACTGATCCAAGAATCCCTGTTCCTGCAGATCCACTTGTGTATGGAGTGTGCTGTGTCTCCCATGAGCACAGTCTAGTGAGTGTTCAGCAAACCCTTTACAAGGCTTTAGGTGCAGCAGTTTTTATCACTTGCCATCAGGAAAACAAACATTTGTGAGTCCTTATTGCTAGAAACTAGGAAAGTTTCATTTATGTCTTGTAGAAATGAAAACAGTGAAAACTAATTTAGTGAAAGCCCAAAGAAGTTTGTTTGAAAGACATTTCACTGCACATCTTTATCTGGAATTATTTTGCTGGATTCACAGCCTTTTTTTTTGAATGATGGCTACAACAAAGTGATTAAATAGTATGCTACTATAATATTAGTATGATACAAAAACAAAAATAGAAATTAATGCTTGCTAAAACTTACTACAAAATTTTAATTTTTAAGTGTTACAAGTAGTTCCTGCTTGTAATCAATGTATCTCCTAACAGTTGTCTTGATTGATTGTTTGTTTGTTTGTTTTAAGCTGTGAATTCAGAGGTCATCCTTTCCTATTACAGCTTCTGGAGGGTAGAGACTTTCCTATTGTGGTTTTGGACAGCCATGTGCTTAATGATGAAATAATACTTTCTGTTCTGTTTGGTTCATTTATTTCTTTTTAGTTCAAATCCATTTCTTTCATATGAAAATACCTAATAACCTGAGTAAAATTGTTGCATTAAAAGAAAATAATAATTTCCTGATATTCCCACTTCTATTCTCAGAAAATATCTGCTACATTTATTTTATCTATTTCTGTTGTATTCCTTTAAGTTTTGTGTAGCTTTTTGGGCATTATTGACTGCTATATTATAAAATATTTCATTTAATACAGTAGAGTTTTCATAAATTACTACATTATAATTGTTTTATTGAATATTCCAGCCAGTTGACCAGACAAAGGTTTCTGTGGACTTGTCACAATTACCTATGATTTATATGGAATTTTACCAAGATTTATTTTCAATAAATTCATTTACAGTCATGTAAACCACACCAGTGGTTTTATTTATATGCAAATTTTGTGACTTCTCTAACAAGTGTTAGGGCCATGTTGGAAAAAGCATTTGGTGTTCTTAATGTTAGTATCTGACAGAATTTCAGACCCTGAGTTTAAAAATGAAAGCTGTAACACACTCCCTGATTTCTTGGATCGTGAAAGTGATGATCTGCAAGTAACTCTGCCAGTAAAACTTTCAATATCTGAAGTTTTGTGAATCAACCCTCCCAGTAAGAACTTCTTCTGGGATGAACTGGAGATCTTGCCACTTGTCCTGGTTCTGAGCCCAAAGATGAGGTGGCCTCGTGCCTTAGTGTGAGAGGGAACCAGCAAATTGTCTCTTAATAATGCATGAAGCCCTCCATCATATAGATTCTGAGCATTCTAGTGTATCGGGAGTATGAACAAAAGATAAAAAAAAGGAATAAAACTTTAGTTTTAGTCTTCACCAGAAGTTCAAATGCTTTGGGCAGAGAAGGAGTTAAAATTTTGCTTTTCATGAACTCTGTGGTATGCACAATTTTGGTAGCAACTTTTCTTTTCAATGTTGTTTTAAAATGCGCAGTATTTCAGAGGTCCAAATGAACAGCAGTCAAATGCTATTGCTTGAACTGCTATCTGCATGTTTTTTCCACAGTAAAAAAGAGCCCAGCATTTCTAGATGTGAACACAGGACCCTTCATCAGGACCAGCAGCTTTGCCGATGAGCTTGACCTGGAGGGTGAGACACTGCTGACCCCAATAACTCACATCTCACAGTAAGTCCAGGCTGCTGAACTGTGCGTTGGTTGACTTAGACAAGAGAAAGGCAGTTCAGGTGGGAGGAGCTGATAGGGCTCAAATATCTCAGATATTTGCATCAAATACTCTTCACCTTGACGTTGGCGTATCCTGTTCTGAGTGCCAGTAAATCTTCATGCTGACCTTAAGACAAGTTCACTTGGCTGTGACACAAGGCTTTAGATTTTAGGTAATGTCTCTGGGCAGCTGGTGGCTGATAGCCTCAAGATTTTTACGTGGAGAAGGTATGTGGGAGTACTTGTCTGGTGAAGGTCATCTTACTCCCTCCATCATTTTCCGGTGGAATATATGTAAAGTGCAAATTTTAAATACTACTTATATGAAATACAAGTCTCTCCATTTCAGCAGCACTTTCTCTAATGGTCAAATTATGCTCTACATTGGAAGAAAAGATCTGTTTGGTCATTATTATTGCTTTGTTGTATATTAAAAAAAAAAGATCGGAAATAGGGCGGGGGGGGGGGGGGGGGGGTGGATTTTGGTATTTTCCTGTGTGGAAGAAGATTTTCTGCTTGTCTTTTATGCTAAAATGTTATCTTCAAGTTCTCAGATTATTCTGGAAAAGAAAAAAAAAGAAAAGAAAAAAAAAGGAAAGTTGCAGCAGATTTTTCTTCTAATGCCTTTAAAAATAAATCTTCTGTCATTTAATTCGAAATCCTGAAAAATGTTTATTGTTTGCAATAGTAGATGTGTGGCAGTATATCCTCTAGCAGAGGAATGAAACAGTTTTTTCCCCTCTAGAAATCTGAGGATTTATGCAGTGAAACCACAGATGAAAATTCTTGGCATACTTGTGTTTCTGAGGTACCAAACCTACAGAAATGCTTGCTGCCAGCTTCCAGGCCTTCTTCCTATATATCTATTATAATTAGCTGAGAAGCACAAACATACTTTCTAGAACCATTTTGGAAGGGTATATATTAAAGAAAAAGAAAATGTTTGGATGGAGTCTTCCCTGCCCCCAAGCACAGGTATTTGCATTTTCATCTGATTCACCCAAGTGTACTTCTGTTTGTGGGCAGAGGATTTAAGAGACTCGCATTCTGGAAGATTTCTTAGTGGTACAACCAAATTTCCTCAAGCCTTAGACAAGAACAATGGAGCAACAAAACCAGATCTAGGTGTTTTCTCTGTGTAGCTTTTTTAATATTTTATTTTGCCTCAACATTGTAGGCTTTTTTCTTTTCTAATACACTTGGGTGCTAAGAGTTTCCATTATCCTTTCCGGGTTAGGGAATTATTTAGTTATTTCTTATTGATACATTTCAAATAATAAGGCACTCCATCTTTAACTCCAACCTGTGTAGCAACTGAGATTTTTTTTTTTTCTATTAATTACTTTATTGGCAGTGTGTTTCAGATGGAGAACCTCACCAAATGAACACCCTAGACTCTAAGTAACTTATTTAGTTCTCTTTTACTCCCTTAATTTTTCGTTATAACCTTTATTGAAATTTCCCTGGATTGCTCTAAGTCACGAGTGATGGGACAGTACAAACTGTATACCCCACAGCTTGAACTGTCTCTATCGGGGTGGAAGAAAATAGAATTCATTGGTTCTTTTCAGACTTTTGGTTTAGATTCAAAACTGAATAAACTGGATGAAATGCAAAACTGGATAAAATATTAATTTAAATGTGTCTCTTTGAAACATGAGTGCCCAAATGTAGATCCTGAGAACTTTTTGCTTGGAAGTGCATTTTACTTTGTATGCAGTTAATTAAAAGGTCTTAAACTGTGCCAGACCAGCACCAGATATGAGGGTTAGTCCCAAAGATAGTGAAAATCCTGTGTTTTTTTAATGCAAACCTAAGTACTTAACAAAATTATAGCACCAGCTATAGTATAGACAAGTCAAATTAAGCATGACTATATCTAGTTTCAGATCTTAAAAGCAATACAGACTCTATCAGAGAAACAGAAATATGAAGACATTTTCAGAATTGGAAGCATAATGTAAAACACTTGACCTGAGGATGCATGGATTTGGGATTCCCAGAACTATTTCCTGGCCAACTATATATTTATTGCAACATGTGCATTAACTTACCCATTAATCACAGAAAGGTGATTCCAGAATAAGCATTAATTTTTGAAAGTCATGAATACATGAGTAAGTTTTACATAGTCAATTTGAGACATGCAGCTAGAAAGTGACTTTTGGTTGACAGCATGGAAAATATTTCCTTTTGGCTGGTATCACAAATATGTCAGAACAGCAGGGTACCTGCTTTGGTACTGAAAAGCAATCGCTTGGCATCCTTGTGGTTTAAAAACCCAGGAGGCCGAGTTTTTTTCCCTCATTTGTCCTGGAAAGTAAATGCTGACTTTCAACTGTTGTGATAAAGGGCTTAACGCTTCTAGGCCTGAAGTCACCTTTAAATTAAATTTCAGAGCCCTGCTTGTTTATGCAAAAAGTGTTCTCTTTTGGTAAATGTAGGTGTATATTCTCACTGAGTTTAATAGAACTGGGTTCTGTGTCCAATAATAAAAATGCAGGGGTGGGGTTTTTTTTGCAAGGACATGTGTCTGACTCTGTTTTAAAAATCTATCTTGATATAAATGTTGTATTTAATGTAGCCCTACTTCTGTGAAATTGCTGAGGGGAAATCTTTCATTAAGAAGATTACTGTATCAGTTAACCACTCTCAGTACCTCTTTGAGAAACAAAAGTAATAATTAAAAGACATTGAAGCCTGATGTTCGAACAGGACAACGTATAAAATGATCTGTAATAGTTTAAAAAATGCAATACATGGTGTGTTGTTTGAGGTAGAACTTGGCCCTTCAGTTTAATACTTGCTGTGTTGTAAAAGTGAAATAGAAAACTGGGCTGCAACAATACCACTCCTCTCCCCTGGACTTCCCACTGGTTTATTTCTCCCAGTGTTCCCACATTGATTGTCTCCTGTTCTGTTTCACTGTGTTGGCTCTTTTGTTTTATTTGCATTTTAAAGCAGTGGAAAATCGATGCTACTTGTAGCTGAGCCTCAGTTAGCAGAGGCTCTTGCCCTGTGTTTGTATAATTGCTTAATTTCAGCATTAGTGTGGATCCAGCTGGCTGCATGTTTTTCTGGCTGTACGCATTAGCTAACATGGCTTATTTGTGATCCTGTTATTGTCTGTATCAAAATAACAATAATTCTTGATGTTTTAATGACTCTTCGCCAGATGTTTCATCACCTCATAACTGGGGTGATGAAAATGCATTTAATTAGTTAAGCATTGGGTTTGTCTATTTACATAGAGAATAGTTTTTTTCCTGCAGTGACATACTGATGTGATCTTAGATTTTATACAGTGGGCTTACACTTAAAGGAAAGCTTTACATTAAAAACAAAAAGCACTTCATTTTTTTATTAAGTGTATTTCCATCCTGAATGTATTCTGTGTCATGACATTTTAAAAATAAACCCCTCCTTGTTAAACAGTATAATAGATGTAATAATTAAGCAAACAGATTTAGAGCTTTTTAATAATTTCCAGATTGAGAGGACATGATAACAGATTGATGTTTCTGAATGATTGAAATGGATGGTTTTTATCACTTTAAAATATTTGAGATAAACTGTGCTGGTAAACACTGGGTGCAGTGTCCATGCTGCTGCAATTACCACTGGCTTTTGTTGGAAATAGTGTTTTCTTTCTCTCTTCTTTTATATTTTTATGAAGTGGTCTATGTTTTAATTGCCAGTATATGGGTTGTTGGCAAGAGATACAACCACATTGCCCAGAACAAACAGTGCTGTATTTGTCTTATCACTGTCTCTTTTCTTTTGCATTATCAGTGAGTGGAATCCCTATTTGCTTTGATTTTTTAGGTCATATTGTAAAAGATTCTTGCTTTTATCTTCTTCTATACCAAAATGACCCTCTGAAGCCTGAGCAAATATTTCAATTTCACTCTGAAATGGGCCAGATGGAAGAGCTGACTTCTGCTGTCACAAAATTCCCTCTGGAATGCTGTTAGCAACATTTAAACCATGACTTCCATGGGGTCCATTTTATCCTTAATGACAGGACAGGTTAGAAGAACAGCAGTGATAGCAGCTATGTAAGAACATCCTTCAGTTAAGACCAGAGCTTAGTGTTCAGTCATTGCTGGTTACTGTCATGTGCCATTATTCCACTCATTTACTTGACTTGCAACAGGAAGGGCTTCAGTGCTCCATGGACACTGGGCAGCATCCTTTTTCATTCTGCATGCTTCAGTGTGTCATTAAGCTCTCTTAAGAATTCTGCTTACAATCTGCTGATTTAATAGTTTACTGAAAAGGGAAGGACTGTTTCCCTCAGTAATTCCTTTTGGTATAGAATAGCATTATTATATCCTGTATTTCTTGTCATGAATTTACAATAAACTTGGCCATAGAAATTGACCCTAGAACTCTGGATGTATCAGGAATCTGATTGTTTCATCTATTTGGCTGCTGGGAGACACTTGAGGATATGAAGTGTCCCTAAATCTGGTTTAACAAGAGGTGTTCTTTCTTCTTCTGTGGAAGAAAAAAATCCTTTTACAGACAAAGACTCCGGAATCATTGTAAATCAAGCCACTCTAATGATTTCAGTGTCATTATCCCATTCTGATTCCTTGTTGCTGCTTGTATGGGTGAGCAAAAGAGCTGTGGCAGTCCAGTCCAAAAAATGTCTAACCCCTTACATGAGCAGTGATCAATGCAGTACAGTCATCAGAGAGGACTCAAAGAATCTGTGATGTGAGAAATTATTAGTTTGCTAATTAGTTAGCCCCAAATGTAGGGGGCTGCAGAGCTTGTCTGCAGCTCAAGAGCTGGGTGGCTGTAGCAGAGCAGGACATCAGCAAACTTCTCTCTTAAATGTTGAAAGGCAGATGGATATTTTAGTATGTTCGTCATGGTTTATAAGAACTTTATTTCTGACTTGTGAATATTGATACTAGCTAAGGGCACTGCCAAATAGCTGTGGCACTCTCACTGTAGCAATGAGCTAACAGTCTGTACACGGTGCATTTCTGTGTGCAGCTACCCAGATTAAAAATCTCTATAAAATCTTCCCTGCACCTGGAAAGTACCCTAGCTGTGCTGAGACAAATCTGACATTAGCAGGTGCTGTTGGATCTGTATATATTTATTTGGCCATCCTAAGCCTCACCTGGCAGCCCTTAGAGCTGGGGGCTGTTCTGTGTTTGTATGATATTGAATAGGGGGGATCCCAGTGCACAAACTGTTCCCGTGTTCTGCATCCAAGGTCTGCAGCAGAGTTGGCTAAAGCTGATTGACTGTGTCTTCGCAATACAGGCAGTTATTTACAGTATTTATTTTTGTACGTGGATTAACCTGAGATATGCTGAAGACTTGGGAAGTTCTTCATGGTGTCTTATTTCACCCTTGACACTGCAGCAACTGAGCAGCTTCCGACAGTGCAGTGAGTGGTGTGGCGAACATCTGTCCCATGTGGTTGCTTGCCTCTTTCATCTTTAGGGAGAAGTTCTTGGGTCCTGTGGTGGGTGGTTGCTTTTTTCATAGATTAGATAGAGTGTGCAGTTTATGTCTGTAGCTCTGAAGACCAGAAGGGATAATCAGATCCCCTTTGATCCTGTAAAAGGCTGTAGCACTCCATCAAGCTGCAGCATTACTGAGCTGTGTTCTTAATATGAGCATGATCACATAAAAGACTTGTATCAAAGAATTAACAAGATGAAAAAAAAAATCAGGCAGGAACCTAAAGTTTTCACATCTTCTCTTTTTATTATGTTAACTTTCTATCTATTTTTTATTGGAGATGGGACTGCTGTCATACACTGGTGCTGCTATTTGCCAGAAGTCAATACACAAATACCTTCTGTGTTAGTGGTTGCAAACCTGTATGAAATAAGACTCTCATGGTCTTTCCTCCCTTACTGCAAATTGTCACTGATGCATTCAAGTGCAGTGCAAAATTACTGTTTGGCTATTTTATGTTACTGACATGGTATAAAAGTAATGTGTTGACTTTTTCTAGTGTACAAACCGTCTAGGCAGAAGCTAAGATAGCTGAGCTATTTCTTTTGTGTTGCAGATGAATGTTGCATTCCTTGGTCTCCAAGTGCTGGTTTACATTTTGAGTGATGTCGAGTAATTAAACCAGACTGCAGCTGCTTAGTGATTCAGAAGTACAGGGCTCTTATGCTGTAAAAACAACAAGCAACTCCCCACTTACTTTTTTCATTGTTTTCTTTGGGCATCATGCAGAATGATAAGTGAAAAACCTTATTTCCATTTTTATTGGAGAGACAATAAGAATATCCCACTTTTATCTAATATATAAAAGGGATATTTTTTTATTATTGTCTTAAGTTAATTCCAGAATTAAAATTCAAGACAGGAATAAAGTTTTTCTGTTATGAGGATGGAGAATGGCTTTACTTTTTCTTTAGATATGTTGGATATACCAAAAGAAGTTGAAAACTTGATTAATTTATAATGTGTGCACTTTCACTGGGAGTTATTCTATCCAATAAAAAGGATATGTTAGTTATATTTAGCATTTTATTAATGATGCAAAAAGTAATAGTTTTTTACCAATGCGGTAACAAAATTATGAAGTTGCAAAATTTAGTACTTGTAAGTAGCATTTAGATTGGAGTACTCCAAAATCTATGGGCAACATTATACTCACAGATGCTGCATAAACTGTGCTAAATCTGTTAGCAGACATATCACAGCTTTCCAGCAGGAAAACCTGGTATCAGTACGAGGTTGTAGGAATGCCTATCAAGGTTGGTATGTGCCAGCCAAGAGACACAGTTGACCACTGAGATTTATTTCATGTGCAGATGCAAACTAGCAAATGAGCATTTTCAGCAAAATATTTATTCTGATATTGGTCAAAATGTTAGTGTTTGTAAAAATAAAAGAATTCTTTAGTGAAACGATGGCTGTGGATGTGAATGTAAGTCACAGATACCCATGTCTGTGCGTGGGGCAGAGTTAGAAACCAACACTGCCTAACAAGGAAATAGTTAATCTAATGTATTTTTGACTTAATCATCTAGTCCCAGGCTCAGCTGTCAGGTCCAGGTATGGAACATTATGGTATTTAAAACCAATAGCACATGTGACCTTTGTGCTTTAATAGTTGGATCACTAATTTTAATAAGGTCTTGTTAGATCATCTTTTGTCATAAAGTACACTTGGCTGGAAAAATGGACATCAACAGCTGGTTTAAATATTGCTGAATAGTGCACCAGAACTGCAATGCTAAAGGAAAATACCTTTCTGTAAAGTGTTAATGCACAGGGAAACAATTCCAAGAGGTGTAAATGGGTTAGTTTACCTGACATAATGCTGTAATTGTACAGGAAATTGCATAATGTACATTCTGTGGGTAAAAGTGACCTAAAAATTGCTTGAATATATTATCAATACATTTTTCTTATTAGCATCACTCACAGTACTTTACCAAGAAATTGTTGCAGGTTTTTTTCATAAGCAAATGCTGCTCCCAGTATGACCAATACCCAGTTCAGACTAAATGTAGCATTTTTTTCTTGCTTTACTTCTCTGGAAATTCAATTACAACATTGACACATTAAATACTTTCTTCTGCAGCTGCTCTTTCTGATCACTATTGATGATTTTTTTCCAAAGTTGAAAATATGGCCAAGTGTGATTAACACCCTGCTGGTGTAGCAAGGCTTACTGCAGTGGAAGGTTTTGGTTTAAATGTTTGCCAAATCCGTAGCTGAGCTGTAAAGTGGGGAGCTCTCTGCATCATCCTGGCATGCTGGATGTGTGAAGTGTAGTGTGCATGGCCTTGGCACTCTCTCTGGATAGAAAAGCTCATAGGAGGTCATGGAACTCTTGATTGAAATTTGTTTTTGTGTGGCTGCCAGGCTGGAATATAGTTGTGATTTCACTCAGGGTCTCGAGGACTTTGTCATCCTCATGTGTAGAACTGTATGTTTTGTTTTACTTCCAGCAGGAAGTTCAGCTGGGAAAAGCTAAAGTATTTTCACTGTCTTGCAGACAAAATACCTTAAATATCTTACACTAGTTGTCAGCCTGTTAGCAAACTAAAGCTAAGCACTGACCTATTGCCTGTGGTTGTGTTTCGGTCTGTGTTTTTCTCGGGTTCCTGTATCCCACTCAATTCTGTGGTTACTGAATGCTTTCTGGGATAAAAATAAATAAAGAAGCTTGTTATTGCTATGTCTGTTTACTCCTTTATGTCTGTCTTTCCCAAGGAAAACTGATGTGTTTGTGTTCATTTTTCCCCTTTTTTCTTCCTATGTAAAATGCAGAGTATAATTTCAAAAGGGAAATGGATCAAAAAGTGGTGACTGGTGGTGGTGGTCTGTCCTCATGTCCTTTTGATCAGGGCCTGCCCAACAGCCAAGCCCCATCTCCTGTGCAGCCAAGTGTCCTTGGTACAGAAATGTGACTATTCCTGAAAAGGGGACTTGTTGAGTGATGTGGCTCCCAGGATCTTTCAGGAATTTTGGGCCCCTGAAAATTACGGCCTTGAAAACAGAGGCAGAGAATGTTCTGCATGACCCAACGTTCTGCAGTGAGCTGGTGAAGTGAGCAGAGCACAGCAGAGACCCAACATTCATTACTTGAGTCTTGGTTAACGAGAGGTTGTGAGGATGCATTTTGGAGGTGCAGTGTTTTTCTGAGGGATGGCACTATCAAAGAGGCAAAAGCCATAATCCAAACTGTGTATTACTGGAAAACACCAGGTGATGCCAGAAAGTTTTTGTGGTCATTACAGAGCAAATATGAAGGACAGTGAACAGAAAGCTGGATATTGCACTACTTGAAATTACTTATTTGTCTGTGTCTAAGAATAAGTTCACTTTGTTGAAACCTTGTACATGTAGACAGTGAAACGTATTTGAACTATCCTCATGACTTGATCTTTTTTCCATGTAGTGCAGCTTTTAATTGAAAAAGCAGTTGAGCCCTCATATGTATGTTTTTTCCTAATCAATACCTATTTAGGCACTGTCTGTAACTTGAAAACAGCTCATAAATACCAAAGTCATACCAGGGCTGCTGAAAATTTGATGCCAGTATGTCTGTCTGTAGTTTGATTTTTTTTAATAAAAGCAAACAAAAAATAGTGAACCAACAACATTTTTTTTAAAAGGATATGATTTTTAATAGAAATGTCAAGTATTTTAAAAAGTGTTCCCCATTTTTATTTGATAATAGAATCCCAAAATATTACAACATGTCTCACTACAGTGTAAAAGTATTTATTTTCTCTTTCCACCCTGTACTCTTTGCTATTTTTAAAACTGGGCAACATTTAATGGTTCTTGTTGTTACCCCTCCCATAAAATAAATGGACAATGCAGCAGGAGCAGGAAGCCAGGTGCCTAATTAAACAGATGTTAAAAAACTTCATCTGTGATAAATACACTAAAAAGTTGACATGCCACTCACTTTCTTGATTTTTAATTTCTTAGAACTTCAAAAATTTTAGCCTTCATGAGAATTGTCTTTATTTGGAAGGAAAGGTAAAGATTTTCACTGTGCTTGTCCTAGAGGATTTGTGCTGTGGTTGGTGTGTATGGAGCCTATGCCAAGAGCTGGAAGGTAGTAGACCAGAAATAGCTGTGTTTGAGTCCTAAATTGGCTGCTGGGATAATAAATAATGGGGGGGTTGAAACCATAGTATTTATTCTTCACTGAATTTAGAAAGTGTTCTCAGTCCATCTGCTTTTTGTTTTAGAAACCTAACCCAGTTTTGCCTATGTAAAAATCTCAGATGCTAATTTTGAATTTTGTGGGGGGTGTTGGGGTGGTTAGTTTTGTGTTGGGGTTTTTTGTTTTTTTTTGTTTTTTTTTTTTTAAGACCACCCACACTGGGGCACCTGCCAGGTTTTCTGGGGTACTTCCTTTACTTTGCAGAGCTCTGAGGTTTTCTGTGAGTGTGTGTGCTGGGTCTCATCCATTCATCATTATTACATCTTAATGTAGGTTTCAGGTTTGCTAAATTATGTTAAATCACTTCCATATTGAAACACATGAATAATTTTAAATGACTGCAAACAGCAGGATCAGATTATTAAAGCTCTTAATTGTTTCTGTCTTTTTGTCTGAAAGCTTGAAAGCCTTCAGACTTCTGATGTGAGTTATGAACTGACAAATAATGTATACTATAGACCTTGCAGTATTTCCACCAACAGCACATCTGAGACATGGTGCAACTAGGAACTCTTTTTCTGAGGGAAGCACAGTTTAAAAGTATGAATGTCTCACAAAAACAGTTCAGTATAAATCATATCTAATGGAGTTGTAGTCAGTATAGTTTGTAGATCAACTGAGAGAAGAATGTATTATTAAAAATACTTGAATGGCAGGAGTGTCTCGTTTGTTAATAACTTTTTTAATGCATGCAAGGTGTCCGTGTGTCAGAAAGATCTAAAGATAACAACAACAATAACAAAGAGAGGAAGGGAGGAAAGGATAAAAACAAGCCAAGAGTCTGAAGTCTGAGAATATTCACATTTGAATTGCAATTTTCGAGTCCAGTTCCTACCTGATTAGGCAAGGCAGTTGTGTAGACTGCAGAACATATAAAGCATGCAGTAGAGAAAGATTGATAGCTCTACAGAGTTGCACTGTGATGGAGAAAATATTCAAAATGCATGTGGCAGTAGTGACAGGTCGAGCACAGAGACTGAAAAAAGGGGAGGAGAGGGTTTGGGTACTAGGAAAACAAAATGAGTCAGAAAGCTGTACCTTAGCTCCTGGGTTACCCTTGTCCAATCCGTGCTCCCTGTGGTCAGCTCACCGAAGGGCTGGAATGAATTGGGTTTGGGGAGGGTTGGAGAGGAAGGGGCCAAGTCTTGGGAATGCTGTGGAGAAGCAGATGGGCTGTAGGAGGATAAGAGAGGAGGAAAGAGAGTAATTGAAGGATGTAAGCTTCAGTGAACAGGAATAGCCATATCAGCAGTGACAGAAGGAGGAAGTGAGCTGAGGATATGGGAGGAAAGTCAGCTGATCTTGGTGATACCACTTGGATGTGTTTATGTTTGGAATGTGATGCCTTTAATTCTGTTGGCAAATTTGTGTGTTTCAGACTCAAATCATTACAGTTGGCTTGATGGCTGCGTCTTTTTCTAGTATTAAATTTGTGATGCTGCATTTTAGACATCTTGATTCTCCTCTAGAAACTGTGTGGATGTATGTGCAGAAGTAGTTACTCCCGGGAAATTACCTTTGCCATTTCTTAGCTCCTAGGTTTCCATCCAAATAATTTGAAAAGTGAGTGTTTATCCTGTATATGTCTACGTGCCCACTTGGACCGCTGAGGTCCTTTGGGGATTTTCCCTTGGTAATACAGTCTGTTTCACATGTTGAACCCAGGCTTCTGTGTTTAGAGCTGCCAGTGAGTCACACTGGGTGTCTGACCCAGCGAGCTCCGCTCACAGTCCTGCTGCTTGACTTCACTGAATTCATTTCATAACTGAGCTATTGGGCCACCAAGGTGGTTAAAGGGATGGAGCACCTCCCCCATGAGGAAAGACTGAGAGAATTTGGATTATTCACTCTGGAAAGCAAAAGACTTTCGGGTGACCTAATTGCAGCCTTCCGGTACCTGAAGAGAGCCCACAGGAAAGATGGAGAGAGACTCTTTACAAGGATATATAGTGACAGGACACACAGGGGGATGACTTCAAACTGGAAGAGGACAGGTTTCAATCAGATATTAGGAAAGAATTCTTTACTGTGAGGGTGGTGAGACACTGACACAGGCTGCCCAGAGAAGTTGTGGATGCCTCATCCCTGGAAGTGTCCAAGGCCAGGTTGGATGGGGATCTGAGCAACCCAGTTCAGTGAAAGGTGTCTCTGCCCATGGCAAGATGGAACTAGATGACCTTTAAAATCTTTTCAACCCAGGTCATTCTGTGAACAAAGAGACTGCATAAAAAAACCCCAGCCTTTGAGATGGAAAAAGCTGTTGTCCTTATTACTTTTTTTTTTCTTATGTTGTTAATAAACCTGACAGTGATTTAAGATTCTATCACTTTGGAATTGTGCAATGTTGTTTTCCAAATTGCTTTCTATCATCCCTACCTTACATTTTGTTTTGGCATAGTTTCAAGAATTGTATAGTTCTAGTTTCATACTTAAGAAACTAGCTTAATTACTTGTTTTAGTGGGTTTTTTTTCATATTAAGACACAAGAAATAAGTTAGAGATGTGAGAAATCACACTTCTAATGGAAGAGGATCTAATTCGGCACAAGGGGGCAGTCATGTTATACATGAAATTTTCCCTACTTTGGAGTTACTCAACTGTGGGTTAATAGGCATTTGGGTGACTAAAACTAGCATTGTAGGGGGTGGCATGAGTACAATCTTACATTTCAACACGTTTCACTGATGCTCCAAGTAGAGTGTTTGCTAGAATTTTAGGAAAGATTTATTTGTAATCCTTATTTTGAAAGGTAATAAAAAACTGAGTGTGTATGACAAATCGTTCAGTCTTAAAGGTTAAAAATACATGTATATCTATGTGTATGATAATGTAAGTGTTAAATGAGATGACTGTAGTAATTTCCACACTTGTCACCTACAGATTCAAGGGTTAATATCACCTCAGGATTGTGAAATAAGAGGAAATCTAAACATAATATATCTTTTAAAAACTCTGGATGCAAAGGATTTTAGTTAGAAAGTGTACTTTGTTTAAAAGTTGTTGATCTCTGAGAAGGATTGAGTAGATCTCTCCAAATTTGTTTTGGACATGAGGTAGGACAGCACTCAGGAAGCCTTATTTCCATCCTTCTGAGGCCTGCTCCTTGCATTCCTAATGACCAGCTGGGTGATGTTCAATGCAATCACTGAAGATTCAGTACAATTACTGTGATTAGGGCTTGTTGGGAAGCATTAAAACTTAAAGTTGGCCAGATAAGTGATAGTATTTTCCCTCTGTCATTCTGCTTTGTGCTTGAATGATCCAACTACTCCTTATCTGAGTTTGAAACTGTTTGATTTGCCTTGCAGGTGAAGTTGCATGAGCGCAGGGTTCCAGAACTATAGTTTTAAAGTAAGGTGATTTTATTCTTAATCTGTCACTACACATCATGGAAAAGTCTGGCAGCATAGGTCATGAGCATAGCTTTGCACACGAGTTTCAAACACAGGTCCATGGTGAGAATAGGTCTCAGAAGAGAATGCAGGTTGGAAAAGAAGTTAACAACTTAACATGTTATCTAACTCTAAGTTTGGAATCTGTTTCCTGTTAAGAGAGAACACATATCTAAAAACTGATAGACCTTTAGTATTCTGCTGCTGAACAAGGTTACCTATAGCATTCTGTCACTTTAGCATGTCAGAATCTCCCTGGTTTCTGGAAACTATTAAAAGAAAAAGGAAAAACCCTTGAAAGATGAGACAAAATGTTGTAACTGGTGCTGGAACCACTGAGTCTTCAACTGGATATTAAGAGGCTGTTAGTGACTCAGAGGGGTGATAATCCTGAAGTTTATATTGCCATCTCCTAGTGTGTCTCCCTTGAGGTCATTATTGTAGAAAGTTGCTTTTTCCATGGAAAATTATGATACTAGGGAAGTTGCGTTTTTTTTAATATTTCTTTATCAAGGCTGACAGCATTTTGCTATGTATATTATTGGGGGCTGAATAATTGTTTCATCACATGTGGCATACTTTGCTGTCATGAAAGAATAAAAAGATTCAGGTGATTTGTCTGTCATGACCACCCTTACTTTAACCTCCTTAGCCAGGTTGGATCAACAAGAAAAAATTGGGCAGATGTACATACACTGTTGCATAGGGTTATGTGATCCTGTTGTCTTCATGTCACTCATCCCCAGATGACTTTTGAACTTCATGTCTAGCCTTACCTTAATTTCTTAATGAGTTAAGTCCAAATGATACTCCATTTCATTAACTAGCAGTTGTTAGGATAGGAGGAAGAGGGAAAACTCAGGTGGTTCTTCCACTGAAGTGAAAGTCTTACAGTCCACAAAAGGAGGTAAACAATCAGGTTTTTAAAATTCTCTTGTGCATAAAACTGTTTCTTTCATTAGAGAGAGGATGAGATGTTACTGAAGTTGAGAGCTGGGAAATGCCTGTAATTTAATGAGGTGAAGGCCTAGGTAAGTAAAGATACAGGTATACTCCACATGAGCAATGAAATTGTGAGGGGGATGGCTGTGACAGGCTGTTTTCTCAGCCTTGTTGGCACTTCTTGTAGAAAGCCAGTATCTTTACAGCCACTGAATGACTGACACCAGGAGACAAACCCTGTCCTGATAATTTTTCTATTCTTCTTGACAGGTAGGTTTAGATTGATTTAATATGACAGTTTGATGGACGTTTCAATTCAGGGAATGAATATTTCACTCTCACTCATGGCCAAACTAGTGAGATTACACTAATCTTGAACTAGGCATTTCTTCTTCCAGCATTTATCTGTCTGCTTCCAATGTGAAATTTTGTATATTCTACTCTAGGTTATAGAGGTGAAAAGTAGATATGGCAGCTCTGTTTGGGACAGATGGGGAGAAAGGTACTTCAGCAGTTCTTTGACAGCATAAGGTTTGGAGTATTGGTGAAAGTAATTAATTTTTCTGACAGCAGTCAGTATGTTTTACTTATCTCCATTGAAGGACAAAGCAAGTGAGGTGTACATGAGGCCTGAGCTTTTTTTTCTTGAAATTACATCTTATAACAATTTTGTAGGAATCCATCATTGACTCTTCTCCAATACTTGTTCCTCTAAACTGTTGCATCTGAACTCTAGTTTTGATGCATTCATGAGAGGGAAGGTGCTGCTGCATTATGGGCAGGGAAATAAGCTGCTGAGTGTGCTAATTAGTCTTGGTTCATTACAGGTAGTTGATATGTTCTTAGGACCCTTCCTATAAGGTTGTTAAACTACATTTTCCATTAAATGGAAATAGTTAAAGGTCCTTTCATCATCTTGCCATGAGGCTTGGCAAATCCACGGATAAATTGGTGGCTGGATTCCTTTGTCCCTTTGGTTCCTTCTTTTCACCAGAAAGACAAAGTATATAATTTCATAATCTGTCTTGTATTTTTAAAAATAATTTACATCTACCTTTTTTGCTTGTAAATCTTTCCTATAGGATAAAAGTTGTCAAGGTCTGAAGGATGAAATTCAAAGTGATAGCATGTATATTTTCTGAAGTTCAGTTTTAACTTTGGTCAGAGGCTCATTTATAATCCCCATTGGACAATGCGTTTGTTCTCTTCGACAGTTGAATAAGGGGAAAAGACATCTTGAAAAATGTGTTCCTGTCCTCTTTTTCTGTGTGCTTTTCTCTACATCTGTGCTTAGCAGAATCCCTCAGGGTATCCTGGATTGTATTTACCAGGAAGAAAGAATACCTGATTAGACTAGCATTACTCCTCCTGATTATGGTGTCATCAATTAACTTATATGACTCAAAAGTGAAGCTTGCCAGTCATTTTAAAGCTCTGGATAATGAAACTCAGGAAGTTTGTTCCTACAGCACATTTCTTCAACCTTTGTTTAAAATAGTATAAAATAACTTCCTTTAATTGGGGAAATATACTGTTGGCAAAAGGCAAGGGCAAACTATAACTCTTTAAACATTAGAAAACATGAGTCCATCATATCTGACAAGTTGGAACTGGTTTCTCTGCACATCCAGTAGTAGACAAATGGCATCAGTGTAATAATTAAAGCTTTATCCATGTAGTCATAAGCTATTATAAGTAATTGCGACTATTGCAGCCTATGAGTTTTGCTTTTCTTATCTTTCAGAGTGGGGTTTTTTTCCCTCCTTAAAGGAGGGGAAATGCCTCAGTGCTTTTGAAGGGCTGGTAGGACAGCTTGACAGTTGTGTAAGCAGCTGTCTGCAGAAATTCATTAAATGTCTGATTGTGCATAGCCATGTCTGACCCTCGGTGTGCTCATGCTGAGCCTTCCCCCCTGCCAGCTACCTTCTCATCTCTGGCTTATATTGTGGATATTCATTTACAGGGGTGCAGACTTCACTGGTCCTCCTCATAGCAAAATATGTCATGATCCCTTTAATTTTGTGGGCAGGGGTTCACATTTTTCTTTGAAATTCAAAAGGAATTTGGTGTCTAAATGGTGTGGCTTCACAGAAGAATGAATATAGTCCCATACACATATTTGCTTCTTGCTGCTTTTCTGTTTGAGGCTCTTCCATTTTCTTAGGTGATGTTCTAAGAGATCCAGAAAGTGTGGGCTTTTTAATGTCCAACTTTACCTGATTCTGTGTTTGGAAGTACTGGTACCTGGCAATTCTAACATAAAGGAAAGCTGCAGATTTTTAGTATTGCAAGGGGTGTTCAACAACTCAGATACTTGGAACTGGTGACTTCACATCTTGTGCTTATTTTATGTTATATCCCTCTGTCCATTCCCTGTATTCAGATTTTTCATGTTTCAACATCATTGTTCGATTTAGTTTTCCTCTTCAAATGAAATTTCATCAAGACTTCTAAAATAGATGTCACAGCTCATGTGTTTCTTAACTATGTGATGATGCCATGTATAGCCAAAAGGGTCTTAAGAACAATGTGGGATTCGTTCTGGCTTCTGTTAACATTTTTGACAGTTTGTTTTCATGGTTTGTTTTGGGTTTCTTTTTCAAAAAAACATCCCCAACTTGATTGTAGCTGAGAGGCTACAGGACTAAATCATGCAAAAACTGGAGCCGCTAGATTTAACAGGGTTTGTCAGTAACCTAAAGATTCCCTACAGCTGAAAGTTTTTTGGGAAACATTTTCTGAGACAAGGTATAGTGGAGCTGAAAGAGTTTTTCTGTGGTATCAGAAAGCTGCCTGGCTGTACTTTCTGCTTCTTCTGCCCTTGTAGCTGCACTGATAATTCTGTTTATTGCTTCAACCTGAATATTGTCTCATGCATTT
The DNA here is from genome assembly GCA_024734555.1 of Trochalopteron elliotii. NCBI lineage: Eukaryota > Metazoa > Chordata > Aves > Passeriformes > Leiothrichidae > Trochalopteron > Trochalopteron elliotii. Next base: position 1,469,371 of record JANPWX010000311.1, read on the forward strand.
TATTGGACAATAATTCTGATCTTGACCATTCCATGCTTCCCACAAAACTGCAGACACTCTCAGCTGAGTAGGCAATTAAGCCAAAGGAAGAATACACCACTTTTGGGAGTAGCTGTCTTCTGAACATGCAGCCCCCAATTTAGGTAATTGGTTAAATTGCACTTTGAGTGCTTTCTGAGTGTTAATAGCTTCAGTGGAGGTAAGGTTTTGTTTAACATACAGCGTGTGCCTGCATGTTTTGCTGAATCAGATCCAGCTGAATCCCTGTAAATGATCAGGGATTAGAACCAGGATTCTCCAGTTCTCTTGTTTGGACTATGTCTGCCAACTATGAGCCAGGTTGAGTAATCATAGCATTGCCAGCCTCGAAAAGGTCATAAATTGTGAGTTAGGCCCTGCTGAATCACAAGACTTAAGGAAGTATCAGCATCTCCTTTTAACCATTTGTTTTCTTAGCCCTTTGGCTACACATAGTTTTAAGTCTTTCTGTAAAGCTAGAAGTACACTTAAAATCTTGAAGGTGTTCCCATAAATCCTTGAAGCTTCAATCCTTCAAGTTTTTTCTTAAATCCTTTCTCTTGATCTGTATGTAATCTTTCTCTCTCTCATACACACACAGCCCATGTCTTTGTTTACTTCCATCCCTCAGAGAGAGGACACCAGATCAGTTGATGGCTTTGGAGAGAGGGAGGAGAGTTCTGGTATCCTAGAGTGTTCTCATCTATGCAGGAAACCTTTATTATTTCACCAGTTAAAACAAATTTTACTATAATTTTGTGTCTGCTTTGGCTGGTACATATCTAGAATTTTAAATCTGTAATGTTTGTGAGATTATCTCATAAGAAATATGTCAAGAATCAATAGTGGTTGTTTTATTGCCTGGGAAATTCAGGCAAAAGGCTTCCATTTCTGCAGTGGTGTAGCAGGAAGTATGCAGCAGAAGTTAAGGGAAAAACCATCTCCTTGGCCCTTTGAGCTGTGGTAAACTGGAGGACAACCGAGCCCATGGTCTGTCAGACACCTCAGCCTAGTCTGTGTCCAGTGAGGAACCTTTATCCCGACATTGTGGAAGGCTGTGTGTGTGTGTATGGATAAATGTGTGTGTATGTTAATTTACAAACTCATTAATTCAAGTGAGCACTTCTCTTTTTCTACACCATTTATTCCTCTCTGCTTTTAAGCTGATTTGTGCTCCTTAATTGCTCTTGTACTTTTGGCAGCTGAGGTGCCTTTTGTGCAGTGAAACTTGATTCTATATTCTATCTAATCTATGACTTGGTTTGCATTTTGTTGATATTATGAAGAAATTTTCTGCGGTGACCTATGATGATCTCCTCCCCTCAGCATTTTATATCTTTTAAATTTTCTGCCAATATCTATTTTATTTAATCTGGAAAAAGTGTGACCGGTAGGTTTGTCCTTCCTTTCTACTTGGCTGCAACAGGAGATGTATATTTTGTACTGCTGTCATAAATTGTGGTTCATTTATTGATAACTTCTACTTAAAACCTCTGTGCCTTGCATGCATGCTCACAAACATGCTCACTTATGTCTCACTGGGAAGTATAAAATGCATTTCTGAAAGCCAGAGCAGAAGTGTTTGTGGAGTCAACCCAAAGGTAGGCAGCAGGCAGCTCGTTTCCCGCCCAAATCCCGAGGTTTGCTCTGCATTCCAGTGCTGTGCCGTGTGTTTGTCGTCCGAGTGCAGACACATGTTCAGTCTAGCAGCTCCTCTTTCAGCCAGTGTTTGAGCAGCGGTTAAAAGAAGATGCACTCATGTGGAAAATCCTGGCAGCAGGCACCCTGGATTGTGTTACAGCAGCTGTCCTCAATGGGAAGGCATTGATGTTTACAGTGTGTGTTTTTCCATGGAATTTTGTTTGTCTGCCGTATATATACAACACAGGCTATTCTTCTCTGTGATGTGTTTTTCAGTGCTTTATACACAGTGGTAATATTTATATATTAAAGGGGAATGCAGATGTAAGGCAGACGTGAGCTTGAAAACATCCACAATTAAAACGTCTGATATGTAGTAACTTAGATTAATCACCATCTTTGAAACAGACAGAAAAAGGGGGGCAGTAAAAAGCCTTACTGATCTGAAACATGCAATCTTCAGCATAATATTGAAAAATCTTGGTAAAAATAGTAAATGCTTTTTAAAAGAGCCTATGAGTCAGCAAATTAATTAGTAAATTCTTTTTAATCAATAAGAGATTTTTTTTTTTTTGCATGGAGCCTCAAGGTGGTGGTGTAATCAGAATTGCAAATGGTTTAACTGACACTGACAATGTTGGATATCTTGATACAGGATGAAAAACCCTCTTTGCATTCTTTTTCCAAAAGTGTAAATGTAATGTATCACTTTTTCATAGATATTTTTAGTGGATTTGTCATTTCAGCACCTAGGCCATAACTGGCACAAGTATAAGATGATGATGTCACTTCTGCTTCTGTCATACTTCTATTTATTTTTAGGGGAGGAAATATTTTCTGGATCTTTTTCACTTATTGAGGTCATGGAATCCTTAAGGTTGGAAAAGACCTCCAAGATCATTAAGCCCAACCTTAGACCAATAATCACCATGCCAACTAAACCATAGCACTAAGTGCCATGTCCAGTTGTTTCTTGAACACCTCCAGGGACAGTGACTCCACCACTTCCCTGGGCAGCCCATTCCAATGCTTAACCATGTTTTCAGTGAAGAATTTCTTCCTGGTGGCCAACCAGAACCTCCCTTGGCACAGCTTGAGGCCCTGTCCTCTCTCCCAGTCATCTGGTACCTGGGAGAAGAGGCCAACCCCCACTTAGTTACACTCTCCTTTCAGGCAGTTGTTGAGAGTGATGAGGTCCTGCCTCAGCCTCCCTTTTTCTGGCCTAAATATCCCCATCTTCCTCCACTGCTCCTCACAGGATATCTTCTAGATATCCTAGAAAATAGCCTTAGCACTCTTGCCCTTCTCTGGACTTGCTCCAGCCCCTCAATGTCTTTTTTGCAGTGAGGGGCCCAAAACTGGACACAGGACTCGAGGTGTGGCCTCAGCAGTGCTGAGAACAGAGGGACAATCACAGCCCTGGTCCTGCTGGCCACACTATTGCTGACCCAGGCCAGGGTGCCACTGGCCCTCTTGGCCACTTGGGCACTGCTGGTGCGTGTTCAGCTGCTGTCACCAGCACCCCCAGGTTGTTTTCTGCCCAGCAGGTTCCCAGCCCCTCTGCCCCAGCCTGTGACCCTGTCTGGGGTTGTTGTGAGCCAAGGACAGGCCCCGGCACTCGGCCTGGCTGACCCTCACACAATCACCGTCAGCCCATTGATCCGGCCTGTCCAGATCCCTCTGCAGAGCCTTCCTGCCCTCCAGCACATCAACACTGCCACCCACCCTGGTGTGTCTGCAAACTGACTGAGGGTGCCCTCGATCCCCTCATCCAGATCACTGATAAAGGGATTAAACAGGGCTGGGCCCAGCTCCAAGCCCTGGGGAGCACCACTGGTGACCATGCCCAAGCTAGGTAGAACTACCATTTCCCACCACTCTCTGGGCTCAGCCATCCAGCCAGTTTTTAACTCAGCAAAGGGAGCACCTGTCCAAGCCGTGGGGTCCCAGCTTCTCCAGGAGAACACCATGGGAGATGTACCAAAGGCTTTAGGCTTTACTGAAATCCAGGTAGACAAGATTCACAGTGGGCCTTGCATTGTTTTCCAAAGCCGTAGTTCAGCAAAATGCTTTGTTGTGCTTGCTCAAAGTTAGGCAGCTGTTAGCTTGTGTAGGATTTAAGCACTAGCTTAATTGAGATTCAGAATATTGAATGATTTGTAGCTTATGGATAAGAAAACACCGTTTTTTTTCCCCTGGGTTCACGCCCATAAGGAGTTGAATATGATTTAAGTCCAAAGCCATTTCCACATCTGTTTGACACCCTTGGATCATTCCAAGACCTGTCTGTCCTAACAGCACCATTGTGCAATGCAGTGAGGTGTGTAAAAGGAAGAGCACCTGAAGAAAATCAGACCCTAATCATTTTGGATACTTCAATAAAAAGGAACAGCATAAGACCTGTATGAAATTGAATTGGCATCATGAACACCACATAGTTTGTCTGAAATATGTTTCTCTAAGCTGAAGAAACATCTGCCTCTGGGTTGGACCACTTGCTGTTTTGCTGTTGTGATAGGATGTAGATAGAAATCTAAGTACTCTAGTTGCTCTTCGGCAATAGATGCTCTGAAAAAATTGCACAACAGTATTTTAAGTAGAATTTGGAAAACCATGTTCAGTATTAGATGTACAATTGTCTTAGGTTTACAGAAAGAAATAATGTCTTTGTGTACAGGTCAGCCAGCCTCCAGAGTCTTCCCAGAGACAAAATCACACCCAGAGGCTTGCAGTCTGGCATAATTAATGAACATCATTAAAAAAATCCCTCGCAAATGAAACACAGATTTCGTGACAGAGTCTGCTTTAGCTTTTTATAAGAAGTCAGTACTCAGTACTGGTACCTTAGTCCAGATGCTGGGGTGGTGCATCTGAACAAATTACTGTGTTCCACAGTGAGATGGTCTCTACCTGTACTTCTAGGAGCTTGAGTTTCGATGATTTCCCAGCTGTCTGCTGTAAAAAAAAAAAAGCCCCAAATTTTAGTTGAACAAAAACTGTATTTTCAATTAAAAGACCATGCAAGTGTAGCCAAATCTTCACGTCTCTTCCAAGCGTTTATCAAAGGCATGTATTGTCAGCAGGAGGCTCTTACTGCACTTTGGTTTAACAAAGCCCAAAAAAAGTGGAAGGTGTACAGGGCTGCAGTTCAGACAGTCTTCCTTGGGCATAAAAAATAATTTATTTTTACTAGTACCTCACACAGTCAAGTAGTCATAGTTAGTTTCAGCTGAGTCTTCCTTCTCTTTGATCTCTGTGCTGCCTGCTATTATAAGATACTGAATTATCACCACCTCCCTCAGGCTGTCTCAGAGGTTTACAGATGCAAACTTTCAAATCAGTTTATGTTCAGCTGTATTCTCCTTACTCCTAACATGGCAAACCAGCCAAAGCAGAGTTCACAAAAGAGAAAAACAGTAGTGCAAAACACTTAATATATAATCACCCATTTCTTTTAAAAATCTTTCCCAAAGAAATATTGTTTACCCTTTCATACTGAGCTATGATGAAAGCCAAGTCCCTTTGCAGTTTGCATTTATGGTAGGACATTTATATAGAAGCATTCGTAACAGTGATGGTGGTTTCTAAAGTATCCAAGGTAATTGATTTACGTGTTTGTTTTTGTTTGTGTACCTGTGTAGCTGTACCTTGTGCCATCAGCTTTGGGCAAAGCACTAGCTCAGCAAGAGGAACAATGTGTGGAAAATCAGACCTGTGTGGAATTCCATGTTGACATTTTCAGCAAATTGCTTCCTTTTTATTTTTTCTTTCTTTCTTTCATTAGAATTATTAAAGATGTAACCACAGAGTCTCTTTTACAAAGTGCAGATCCATACTGCTGTCACTTTTCATTGCATTTCTCATATGTGTTGTGGCCTTGAAAGCAATTGGACTATAAATAATGCAACTCCAGTTACGGAATTTGGTTAAAAAAAAAAAAAGTAAGAATCTGTAGTTCTATTTTCAGAGAGAAAAGTTGCTGCCTTTTCCATTCCTTACTCTGGGATTTGAAACAAACTAAAGTAATACCTTGAAAGCTTTTCAATTTCCCGAATGTGTCTTTCATTACCAAGGACACTTCTAAATTCTATTGCTAAATCTTTAAGGCTCTGTGAGTGTAGGCAACTGTGAGGGAAGCTGCATAATTCAGTGGTGAAGTCATGCCTGATTCATTGACCATTATTTATTATACAATAATTTCTGTAGTTCCTAAAGATGGTAATCCTAGCAATAAGCACTGATGGGAAGTCAGCAATCTTGGACCAGAAATGAGATGATCAGCATTATCAATGATCAGCTGACCAATCCATTTAAAAAAAAAAAAAAAGTAAAAAAAAAGTAATTAATTTTTGTTTCTTTACTATTGGTGGGTACGTTTTTTTGACAGTCTTCTTTTTTTCTCCCTGCTCTCTTCAACTTTTCTTATTTTGGTTCATTAATGTAATTTAACTGAAACATGCTCAGGAAATTCCAAGTGCATGGTGCAGGTGGCTGCTACAGGCTTCCCACACTCAGCTTTTCTGTATCTCCGTAGTGTAACCTGTGTATTCCTGTCCTTCAACTCTTCTTAGCTGGAAGTCTTTGGCTGCAAGTAGTGACAACCTGTATTGTGTCCTGGAGAAGATGACAAACGGCAGCTGGAGACTGGTTTGGGAACAACTGCATTTATTTTCATTCGAAACATAATCTGTGTCTCCTCCCCCTCTCCTTTCCCCTCCATGTTTTGAATAGAGCACTCAGGGAAGGGAAGGAGAAAAGAAAAGTTTGGCTGGCACTTGTTTGCCTTGGGTTTAGTTCAGCAGCATCTGTGGCCTCAGCAGAGCAGGCAGCCCTGGGAGTTGGTAGCTCGCTGCTGCGAAGCAGTGAGGTGTGTTTTGTGTGCTGTAGTGCAGGCAACATTTAAATCCATATTCAGTGGTAGCATTCCTTTGTTCTGAGAGAGGAGGTGGGTAGTTCCTGGTTTCATGGAAGTCAGTGGGAGTTTTGCCAGAAATTTGAGCAGGCCTTAGATTTTATGGAGTTTTCAGCGTTGTTTTGTTTCCAGGATTTGTCCTGAGTTGTAACTTTATGTGCCAGCACTGTCTGTGGTGGCTGCTTTGCTCCCTGTGTGATGGCATGGTCAGAACCTGGTGCTTGAGTGGAAACGGTGCTAGTCTAAACAGGATCTGTGTGCTTGGGATTGTTTTAGACTGACCTGAAAGCAGTGCACTGTGAATTCCTTCAGTACCAGCGCTGGGATTGAAATTGAACGTGCCAGAAAACAACCCAACAGCTGTCACTAGATAATAAATGGTGCTGCAGGGAGGGGGGGTTGATTGGTGGGCCAGAAGGGCAGGTACACATGATGGGTGTGCTTCTTAGAAAACCAGCCCGCAGCAAGCTGGATATAAAGACACAGACCAAAATAAAAAGCTTCATATCCCCTCCTTAGGGACACGAGAAACATCTGACACATCCAGTTTTCTGAGTCAGGACTTGGCATGGTGTAATTCCATGCAAGGTAGGCACATGCTTTGGAGTGCTTAGAAGCCTCAAAACAGGGCAGTTCAAAGATATGTCTCTATTCAACAGAGCATCAATAAAGTAAGGACTTCATGCTAAATTAGGAACATATATGATCTAAGTACAGGTTTTATTCTTAGTAACTCTTCCAGTACCAGTTTGCCACAACTTGAAATTTACAGCAGTTTACAGCATTTAGATATCATTTGCTCTCATGATACCTAAATGGTATTCTAAGCTAACAATAGTTTTAAATTTGTATGTTTAAAAAAAAAAATTAAAATCTTCTTGATAGGAGATACTTGGTGAATTATGCCATTACTTTTCATGTAACTTTGTTCAATAAAGTTACATGAAAAGTTTGTAATGCAGTACTGACCATGCACAGTGTTCATTCCAGTTGCTAAGCAGCACAGAACTTTCTAGTACTTGAGAATGAAGATACAAAATTAAACCTGGATTGAAGAAATTTAATATAACCATTAATTTGAAATATGAAAAAAATCAAGATAGTGGTGAAAAGGAGCTTGTTTTTAACCTTTCAGTCTAAATCTTAATTTAGCAAATATAAAATAAGCTTTTAAACAAAATTTGATTGAAATTTTCCTTTAAAACTATAGAATAAAAGTCTCAGGATAGGAAATTGTGAATTATGCCCTTGTTTAATTTTAAGGAGAATACCCATTTTTACTAACCTGTTATGTTCTGCTAGTGAAAAACTATTGTAGAGAGTATCAAAGTACATTAAACCATGAGAAGGAGTTGACAGCAATGCCAAAAACTGTCCTGGACTACTTTACTATGCATTTTGATGAACAATGATGTTTACAATTTGTTTTCTAGTAGAATTGTATATTGTGGCCTCAGGCAGACTGCTCCTTTCTCTTTTACTGCTTCTTTCTCTTTCCTCTGACTATTAAAGAATTGTTGAGTCACCTGTGCCTGCTCCAGTGCTTGAACGTTTTTAGCACATGAAAGAGCTTTTCAAAACAGCATCCTAAATTAGGAATGAATTTTATTTTAAAAATCTTATTTCCATGATTTTTTTCTCTGTGGCACCATTGCATACTTTTTGCTAGTATTTCCCTACATCATTCTTTCTCAGTTAATTTCTGAAGTGGTATGTACATTTTGTAGGGTATATAGGTGTATGCTTAAGGTTAAGCACATTACAAATCATATCCTTACTGAGCAAACAACTTATGCATCTCCTTAAATCTAATTAAAGTTAATGGGATTGTTGACATGCTTAGAATTAAGCACATTCTTTAATATTTTTCTGAACTAAGACTACTGCTTTTGCTTAGTATTTCAGTATATTAGTCAGTTCTGCAAGCAGAATCGAATAAATAACTTTCTGCTGAAAATGTCTCATAATTGTGGTTAACTCTTCTCCATGAAGGAGACAGTGTGATGTACAGTATGTTCCTGGTTTAGTAGAGATGAGGAATGCTTTTATTGCAAAGAAAAAACCAAGTTTGTTGAGTTTTGTCTTTTTTGTTGTTGTTTTGAAAAGATAAAAATTCAGGTTTAATGACAATGCTGACTTAAAACCAACCAAAAAACCTCCGTGATGTTTACAAAAGAATTAACTTCTGCAAGTTATTCTGAACTAGAGCTCTCCTAGTTCACAGTCTGAGCAGTTCAGAACTGGTGCACTGACCGTTGAATTGAAGACAAGCAAATCAAAGCTGCTTTTCCTGTCACACATACTTGTGTTAATCCTACTACAAGAGACCAAGCAGAGACACAGTAGGTGTTAAGAATTGCTGAAAAGTTCAAAGTGTGCGTTCCCGGTAGGATGCAGTGACTCCAGGGTGCACTGCCTTTCAAAGGGTGACGTCGTTGCAGGCTCGTAGAAAGGCTCTGCCCCTTTCAGGCTGCTTAAAAGGTACTTATATTTGGTAGTCTGTGGAAAACTGAAAGGGAATGACTAATAGCCAATATGGTTACTACAGCTCCTGAATATTTTATTTTAATGTATTCCACTGCAATCATGTTATGAACAATTCACACTTAACAGAAACCAAAGAAGAAGAAAACCCTTTAGATCATCTTGGTTAATGCCAATGCAGGATTGTGTCCTACAATGGCATTTTCCTCTGGTGTCCATTTTTGTCTGAGTCAAGTGATAATGCTTTCCCTAAGAGACTATTTCACAGTCTAGTATATTTTACTGTTAGGAAATTTCCTGATGCTCTGTAAACTAGATTTAACTTTGCTTAAATTCAAACCATTACTGTGAGACAAATCTCCAGGAACTTAAGCTAAATAATTCCCATTGCCGTCCTTGGCAGTTTACACAATTCAGGTACCTGTAAGTCTTATAAATATACTATTAAAGAAACAGTGTTACTGCATACATTGTTTTCACAAAAGAACCCCAAACCACACAACAACAGACAAACAACAAAACCCCCTTGCAAACAACAAAAAAACCCTCCCAATACCAATTGAGTGTTCATCAACCTGTAGTTTTTCCATTGTAACTGTGTAAAAGTTTGTGGTGAAATCTAACCCCATGTTCATAACAGCTTCTGGCTCAGCTATGTAGCCTATGCTGTTTATTTATTTTAAAGATAATGGTGTATACTGAAATACAGAAGACACATGAAGCTGCAGGCAAGGGTGGTTTGGTTTGTGGTGGTTTTGTTCCTTGGGGGTTTTTTTTGAATCACACATTGGACTGTTTAGTTTTGTTCCAGATGTTAGAAGGGATTGCAGACCCTTAATATTAGCCTGATGACTCTAAAGAGCTGTAAAACTGACTGGCACATTCCCAGTTTTGGAAGATTTACAAAGACTCTGCAACATCTCTGACCTGAAGTATAGAAGAAGTGCAGAAAGAAGAGGTAAAACAAACATTTGTTGACAGTGCTAATAACTCAGTGAGGATCCAGCAGATACCCTCAAACCATCAGCTGTGCCATCTCGTGTCTGTATCTAGGACACAGGGATACAGGGACAAAGGGACCCAGTGCAGTTACAAAACCGTGTCCTGTTCAACCCCAGCTGCAGGAGAATGCAGGATGGGAAATGATTCTGTGGGGTCTGATAGATCTCTAACACAGATCTAAAGTACCAGACACCGGAATAGGATTCACAGGGTTTGCATTAGCCCCCATGAATGCCTCTTGCCTGTGCAAATTGCATGGATGTATGGCTGGCCCTGGCCTGGCAGCTCAGCCTTTGGAGGTCCCCTTTTGCACCCTGTGGCACAACTGTGAATAGATAAAGATGTGTGCAGTCATATTTTGTAGCTGCTTTATAGGAGATTTATTTTATCCTTTAAAATGCTCTTGAAACCACAGTTCTGCCTTCCTTAGGCTGTGATTGGTCTTTTTAAAATACACACAAAGAAAACACCTCTGTGTGTAATGCAGACCCAGCATTGTGTTTCCTTGCTAGAGAAGGAGTTAGGAAGAGATAATTGTGGAGTCCTAAGAGAGAATGAGGGGCTGATAAGAGCCCTGGAGTTGGAAGGCTGATGTGATAGTGTGTCCCTGCTGCCTCTCCTCCAATTACTGGCTGAAATGGCTCATCTTAATTAGAAACTTCCTGGCAGCTGTGTGTAACCTTCAAGGTTGTAGTGCCTCGTTTTTATTACCTGTGTCTCTGTAGTCAGCTATTAACAATGTGTCTCATTACAAAATTAAAAGCTTTGTCTTCCAAAGTTAGACTTATAAAAAGTGTTACACTCTGTATTTTGAAATGTCTTTGGATAAACCTTTCCCTTTCCTTTTTTTCCTATGTGTTTATCCAGTACATCTTGTGGAATCGTTGTGCTTAATTTAGATAGTTGACTTTACAAGAGCTCATTTATACCCATGTATGCTTTACGTGCATTATCTTTTAATGGAAAAAGCTTGGTTCAGAAAGCTTCTTGCAGCTGCTGTGTAAGTAGAGCACTGCAGAATTGCTGGAATGTGCTCCATCTGAGATACCAGAGCTGATAGCGATGCCCTGTTGCTTCTTTGGGAAGATAAATGTTGAATCAGCATTGCAATTAAACACGGTGAATGGACTGTGGACCTTGTCTTTTCAAGGTAGCATTTATTACAGGAGTCTCTGAAAGCACTGCTGGAGTTAAGCATCTGTAAGTACTTTTATTTATAAACCCTTATTTTTATAGCCTTAGAGCTTGACCGTAGAAATTTGCCCTTGGCAAGAATTTGGCACACAGGCCACTGTCACCACAGGAGTCAAAGTTATATATTTATTATTGTCTCCTTTGTAAATCTAATTCATTTTAATTAGAGATGGGCTTGTGCTGCAGTATTTGGATCCAAATCTTGAACTCTTCTTTCCCAGGTTGAGAGGATGCATGGAGTTGACACTTATTTTTGGGCCTGTCTTTTGCTTAAATTCAGCTGGCAACAGTTAGGCAGTGAGATAGTATTACTTTTACTATTTCCTTTCAAAGAACAAGCTTTTTGTTGTCAGTGTCCTTTCTTCCATTTAGAATGATGTCTTCAGAAATGCTCAATTTCTTTTTTAATATTGTATTTTGCAAAAAAAAAATCAAATGGCTTCTAGCTTTTGTTTTGTTTGGAAGAGAACAAAAAGTTGGAAGACTGATGTAACTTTGATTTGACTTCCTGGATAAACACTAGTCTGCACAGTTCATATTAATAGCTCTGTAACTCCTGGGTCTGGGTAATGACTTTTAGCTGTGGCTGTCTCTGGAAGTGAGGTCAGGCTTCTCAGGAGGGTTACAGAGCTGTGGTTTGTCTGTGCAGGGAGAAGACACTGAGGGCCAGAGCTCAATTACGGTAGAAACTGGCCAGTGCTGTTTCAGATTACAGGAAAGGCTTTTTGAAATACATTAATAGCAAGGGGAGGTGTAAAGAAAACATTGGACTGATCCTTGTGGAAGATGGTCACCCGCCTAATAGGGATGAAGAAAAAGCAGAGGCATTCAATGTGTATTTTGCCTCAGTTTTTGGTGATACTGATAGACCTTGGTGTGCCTGATCCCCAGAACTGGCAGCCCATGAGTGCTGGGACAGTGGCTTTCCCCTTGTGGACACTGAAACTGTGAGGGACCACCTGTGTCAGCTGAATGTTCACAAGTCCATGGGGCCTGTTGGGATTCATCCCTGAGTGCAGAAGGATCTCACTGGTGTTTACAGCAGGACCTCTCTCCATCAGCCACCAAAGGCCTTGGGAGTCTGGGGAGGTCTCTGCCAGCCACTGTTATTCCTGTTTGCCAGGAGAATGGGAGAAAAGAGCCAGGAACCTGCAGGCCTGTTAGACCAACCTCAGTTCCTGGAAAAACTGTGGAGAAGATTGTACTGAGTACTGTTGAAAGGTGTTTAAAGAACAATGCAGTCATCAGGTGCCATCGACACAGGCCATAAAGGGAAAGTCTAATTTAATTAATTCCATCTTTCTATGGTAAGGTCATCCACTTGGTGGGGAAGGGAAGGTGGTGAATGTAGTTTTTATGCATTTTAGTGAGATTTTTTTGGTACCATCCCTCACAGGATCCTTCTGGACAAGTTGTCCAGCTGTGGGATGGGGGGGTTTGTGGTGCACTGGGTGAGGAGCTGGCTGCAGGGCAGGGCTCCCAGAGTTCTGGTGAGTGGAGTTGTGTCTGGCTGGTGAGCAGTGCTCGCCTCAGGGCTCAATCCTAGGGCTGCTCTTCATATTTATCAAAGGTATGGTGTAGGAGTTGAGTGCAAGTTTGATGGTGACAAGAAACTGGAAGGTGCTGTTGACTGTCTTGAGGGACAGGAAGCCTTGCAGAGGCATCTAGATAGATTGGAGCACTTTGCAATAATTAATTACACAATGATTTTGCAATGATTAATGGGATGCAACTTCACAAGTGAAATGCCAGGTTTTGCACCTGGGATGGGGTACCACTGAGCATAAGTATCAATTGTCAAAAGGGTAGCTGGAAAGTAGCTGTGCAGAAAGGGATCTGGTGGTGCTCAGTAGTAGTCAGCAGCGTGTGCCTTTGTAGCCAAGAGACCAAACCACATCCTACAGTGCATGGAATACAGCAGAACATAAAAATCTCCAAAAATTACCCTGGGGACAGAGATACTTGCTGATAAAGTGTGACAAAGAGTGTCTTGCATTTGGAACAGCTGGTGAGTCATTCTCAGATATCCAGTTGCTAGTTCCTTTGTTTTGCCTTTGTTGTTTTGTAAATAAAAAGTATTTCAGAAAATATAAAAGGAATATTTTTTGGTATAAATATATTTTTAAATATTTGAAATTAAAAAAAATCAGTGAATCATCAATTCACTTTTTCATTATTACTTTTCCTATGTAACTTGTTTAAGCAGCAAATCAACTGCTCAGAATGTATCTTGTTTTTTTCTTAGTACTTTAAGGTACTGGAGGATTCAAACCTCTGTTTAAGCTATGGAAGTAGCCTGTATATTGCAGCACTTCACCTACTGCCTCCATCAAGGTTCATTTTGTTTGCTTGCCTTACCCATGATCTACAGTTCAGCAATGCTCACTGCTCATCAAGGAATTCGTTATCCCCTTCCTTCCCTGTGTTGACCATACTGAGTTTAGATGGTTTAGTATTAGAAGATTTTACTTGCAGTTGGTACCCCACAGAGGGGTTTCTTCTGCCTACTAAGCAATTCTAGAAATGCTTTATCCATGGAATATTTCAGTGCTGTTCTTACCCAGGAGCCTGAAAACAGTGGTTTAAACCCTGGCATTAATCAGCTGTGTGCTTCTTCAATACCCTCACACTGACTTCTGATCCTATCCCTTTCCAATTATGCGTTCATGTGTCTTCATTTTATAGAGCTTTCACTCTGTGCACTAAGTCTCCATCCTTATTCCAGATTATTTTGGAACTGGAGATAAAGAAATAAATTCTCACTTAGATAATCCCGGTGATAAAGTCTGTGTTTGTTCTCTTGTTCCTGCCTTTGTTTTCTGTCAGTGCAAATACTGTTACAATTTTGTACAAAGAAAAAGCAGACAAAAATTACTAATATTCCATGTATTGAATAGGTCTTACATCTTTAATTACTGTGTAATTTCTGAATTGCTGTATAAAAGACAGTCGTCCATAAATGTGCTGGCCTGTTTTCAGGTCGTGACAGTTGGTTGCTGTGGTTATGTGACTGGGATGTTGTACAATAATGTGTTTTGATGTGGCCAAGCACTTCAGAGTAGAGAAATTTGAAGGAATTAAGAGATTGCTTTCCCACCATGATTTATTACAGAGCCAAGCATCTCCTAAATATTTTCGGCTTGTGTTATCAGGTGTTTTTTTGCTGAAGGGGGTTAGATTAATATTGCAGAATTAAGCGATTGCTTTGATATGAGTGGTTACTCTCAAATTCACATTCCAAACCTGTTTACTCATGCATTGTACAAGCACAGGGTTTCTTCTGTTGAGCATTCTCTTCAATACATACTCAGTCCAATGGGACAAAAAAATTACTCTGACCTTTTGTGTATAGGCATAGAGCAGCAGAACAAGTAATACTGTGCTTGCAACACACACTTAAAACAATCAGTTGTGAAATTTTTGGGACGTAAGGTAGATGAAAACAGGTAATGTGTTATTATTATTATAGCTCTTGCTTCAAGAATACCATCAAGAGGGGTAATAATATTTTGTTTGTGCAGTGCTGTACTCATATCCATAGTTAATATGTATTTTCATGAACACTGCAAGCAGCTTTTCTGCTGGGGCTATAAGTCATGTTGTTTCCTTGATGGTTTGGATGTCAATAGCTGAGAGGCATAAAAAAAATAACCTCCTGTTTGTTCATTGGTTTCAGTTTTGTGCATGTCTCCATTGACCCACCAGGTGTGTTTGAGTGGTGTCTAGCTGAGGTTACAGAAGGGAACAAGAATTCCCTAAACACTGATCAATGGGCAAGTGGTGTTGGTGTGCAAAAGAGCGAAAAAGATTTGCTGAGAGTTGCATTGGCTCCTGAGTTACAGGGATGTGCTCTGTCAACTTCTCAAGTGCTCTGCTTGGGGTAGTAAGTACCTGATTTCACCTGGTGGTGAAGTGAGCTTCTGCCTACCTGGCTTTTCTGGTATACTCCTTCTGTTTTGCACACAGATCAAGCTTATCCTGATGTAACAGGAATGGTTTCCTTGCACTGAATAGCTGAGTAAATTTGGGTTAAGGTCTGGATCGCACTTTCCTGTCAAACCAGCATCTTTTCCTTCTGTACTGTGCACTTTCATAGGGCTGTGGAATTCCCATTGTATGTCTAAGTAAAGAGCTTAAAAAAGGGATAACCCTATCCTATCATGTGTAGAAAAACAAGTAAAAGTAACTAAAAGAAAAAACAGCTAACTTAGAAAAAGTGCAAGCTTGAGTTGATATTTCACGTGTTATTGTTGCATGGAAGAATTGGACCATTCTTGGAGGAGATTAGACAAGAGAAAATAGTTTCAGTGCTCAGCAAGGAGAGCTATCCTTATGACAACTTAAATGAAGAGTTTTGCCCAGGTTTAGTAACAGGTGGTAGTTTTGACATGTTCACAATATCACCATGCTGCATAAGGTGTCTATCTATATATTTGAACTTGATAGGTTTCTATAATAGTGACAGTTGAGTCAAACTGTATAAACTAAATACTGCTACCAATGTGCATGTAATCAAAGATGACTGGTCTGGAATAATGTAGTACTGGGTTAATGCTGAGTTGTTTTGTGGTACTGTTGTCATTTTCTTTTTTAAGAGAATGCATGTTGCTCTTTTATATATTCCTCGCTACCCTAACTGTAATATATAATATTTTTGTCTCTAGTTTCAAAGTGCAATGTCAAGTGCACTTTGACTTGAATACCTTATACATACATACATATTTCCTAGTTGAATTCAGTTTTCCTGTGCATGAAGAACAGTTTGCATTTGTAGAGACAGTCCAAAAACTTAAAACTGTATGTGGAGCTAGCCAAAAAAGAAACACCTGGAGCTGTGGTGCAAAGTAGTCCAAAACACAAAAACCACTCTACAGTATTTTCTTTATCTGAACAACAGAGACCAGTGTGTAGATGGTGTTCAGTGTCTTAACAGCTAATTGTGCTTGCATCTCACTGGATAGCAACAGCTTATATTAAAATACTTCTTTTTTTTCCTTTTAAAGACCAACCTTTCTTCTCATCCAAGCAGGGAAGTAACACAGTTCCTTACTGTGAATGTTGCCTTAAAACAATGTGTACTAAGACATATATTACCACACTAAATTTTGGTAATCGTAATGTTATTAATAAATATCGTTCTAAGAACATCAGTTTAAAGCATCCTCATTCGCAAAATATTTGTACTTTTCTCAGAGCAAGCTGTTTACCAGCTAACTCTCCCTCTTTTTCAGGTTGCCTAAGACTGAGTAAAAGTTGACTTTAAATATTATAGAGAAAAGGAAAAAGCCACACTGGAGACTTGCAAGTTTGTTTCAAGTGCAATTTCACTGTCAAGGACGGCCTCTTCTTAGGCTGTACTTTTCATGTGAGACCTCTGAAATGCTGACAAAGATGTTTAGTGAATTTTAAAGCCATTGTGAGCCTGAGTGAGCAGTACAGGGCTTCATTTACTAGAAAGGAATGTAAAAAAATCTGTATTGCATGTTCAGTTTACCTCCTCCAGACTGTAACTAGATGTGGTCTGTGCTGGTGTTTTCAGTCAGCTGATCTTGATGTACAGCCAAGGAGCACAATCTCATGTTCATTTACCAGCTGGACAGAGAGGGGACAATGTCCATGGAGCAATGTTTGCTTCACAGAGGCATTGACAGTTTTGACAGTACCTTCTTTTACTCTACTTGAATGTTGCAAAGATTCTTTCATCTGTTGTACTGAGGAGGTTATTTATTACTTGGGGACATGAGTTTATGACTTAACAGACTTAAATGCAGTGCATTTTGGGTTTGTTGCTAGTGTCTTTTGCATATCCCCTCTTCCCCATTTGACCGAAAACTGCTACATTATGTATAGAAATGAAATAGCAATGGTGAACCATTGACCTATGATCTATCAAGGCGATTTTCCTTCTTCTTCATTGGCACTGCATGCACATTTAAAATCCTGGAAAATAAAAAATGCAGATCTGCTTTTCAGAAGAACAAATTAAATGACACAATTTTCTTCAGATTTTCCCAGTGAAAGACCATAAAATTAATTAAAATTTATTTTTATTCTAATAGTCATGAATTTGCATTCAAATAAACGGAAATGACCCTCTGTGCTGTGCTTTTCATTTTGCATAAAAGAGATGCCAACTAGACGCTACTGGGAATATTTTTATCCCCAAGGTCTATGTTAATCCCTTCTTGCTAAAAGACACATTTCTGAAATATTTATCATAAACCTGCCATGCTGTTGTCACATTGTTCCTTTCCTGGTGTGAGCAGTTCTGGGACTTCTGCCAGCATTGTTCCTTCCATTCAAATAGGAAATTTGCTACAAAGTGTCTGGTTCTCAGATGAACAACACGGTGCTTGTTCATCAACCTGACTTTGGTGATTCATAACCTAAATGTGTGATGCCATGCAAAGTAGGAGTAGCCAGTATGTGGCCTGTCAGGTTTACTGACGTTGTATTTGCAAGTATAATTTTAATTGTATGTGCACATGGAAGGGGCGGAAGGGTTCATAATTTTAAGCAGAAATTATTTCTTTGAAATACTAAGTTTGTGCTGCTTAATAAATTTTCCAAATAATAAGAGAAAAGCTGCATGAGACTGACACTTTGATTGATGGCTTTTTTATCAGAAAGCGTTACAGCATTAGTTCTTCTGCTGTCCTTGTTTTTGAGACTGAACAAGTGAAAAATGTTTGTACACACTGAGAGAGGGTCTTGAATGTCTTTAACTTGGAGTGTGTTCAAAATACATTAGAAGAGCCTCATTCTAGGAGGTTTCATTTATGAAATATTTGTTTTAATTGGCAAGCTAAAAATAGTGTTCCTTCAAAGACTTCATTTGCGTGCAGCAGTTTTCAGATTTAATTAAATGCTTTGTAATTTTAATTTTTTTTAATATATAAAAATGGTTTGAATACACTACTTATTACTCTGGTTGCATTTAAAATGGAGTTCTATTTTAGCTCTGAATGTTCTGAGAATAGCAAGAATAATTTGAAAATGCTATTTCCTTATGAAATCATTTAAAGAAGAAGTGTTTGCATTTCAGGATTGTGGAGTACTGTCTGGTTAAATTAGATATTGCACTTGGGTGCATGATTAATGAAATTCTTGAACCAAACTTTGACAGCTGTTCTAAAATTATGACAAATTTGGGATTATTTTTTAGTATGAGCTAGAATCTACCTGCAGCATAGGTGTGCTCTCCTTAAGAAATGGTTGTGTAGCATTTGTATATAAAATTAATTTGTTTCAATTCATTGAAAGAGACAAGTTCAAATTATAAAAATAAGGATATTTCTAATAGTGACTAAATTTTATATACATCAGCATGAGGTTCAGCACAAGTCATAGAGAAAATTAAAACCCTTTCAACTTTCAGTCTGGGGAGCCATTGAAGTTTTTGTGGTCAAGGTGCAGTTGTTAGTTTAGAGACCTAGGATCCAGATCCGGATCAGGCCACCACATTCCCTAATTCAAAGCAGGACACAAAATCTGTGTGTTGGGAGAGGCAGCACTTTTGTTTGAGCAGTAGCTCAAACTTACCTTAATCTAGACCTCCTTCCACTACAGAGCTCTTGTCCTCCTGTGTGTTGTCTTAAAGAATCTACAAGTCCCACGCTGCACTCTTTCCTTTCATCTGTCTTTCTACAGCTTTAATTATTCTCTCATTTCTCACCACATCATTCTGGCACCTCTGGTCAGCCTTGAATCCCTGGACTTTTCCTGTCTCTCTGCCCCTTCCTTCTTATGAAAGAACTGGTTGCTGTTAATGCCACTGCCGTGCTGTCCCCATAGCACTGATTAGTACAGGACCTCTTAAAAAATATTTCCCCTTCATTTCTCTGTTTTCAGTAGCTGTTGATATGGCAACAGACAATATTTATGGGCCATTTTTTTGCTGAATGTGACTGATATAAATAAAGGGCATCACCACCTGTTGTAAGGTTTGATTTCTAACCTGTATACTGCCAATATGTGTACTGTCAATATTGTAGGCCTACGTAGGAATCTGAAAGTCGTTTCCTTTACTCCTGTGTCATTGCTGGTGATAAATAAGAAATTATAACCATAATTAATACACCAAAAATATTAATGCACCAAAAATAAAGTTCCACACAGCCTACAATAGCATGGCTCTGAGTTAGGATAAATAAAACCTATCATGGTATAATTATTACTATAAGCTTGTAACATTTGCCAAGTTATAGTGTTGGCAGTAGATCTTTAACATTGCCTTAAGGAATGTAACAGTATGGCCCCATTGTAACTCTTCTCTGTGTGTTGCTTGAGGAGTCAGTCTTTTGTTCTTGGTTTGGACCAGCTTTCCTCAAAATTCCTTACTTCGTGGGTATGACCTCCTGGTAATGCTACAGGAAAAGCTCAGGTCATGCTTAGGCCATTGCTAAAACTATGAGCTAGGGTTTTCCAAGAAAAACACTGTAAACTGTCTTTTAAAGGGAAAATGTTATTAGATACAGTTAATGAAATTGGATTAGCTATGCATCAGCTCTTCAGTCTGAGAGATTAGTTTTCCTCTATGTCTTCTGTATACAGAGAAGCCAGAGTGTTTGATTCCAGTCTTTGCTGGACTGATATATTGTTGTATCAACAGCAGCAAGGTGCAACAGTGCATCTGAGCATGGTGATCCTGATTTTGGTAGGGTTGCTTGCATTTCACTTTAGAGGTTACCTGCTTTCACCAGAAATTTTTAAGTTTGTAATGTGGCTGCAAGTATAACTGCAATCACAGTTGTCTACTGCCATTAGGGTTACGCAGCTCCCTGACTCCCCGTGTGTGTTCACAGAAGTGGAAAATACCCTGCTGGATGTACCAGCATCCCTAGTTCATTAAAGCTTAAAGATCTTCTTAAATAATGGTAATGGAGCTACTGTGTCACTGAAATTAAGTGCAAGCTTAAATACTTTTCTGAATGACCAAGGG
This sequence comes from Trochalopteron elliotii, assembly GCA_024734555.1. NCBI lineage: Eukaryota > Metazoa > Chordata > Aves > Passeriformes > Leiothrichidae > Trochalopteron > Trochalopteron elliotii. The sequence continues at coordinate 1,489,563 of JANPWX010000311.1, forward strand.
TCCGAGAAAAATATGTGGTAGATCAGCTCCAGCCAGACGTTACAGGATGCTCTCAAGTACAAGACATTTGCTTCAAGCATGTTCAAGGTCTCCTCATAAGCTAGGAGTTATGCCATTGGCTAAACAATAAATAATTTTCAAGAGGCAGTAGATGGCGTAGAAAACATTGGGTATATCATAAGAAAAAAATGTAATGTGGTAAGATTTGTGTTTAAAAATATTTAGACACTGGAAAGAAATTTCTTGACACACAAATCATTTGCTAGTCTCTTAAGTGTTTCCTTCACTTTATAACTTAGGATAAACCAATTTCCATATTAGATATTGTGTTTTAATAATGACCTTTTAAATTGTTCTATGAATTTATGTCACTTTCAATATTCACTTAAGATAGACAGCTTGGCCTCTTCATTATGCAGCCAGCCATATTTTCAGATCAGTAGCACATATTTTGATCATTTAGTGATTGTCTGAAAATATTTGGAGGGTTTCAGAGTTTAGCATTAGCAGATTCCTGTGAAATTAGCCAAAATTAAAACACATTTTTCTGACATGCTGCATTATCTGCCTATTCAGAAAGAAAAAATGGTCAGAGTACCTAAAGCTAAATTGTTTAGCCCCTATTTCCCAGCTTCTTGCTTTCAATAGAGAAAAAAAAAAAGTCTTATTTCTATCTTGAAATTTGCTGGAGTCGTCATTCTATTTAGAGTCAGACAAGCCTGAGGTCTAAAGTTACATGAATTTGGTCAAAGTGACCCTGAATTCTTGACTGTAAACACCATAAATCTTCCCTACAATAATTAGTTTCACATTGTAAAGGCCATGCTGTGAAGGGTAATCCCTCATGCAACAAGTTAAGTTTCTAATTTGTTTTCCATAGCACAATGAATTCCAAAAGCTTTCACCATGTTTTTAGCAAGTCATTTATCAGCTTCATAATAAAGCTTAGAAGGGACATCACAGATCATCTGCAGCAGAAACCAAGTTGTGTATTTCCCTATAGCAAGAGTAGGTTAGGGTGCCCTAGGGCTACAGTGTTTGATATTATTTATTTTTTGCTTTCAGGATTTGCTTTCTTTTGTAAAATTTTAAACTGAAAAAGCTTTCTGAAAAGTAATCAACATCTGTAAGCTGAACCCAGAGATTCAGTTTCTTAAATTTGCATACAGAGAGTGTATCAAACAGGCTTTATTAATATGCCTGCCATACATATTTCTGTATAGAATTATGACTTCACACTGTTGCAAAAGGCTTTCCTAACACAGGGAAACACCAACACCATGACCCAGCTAACACACAAGTACAGAAGATGCTGTCTTTGTTCTATGATGTGTTTTTCAGAAATGGTCTGTTATCGTTTTTCCTAGTCTAGAGTATAGAATTTTGCATATTGATGCTTTATAGAGAAATAAAATATTTATCATAATTTCTCTCCAAGTAGGTTTTTAGTAATTGATTTGACAGCAGTAGCGTATATCCCTAGAGTAGATATTTGAAGTGCAGCTTTTAAAGCACTGCTAAACTCTGTAATATTTTCATCCCATCTTGATTCCAGTGAGACCCTTTTATAGTTTTTCTCATGTTCATTTGGGTTTTAGATTTTTTTTTTTTGGAGTGGTGTTGGTGGAATAAATATTTTTTAATATGTTTTGATGTTTTTAAGGACATTGGTTTTGGAGAAAATGTATCAGGTACTTTTGACTCAAGTGTCTCTTTAAACATCTTATTACTTCTGTAGTGAAGCAAAATTCATTCAGCCAAATAGCTAAAAAAAGTCGTCAAAAGGCAGCATTAATTATGATGTACCCTTTTTAAGGACAGTTTGGTTAGGTCAAAAAATATCTGCCTGTCACCGTGAGAGTTTAGCTTAGTGTACAACAGCATGTCAAAAATGTTTATAGGACAATCCCGTTGAATGCCAGCCAGGCACACAACCACACACATCATCTCTGCAGTGAATGGTGACTTGTTCTCTTCCAAGTTTCATTCAGGCACAGAGACCATCTCTTAAATATGTGTCTCTGTTCCACATGCTCTGCTAAAAAAATACACTATCCTGAGGTTACTTGTGTTGGGGATTATTAAACCCGTAAAATAAATGGGTTATTAAAGGTTATGCTTCACCTGGTTCCTTCTTTCCCTGCATTTTTCAAAGAAAATTGCAACTCAACCTGTACCTTGAAACTGTAATGTTAGACAAGGTAAAGTACACAAAGACTGTATATTTGAGAAATGCTTTGTGGGTTTTTGCAAAGATTCTGTGAGCAGGCTGTTTCCTAGAGTAACAGACCTTTCTCTGATGGCATTCTAGCTCGAGAGGGTTTTTTATTGCTCAGGTGACTTGGTTGAGAAAAAAAAATATGTTCTAACAGTTACCCACTGTCAGTGACCATTATTTTCTTACCAGCTGTATTTTCAAAACAGATGCAAATCTGTAGAAATGGTGCTGCCTGGTGAGGCACTTTTGAGGAAGGTGTTGGGCTCATGACCTGGACAGGCAGAGATCTTTGTGCCACCCAGAGGCTGTGGTATATTCTGGGGCTGTGGAAGGGCTGGGGTTAAGTGCTCCTTTAAGGCTGAGCACTGATGTTGAGAAGTGGGATGCACAGATTTTAGTGCTTTTGAGAATCAGGACTTCATTAGGAGGGACAGCTGCTTAGTGTTGGTTATCATGAGCATTCAGTGAACACTGAATCTAGAGCACATACTCTCATTCTGTGTTGTAGGCCTCATTATTCTCTATGCATTACCAGTTTTATCTCCATTAATATTGTCACCCCAGCAGGAAGAGTTCTTTCAGAAATAACAAAGTGTATCAAACAAATGGAGACTTAAATTTCTAGATCTATTAAAGTCCATTTCCCCTAAATTACACTTTCTTGCTGCAAGAGTTGAACACTTACAAGTCCTGCTGGCTTCCATTTGGAGGTCTGTAGTAGATCCCAGGTGTCTCACTTTGTGCGTCCACAGTTTAGGGCTGTAACCCAAAAATTGTATTGAAATGTTGTGCCGAGTGTTGTGGAGATAAAGAGGAAATTGAGTTTTATTGGATGAATGTATACCCTTGCCTCAAAGACATATATTCTCATGAATGTAATAAGACTTTCCCTTCTTCTGTAATTCCCTACCTCATTCAGTAGATAACAAGTAGTTAACAAATAATGGTCACTGAACAAGTCTGGTGGGTTCATGCATGGTCAAGGGTTGTTCATCCCTGCTGGAAGTTTTGTTGGGTGGGCCAGTATAACTGCTACCTGTTGAACCCCTAATCCCTGAGATAATATGAGTTAAAATATTCTTCTTCGTTCACAGTAGTCAGTGCTGTACAGTTATTTACTTGTACAGGGACTTTCTTTCTAGTGAGGTAATTTATCTTATTGTGAGTATGGGCCTTGCTGAATATTGGGCTGTTGCTTCCCAGCTTTTCCAATGTCCCTACATTTTTCATAACAGGATCAGGTGGGGTTTTAGCTTAGGCATAGAACAGTTGCTCTCATCCTCTTATGAGCTCTAACACTGGCTCATTATCTCTTGTTCATCCTTGTGTTCCATGTGGACTGCTCTCAACTCAGGCCTCATCCTGCACCTTCAGCTTCCTCCCTCAGTAGTGTGAAAGCTTAGAGCTGTTGTCCCTTACCATCTGCATGTGTGTTCTTCAGAAACTTTCCAATTTGGGGATGGATTGTTTGAAACACTACCTAAATCATTTTAAATCACACATTGCGTGTTGAAAAAGCCCCAATAAAGACAATCCCATCGACTTAGTCTGAGGTCTAGACTTCTAAGTACAAAGGTCTCCTAAGAAACTTGGTCAGGACTTTCCAGGAAAGAACATGTCTTTTCCTCCTGGCAATGTTGATAATCCCCTACTGCTCACAGAATGTCATTTAAATTACTCAGAGGCTTTTGGCTTGCTTGTGGATGCCTCTTGATGAAGATTAGCTCCAGCTATAGATTTGGGAAAATTTTCACAGGAAAGTTCAATCATTAGACTAGTCAGCAATTTGGTGTGAATTTCTGAGGGGAGAGCTGTCACAAAAGAAACTGGCTCTTCTTCAAAAAAGCTTTTACAACACAGTCTGTTTTGATCTATGGCTGCACTAAAAAAAAGTGAGGAAAGAAAGATCTGAGTTAGTTAAAAAGTCCCTGTTGAGATTTTTTTTTTTTTTTTTAATAAAGAGACCTTTCATGTTCAGGCAACACTGTGTAATGAAGTACAAGCAAACCTATCTTGGAATTTTCAAACTAACTTTTAAAGTGCTTTGATTGACCAAAACTGGAGCATTGTTACATTTTTATTTGAAAATCCGCTTTTGATTCTTTTTCCTCCCCCCACTCCCTCTTCTGGGATGGGAACGATTTCTGAAATCATATATGTTTTTACAGATCAAAAAGATTATCTTTCACTCGGCTCTTGAATCTGTTCACTAGCTGAGGATCTGCCCCGTGCACTTCCACAAGCCCCTTGAAGTGTGAACCTGATATTCTGTTGAAGTGTGGGTTAGCTGTATCACTTTCAAAGACAGCAGAGATATGGGATCATTTTCTGCTGTCCATACTCACACTCAAGTAGTGCCTTGTGCTGCCTAAAAAATCTCACAAAAACTGTTCATGGAAGAAAGTCTTCTTCAGTGTAAATAGACACTAATATTTTTTTTAAAACCTTGCACACGACTGGTACTCACCATGAGTTTGGGCACAATGCAGAAGTCACTGATATTGTGCTGCTTTATTTTAAGGATCAAAAGCTGCAAGAAAATGCAGTCTTTCTCTACCTGCTCAGCCATATGTGCTTGTTTATTTCACATCATTAGTTTGGTAAGAGAACATTAGAAAGATAGACTTCAGATGGAGTTTAACATCATACTGACATTCAAATCATATTGCAAAAAAGAGCTTAGTGTCTCGTAGCTTCAGTGGCAAAAGTATGTATTCTGACACCTTAGAGAATGTTTTCAAAAAGCTTTGGAGTTGCAGTGGATCTGTTTCAGGAGTGCTTTTCCCAAGGGCTGGTCCTTTAGGGAGCAGTCCTCTTCTGGGGAGAAGACAGTGGGCCAAGTGAAGCCTTAGCACTGGTACTTCTGTGTATGTGTCACTGTCTCACAAAACCTTGCTAGGGACGTAATTTAAAGAAAGTTGGTGTAAATAAACTTGCTTGGAAAATGTTGTGATTAACTTTTTGCATATTGAACTTTTTTAATGCAATGGTATATTTTGGTTTCTTAAAATCAGCTGGTCTTTGATTTGCTAAAATTGCACACAAAGCCTGTGTTTATAGTATGACTTAGATCACCCTGTGCTATGAATGTAATATTTTTTTTGGAAGTATTGCTGGAAAAATTGAATATACTGTTGTATGTCAGCTGTTCATAATCAAAGAAATACGTTTAAAAGAGTTCTAGGACTTTTATAAAATATGCATGCAAATTACTTTTGGAATTGCTTTATTACATTCAGTTGTGACTGCCGTTGCTTTGGGTAACTATTCAAATCCATTGTTATGAATTAATTACAACCATAATATAGCCTTTTCATACATTTAACTTCACTTACATCAGCTAATCAAAGGTGCATGCATGTTATGCTGCCACAAACATGGCATAATTAATTTTTAATGTTCTGTTTATTTCTCTAGTGTGTATTACTTTTCTAAAAATAGAACCCAGACTTTAAAAACTGAAGGTATTTGATTGGACATTAAACACACGTGTGCCCTTTGCAGCAAGAACATCTAGTGAAGTATTTGAAATAAATTGGAAAGGAAGTGAACTTCTGATCCGTGTACTTTAACTCCCTTGGGAGTGTGCTGTTCATTTGTTAATACAGACAGCACATCGTTTGTGTGGAGATGCCAATTCCTGCTGTGTTTCTCTGTTTTTCTTTCATATGCATGCAAACATGCAACACTCGGGTTCTACAAATTTAACCACTGTGATCCATGGGAAAATTTGCTACATTTGCATGCATGAATATGTAGGATTTCTAACAGGAAAAAATCATATAAAAATATACCTGTGTGTACACCCGTATCTACTCACTTAATGTAAATATGTACATTAAAAAGAAAAAAGCCAGTGTGAACATAACATGCATTTCTTACACACCTAATGCTTATCCTTAATGTGTGTACTCTGTGGCAAAACAGAGATGGAAAACTGGTTTGAAACATTCTCAAACAGTTGACTTTGCTGCTGCTGCTATTTTTATCCAGACATCTACCACATTTTTGGGGCTGTTTTTCTAACAGGGCAGTAGCAGTAATCAGTCCCCTGTGGTTTGTACAGTGAACTGAACTGTACACGCCTCTTGCCTGATTTTCAGCCAGAAATAGAAGAGGTGCTTTTAGGTGTTAAGACTTAAACCTGAAAAACATGTCAAAAAGATCAGCCAGTAGCTGTGTTCTGTTGATAATAGGTAGGCCAAGCAACCAAAAGCTAAGAGGCTTGTAGAGGGAGCTGCTAGCAAAAGCTCAAATGGGTGTCAACTAGCCACGAATTAATTGAGGCTGGAAAGGGGGGGAAAAATTTAATCACAAGAAAGTGAGGTTCTGGAGCTGCCTTCCAATGGGAATTTGAGCAGCAGGAACCAGACTGATACTTGCATAACTCTTGAGGCAGTTGATGGGGTGGTTCTGTGTTGTGGTTGCTGAAATCCCTGGTGTGGGCTTTATCTGATTCAGAGACACTGTACTCTGTGTATCACCTATGCTTCCCCAAAAGGTTCAGCTGGGAGCAGAAATCAAGACGAGCACTGCTCTTGGTAACGTGTTGTGGGATTAGGATTGCTGAAATCAAAGTGGCAAAAATGGGAACAAAAGGGTTTAAATGAATAATTTTTGCTCCTTTTAAATGTATGCATCCTGCTTATATAAGGCTTACTTTCCTCTCACAGAATTGCAGGGTTAAGTCCAGCCACCACAGCAGAAAGCTAGAAGTCTGCTCCCATCCCATTTTGCTCTGTCCTCACCTTCCTTACCTCACAGTTCTTTTTTAAAATTACAATCGTTGCTTTCTTTTTGAATGCAAAATATACCAAAATCCAGAGCCATATCAGGTTATTGCTGTTAGTCCCATCATGTGGTTACTAATCCTGGCATTAAGGTTGGCATAAACTAATAACAAATGACTGCAGAGTGGCTCCAGGTCTACCCTCTCAGTATCTTTAAAAATCAAGAAAAGTATTAAGAAAATAGATAAAAACTTAGTAGTTTTAGTGTGAGTCCCCCAATTTAAGCTTTTATAGCAGAATATTATTTTAAAAGCATAAAAACTAATTTTTTTAAAAATAATTTCAACATTTTTCACTGCATTTAGAATTTTTCTATTCAGATCACTTCATGGTGAGCTTTTTTTCTGGCTAACCTTTATTTGTTTACATTCTTACCCCAATTTTACTATCACGTTATGAAAATGTGACATTTCTTTGTCCTTAGCTCCTTATCCTAATTATCTATCTACTTTCTCATCTACACAACCAGTTTAGATGATGTATATGACAAAGTTGGTCAGTTGAAACTATAAAAGGAAAAACAAAATATCTGAAAGCAAAATACATTTCCATTCAGCAGTCTCTCAGTAAATGCTGTTGTACCACCCAGGCTTCAAGAGCTGTCTTGCTTATGAAAGCAAAGGAAACCCAGAATCAAACAATAGTTCAATTTCATGCCTCATTTCAGACTTCACTAAACATATTTGGTTTCACCTCGTCTTCATCAAGGTCCCAAAAAGAGATAGAAGCCCTGATTAATGTACATTGCAGGAAAAGAGGAAGAAATGAGACTTCATAAATCTTTTAAAAATCTGATGTCTTTGCTTTTTGACTGCTGTTGTGCAGCTTTCTATTCCTTAGTATTTTTTTGAGATTTTTTCTTTCCTTGTGTTTATTCCTCTCATTGCTGCAGAAGACACAGCAGAGTTATTAAACCCCTGGCAAAAAATCAGCTTGCCCTTGCAAAACTGCCCATGGTTGTTTCTTCTACCGATTACTGTTCTCAGGAGAATTTCTGAACTGCTTGGCCAACAGCTTGGCACTATTCCTCTTTGCTTTGTTTTACAAAAGGGTCAAAGACCCCAAATAGAGTAACTGTTTAAGTTTGTTTACTTTATTGTCCAGGATAGAAGAAAATAGTAGCACCCTGCTTTATGGATTCTTTTTATTGTTCTTCCCCTGTACGTGTTTACAGCCAGCGGCCAAGCAGATGAAAACCTTCTTGCACTACTTTGGCACTGTTGAGCTCATGGGGAAATGTCTGCTGGCTGTCATGGAGAGAGAATTTCCACTCTGTAGGTATTAAATGTGAGAAAGCCAGAATCCCATTTTTTCCCATTACCCTTTGTTCAGGACAGCTGAATTGTGCTGGATTAGTTTCTGCTTCAAGATCTGCCATGTTCAAGAGATCTTGTCCATTGAAACCTCATTCCATGTGGACTTTAAATGAAATTTTGGAAGCCCGTGGTGCTGGCACACAGAACAATGGAATACTAACCAAGATGAAGTTTTGACCTTTCTTATTTATAGGAGGTACAACAAATTCAGTATAATGTGTATCTGGTTTTTTCCAATACAGTGTTTTTATGTAGTGCTTTTTTGGCTGCTGAATTTTGAAACTTTTGGAGAAACTTTAATTTTAAGCTAGTTACATGACAGCAAGCTGTTGAACTGAACTTAGCTTTTGTTTATGGAAAATCCAGAGGAATGAGATAGACAAGGACTTCTCTAGGGGACATTGTATCAAATATCAAAAACCTAAGCTAACCTTGATGATTTACATAAATGCTACAATATGTGATTTAACTGAAAGTTAGGATTTCATATTTTAAGTGCAACCTCTTGCCTCTGTCATGTGGAGATTTGAAGCAAGTCTTGCAAAAATTCCTCAGCTCAGCAAGCTTGCTCTTAAGCTAACAGCTAATAGAGTGCAGAGATCAAAAGGGTTGGTTCAGTTTTTTTTGGAACCTGCACATTGTGATAAGATCTACATGAGACCAAGCTGAATATTTTTCATGTTACATCTGTGGTTTACCAGAAGTGACAGTATCATATAATTAGTGATGTAACATTTGAAACATTTAGTAAAGTTGCATGTGGATCTAATCTTTATGCCTAGTGGAGCTATTACATATTTGTGTAGACTGTAACTTCTTTTCTGTAATGTCTTTATAGCTGATTGCTATAGCTCATAGTTGATTGGAATGATGTCTATAATAATAATTCTATGCCTAAGGGTAAAAGTTATGGGACATCAATGAACTAATATCTGTTGAATTCTGGTTGATTTTACAGCAATAAAAAAGCTTTGTGACCTGCTAAATCTCAAACATATAATTCAAGTAGTCAATTTCTTATTCACTTAATATTTAAATAGCAATATGTGGGCTTTTATTTGCAATAATAGTTATGAGATATAATAACTATCATTAGGATAATTAACTAGCAAAAGCTGGAGAGTCATGAAGAGCGGAATTTAAAACTAATTCATTACATTTGTAATTGTTTTCCTTATTTTGGACTCATGCTCTAGATACCCTGTGGCATATTCTGAAGTGCCTGGCTTCGTATTGAGAACAGAATTTTTGTGCACACCATTCTGGGCGATTTTGGGGTTTCACTCCGTGGTCAAAGTGGGTTATGACTCACCAGAAGGACAGATTCCTCTGTACTGTGGTACAGGAGGGACATCTCTTCTGCATGCTTTAATACTCATTGAAGCACTATGGCAACAAGAGTAGTATTTCTGTGTGTATGTTCTTCTACAAAATACTTCCTTCCTGAATGGAAAGAGTATTTGTTTCCTAAACTGTCTCTTGATCTCCTGACAGAGGGCTTATTTAGAGTGCCCTTATCTCAGACATGACAGGCTGCAGGTGCACTGACTCTTAGTTCAGTGTTGGCAACAAACCAGTGTTTGGGGTTTGATTTTTTTTTGTTTGTTTGTTGGTTGTTTTCTGGGGGGGTTGTTCAAAATTTTTTAGGTCTTTTCTTTCCAGCTCCATCTTTAGTAGTTGGATGCCTTGTTTCTTCGGCAAGATCTACTATTTTTGTTGCTTCCAGTTAGTATATGATTCTCTCAGTTGTAATACAAGTTTTGCACATTGTTGCCATTAAGAAATACTTATGGGCAACTTTCATCTGGACAAGACTCTTAGTGCTCTGGTCTAGTTGACAAGATGGTGATCAGTCAAATATTGGACTTGGTGACCTTGGAGGTTTTTTCCAACCTTCATGATTCAATGAATTCCTTTATCACTGTGTGTATGTGTGTGTAAAATCTAAGAAAGGGCCATAACAAATTCTCCTTTAATTCCTCATTGCAATAAACATTTAAAATATTAGGGAGAAGTTGCATCAGTAGGGTTTGCTATTTGAAGCTGGCTGTGATGTGAAATATGTGAACAGTTTTCAAGGTTGGATTTGAAAGAAGGCCTTGATTGTCTTAGTTCTGTCAACCATAGTTATGTAAATATTTGTTTGGCTTTTATTGTAGGTGTTTGTTGAAAGTGCTGGCAGGTTCCTTGCCCTTATTTTCCCTATTTTCCCCCTAAGCAGTGTGGTATACCATGTACAATTGATTTTTAGTCATTCTGAGTACAAATGAACACGTTTTCAGATTTTTTTTTTTGCATGGTATAAATTGTGATATCTATATATATGCAATAACAAAAGATTGCTAAAGACTTATTAGTTCAAAGACCAGACTTTCTCTAATGACTTTTTGTTGCAAATGAACATTGTCAAAGTGGCTGTAATGTTCACTAATGTAGCAATTTCTTTTTAAATTAATATTATGCATTGTGACATTCACTGGGAATGCTTGTGATAATAAACACTGTGACTCTGTGGAACAGAAGTTTGCACGCTCTGGTCCTTACAGTGTCTTGCATCAGATAATGAGAATATTTTATATGTGCAAGTGTCAGAGATATTTAACCATACTCTGTGACTAATACTTAATAGTAAGTCTAGATACAATCAGTAAAATATCAGCAGAGTTGCGTGCAAGCAAGTGTGGGTTAAATAACCCTTTTATTTTTAATTTATTGTAGCTACATGGATACAGTCCAGAGCATACATACTCCAAGTTTTGATCCACTGAGATGTGCACGATAAAAATTAAAGGGTTTTTTTTTTTGTAATTTGGGACTTCAGAAGGGCTTTTACATAAGGGCACTTAGCCTATGGAATCATCTCCCCAGAGCAGTCTTTGAGATCACTGTGCTTACAAGCTTTTAAAGTTCAATGTTATAAAATGTTCATGGGAAATATATGTTAAACATTGGCTGAGAGACAGGCAAAAAAGAGGGCAGGTTTAAATCATATATTAGAAATTCTTTACTGTGAGGGTGGTGAGGCACTGGCACAGGTTGCCTGGAGAAGCTGTGGATGTCCCATCCCTGGCAGTGTTCAAGGCCAGGCTGGATGGGGCTCTGAGTAACCTGGAATAGTGGAGGATGTCCCTGCCCATGGCAGGGAGTTGGAACAAGATGATCTTTAAGGTCCCTTCCAACCCAGACTGTTCTGTGATTTGCTTTATTCCCCTTCCCTTGTTTTTTCAGCAAGTTGCTGCCTGTCTCTGTCTGTTCTGTGTAAAGGTATCTGGACTCACTGAATCCTTCTCTGCTTGCATAAAATGCTAACAGGGGCAGCAAGTTCTAGTATACTGGGGGGGAAAACATCCTGACTGAATACTTTGAACCCTTCTACAGCCTGTGATTCCAGGGCTACCATGCTCAGAGGGAGAAAAGAGGAGCAGATAGAGGCTTAGGGTGATACAGCAGCATTAGTGTATGGCTGAGGAAGATTGGTTTGTGCCGTGATGTATAAGCAAGTCATGTTTCCACACTCTTTAATTAAGCAGAGTAACAGCCTGTTGGTTCTTCCTGTGGTTTCCAGCTCTGGTTTCAGTTATCTGTGGCTTTATGATCTTCTCTCCGTGCAATTCATCCAAACAATAAAATGTTCTATTTTGAGCAGCAGCACGGAGCTGCAAGTGGAGGCTGAGTTTGTTTGCTCTTGCACTTCTGGGACGGGGCAGCTGTGCGAGGGCTCAGTCAAGGACACTGGCAGTGACATTTTTCATTCCCCAGCAAGTGCCAGAGATGGAGTGTTACTAGGCTTGTCACATTCTCTAGCATGCTGAGTTACATGCGAAGAGCAGATATTTCTAAAGTACTGCATTCATGGTTCATTTGGATGAGCAGGCATTTCTAATTTGGCACCAGCCTAATGAAAAGATGCATTCCATTCCAGATTCCAGCAGCTGCAGACTTCATTGACTCCAAAGATAATGCCTTTAGTTTTGGCTGTGGAACTTGAGTGATACTTCAACTAACTGCTTCTAAATCCAGTGGTTGTTATACTTAGAGGGAAAATAATGAAACAAAATAGTTGCACTTTAAATTCACCCTCATGTTAGTTTTTGTTTGAACTGCTGGTAAATCATGGATACACTCTAGTAGATTAACTAAGAATTTATGGCATGTTTTATATGCTAAAAAGTCCACCCGTAGCAAACCCAAAACATATCTGACAGAAAAGGTAATGCAGAGGACTGATTTAATATATACATGCTAAGCAGTTTTGTTAGCAGTGGGGGTGAGTCATGTGCTTTCATTCTGCATTGCTTTGAATTCTGAAGGGGAGCTTGAAGGGTAGCAGCTGAGGTGGAAATTTGATTTTATTATATGTTTGAAGGTAACCAGAGTGAATGGTCTATGTAGCCTTGTATATTTGGAAAAAAAGGTGAAATTTGGACATTGTAGTAGATTCAGATCTTTTAAAAGTGCTTAATGTATACATTTCTCTCTGACATTCTTTCTCCTTCAATGTTCTTTATAAATAGTATGCCTTGTCTGCTTCCAAGCTGATAGAAGAAGCCCATTGCTGAGATAAATGTTCTTCTCCTAATTTAAGTACAGAGCAGATGAGCTCCCACTTGTGCAGTCTGATAGAAGCATTTCCCTGGTGATTCTTGTGATTGTTCTCTTTATTTTAACCTAAAAATCAGAGCTGAATTTACTTGAGTAGATTAAGTTGAGGGATAATCCATATTATGTTGATATCTTAAAATTAATCACTTAACACCTAATTTTTAGACCTAATATTTAGTCCTTGCCATGCCAGTTTCAGTTAATTGTAAGTTACTTTTTACCAGCAAGACCTGTAACACAAGAAAAGTATGCCTGCTCACTAGAAAAAAAGGCAGGGACTTCAAAAAGGGAGGAAGAGGACATGACACTGTTAATTTTTAAAACCAGTTTTTACAGATCTGCCTTTCCTGCACATGTAACTTCATCTTTGACAGTTTGGTATTTTAACAAAGTTGTGTTCCTTTCTGTGTTTTTGTAAGGATAGTAGAAGTTTTTAACCTTTGTTTTTTAAATACTGTTTGAGAAAAATACAAAGAACTTCATGCATTATAAATAGGTTAGAGCAATATGTTGATATATGGACACATTGCACAAAGTTTTCATCCCTGAAAGCTACAGAATAAGGTGTGGTGGTGTAGGAAATGGAAAGGGAAGAAGGGATGTGTTTTGGTGAGGTGGAGTGTTCAGAACAGGCCAAAATTTCCATGCAACAAACTAACAGTGAGAAGGGTTCTTTTGTGGAGGTAGTAGGGTGAGAGGTGGGGTGGTAAGCTGTTTTTAGACTAATTGGAGAAGAGTCATAGAAAACCAGAGTAAGCAATGTAAGAAGCATCGATGTTGCCATTTGTTGCAGTGAGATGACCCGTTCAGGTGTTCAAAGGATATCTTGGAAGTACTACCTAGAACTTTCCAGGAAACAGATGAGAGAGTCAGCGATTTCTAATCTGATATGGGGAGTCAGGTAGCTAAACTTTTCTATTGATACTGAATAAAAATAATCTGACTGATAAAAGTTGTGTTTTCCTGATCATTTAGGATTCATATATGTTTGGCTCTTAAATCAAGTTACTTGGGCTTTTTAAAATCCAACCAGGGATTATGGGGATGTCACTACCAACACCTACATTTGAGATTTGAGATACCTGAAAAACTTGGTCATGGGATTTTTTTCTCCCTTTTTTTTTTAGGATGGTTGGATTTATCTTTTTTGATTATATTCCATTTGTAAAATAAGTGTGTTTTATTTCCTGATGAGCCAGGATTCTGTGATAGATGAGCTTTCACCAGTAGAATGGGCATATCTAATCCTGAAAATTCTTTTTTGTGAGGTTCGAGGTTTAGTCCTGATTTCATTCAAGATACCAAAGTGAGGAGACTTAAGATTATGGGTTTTTTTTTCCCCGTTAGGTTTAGCAAAGTGTCCTTTGTCTTGGGCACTTCTGTGCCATGGTGGCCCATGGAAATTTTTAAGTCAAAATTGTCCATCACTGACTTTTTTTTCTGAATGCTGCCATAAGAAAATCTTGGCAGTTTATTCAAATATTATCTCTTGGAATTTACTCAAAGCTTAAGTTGAGGAGGTAGTTCTGATTTATAACTGAGGCGGATAATGTAAATTCATTTTTTGTTTTTATAGGCATCTATTCAGAGTAAGTGCTCTGGACTGAGGAAAAAAAAACCCTTAACAAATCATTTATGTAAAATCCAGACCCAGATCTCCGAAGTGGAGAACCAAATGCACTTTTTTAACACCTAAATGGCAGTTCTACTAAAGAACAGGTTAAGCAACTCGGATGTTACTAGATTTCATTAAACTGTGAAAGATTGCAAAAGCATTTCATTTAAAAAAAGCCTTGTAAGTCACTAAACTGGATCCTTTTTGGGTTCAGTGGCAATAATGACAGAGTAAAAGATCTGGTGTATAAGATATTTTCTACTAAGCACAGATCTAACAGTGGGTATTAGCAATGTATTAATGGGACATTGCACTGTAGAAGTCTTTTTTAAATGAATACCTAGATTGAATAAGTAAATACAGAATTGCATTTTGTGGAAATCCCCCCAGTTACTCCTTTATCTTATGTTTGCTCAGCTTTTAGAAAGTGTGTATTAAGTCACAATGCTAACTGGAAAAAAATTAGCTCTGTACTTGTTATCTGACTATTTCTTTACATGATTCCTCCAAAAATAATGCTTATAATGCCATCACATTTTTCCTGATATCTTCTTATGTAAGCTTAATTAACCTTTTGGAAATACCACCACTGTTATCAGATTTCATAACAAAATATTGTACATGTGGTTTTTATTAACACTTTTACACTCATTTTTTGGTGCTAGGGTAATGCTAAGGTAAAAAGTTAAACACTGATATTCCAGTTCCTCAGGGGAGCACTCACTGTTTTTTATCTTGTCTCTATTACTGAATTCTTTTGTGATCTGATCTCTTTCAAATGTAAAACACTCCCATTTTCTGGAGGGTGAATATGAGATCTAAAGATGTGAACTTGGGAAAGGCTGAAAATAACGTGAGCTGCACTTGACTCTGTCAAGTGCCACATGATTCTAACTGCAATTCATTCTTCATTTTCACTACCAAAACCACAGATATTTTGTCAGGTTTCAATAAATAAGACACCACATTTATTTTTTAAATAAGACACCACAAAGAAATGCTGAGGGGCTCAGCAGAGATGTTTAGTAGGTTCTGGTTCTTACTCCAGTAGAATTATCTAAAGTATCTGCAGTTGCCCTCAGGTCAATCAGAGCATGGAAAATGAAAGGTACATTCATTTTGAAAAATCCAGCTTTTACACATGTAAGGTTAGTTACTGTTTATGGCCACAACCACACTGCCTTTCTGGTTTTGATCTGCAAAGTGGGATTGTGGTCATACCAGCCAGCTGCCAGCAGTATTTTGAAGCTAAATATATTGATATTTCTGAAGTATTTATAGTCACTCATGGAAAGGGCCTTGCAGTAATTAATCATTCTCTATTCATCATAAGGGTTGAGGAGTGTGAAGCAAAAACAGAAAGGATGTCACCATTCATGAGTAGGAGAAAGCAAATCACTTATAGAATGAGTGGTCCCCTCTGTGAACTGAGTTTCCAGGGCTGTGGCACAAAAGCTGGAAGTGAGCATTTAGTTAAAGTCTAGGTGATAACAGTGAAAGAAGGAGGACTCATATGGAGGCTTTTCAGTTTCTGAGCACGTCTCAGCAATAAGAGATTATATGTAATAACCCTCCAGGCATGTACTTTTTTAGCACTTTGTTTACCTGTAGTAAACCTTCTCAGTGAAATAAACTAGTAGTTGATTTCAAGTTCAGATAAAATGACAATGTTTGAGGGGTTTTTTCCTTCTATAAGGTCTTTATCTCCTTCTGAGATGTTCTCTTACTACAGTATATTTAGGGCACATCACAGGTACACATTCATCCTCAGCTATAAACCCATACTTTTACACAAAATCAGAACAAAGTTATGAGGGGTTTTAGGAACACATATTTTTTTAGCTAATTCAAAGCTGTGATCCAGTTAGATGAAACACTAATGCTGTCACACTGAGTTTATTACAAAGAACATTATAGGAAATATAATAGATATAATTTTGTAGTCTACCTCTTCACACCATCAAGGAAAATGTGACTAAAAGCAATGGTCAAAGTCAAGCACAGTTTGCAGGAGTTTCAGAGATGCACTGAAGGGTATCTGTTCTACTTTTATATTCCAGCAAAGGGTTTTTCCTCACCACAGACTTCCGACAACACCCATCTGGGGTGTGATTTTTTGATTTGGACTATTGGGGGCTTTAGAACTATCAAAATCCATTTTCACTTCTTAACACTTTGGGTTCGATCTTTGGAACTAGAGGCATCTGCCATATTCCAGCCAGGCTTAACATGTTGCTATTAAGTGCAGTAATTATAGGAATTTGTGAAAATTTTTCAGTAATAATTTCACCCTTTGACAGATTTGTGCCTTGCTGAAAATACGACTTTTTTTTAGTGTCTGCTGTGATTGATTACTCAGTAGTTAGTCTCTTTAACAAGATGAACAAATTCTTTATTTTATTACCTGAAACAAAACAGAGTATCTATCCAAATGTCAGTTCAGCAGTTGGCCATATTAGTTCCATCTCAGGAAAACCAAATCCCAATTACTTTCAACCATTCCTACTACCTCATAAAGAGGTGTCATTTTTGTGAACAGTCAGTTTAAAAGAACAAATGCCAATGTAAATACTGGTCTGTTCAGAAAATGAAATATACCAAGGTTTATTTAATCTCTAGAAGAATTGTATTTCAGTGGCTGTATGATTGTATTTGCTTAGCTTACATTCAACAAGGAACACTGAATTTAAAAAGTTTTTTTTAGTTGAACAAAAATAAGAAAAGCAGCAGAATGAACAGCTGTGCAGTGCCACAGAGTGCCATGCACTGTGAGAGCAGAGATAACGTGGCTGGGGATAACAGAGCTGAACCTCAGCTCTCGCAAGCCCTTGTCCACACATGGAATTTTTTAGGAGCAGCAAGTCTTGAATAACTCCATGTGCTGACAGTCTTGTTTCTGTTTAGCTTAACACACTTTGATGGGCTGAATTAGACCAAAATAAGGCAACTTTATTCTGTAATAAGTGTGTCTACACATGGAATTATTCGGGAATAGCTGTTCTTGAGCAGTCACTGCTAAATAATTCCATGTGTAGACAGTCCTTTAATCTAGCAAGTTCTTAAGTAATTTCTGAAAACATGACTTAGTTTCCTGTGTTATTAAAGGACAATCTATATATTTTTATCAAAAGTATTGTTCTGGAAAAAGAGCACCACTGAAGTCCCAGCTGGTCTTGAAAGTTGTATGCTAGGTTAGGGGGGAGGGGTTACCTATTGTTTTTTTCAGATATGATTCAAAACAAGACAAATGTATGGCAAAATAGCAATTTTCAATACAACTCAAAAATACTAGTTTTTAAAAACATTTCTAGAGTGTCTTTACTAGGAAAGTAGCTTGAAGAAGATGATTATTGCTTTGAGATCTTTTTGCCTATCAGTTTTTCATCTAACTGTGTTTAAAAGTGAAGGCAAGAAATTCTAAGTGACAGAATAATATTGGTTATTATACTGTTTGCCTTACAGTGAAAACATGAGTTTTATAATGAGGTAGTTTTCCCCCCTGTGTCAAATAGGTAATTCATTGGAAATTCATTACAACCAGGAGTTTCAGGCCAGTGTGACTCAGTGCTTATATTCTACTTACCTGTAAACTGTGTCTTAATACATTTATCCAATTCATTTGTGTAAGTTACCAGTGGAAATCTATTGCTCATTGGACAGCTTAGCTATTTGAAAAGGTATGTTATTGCCTTGAAAACAGATTACATAAGAAGATTCAGAATGTAAAACATACTCTTTGAGAAAACATTAGATTATCTGTTCTTATTAGAAACAAATGAGTTTCAGTAAAAAAATATTCAGAATTTATCTATGAAGAGATTTTCTGTAAAGAATGAAAGGCTCTATAGTGATTGTTAAGAATTTCAGACAATCTTAGGGTTTTTTAAAAAGCTACATTCTGAGTCAGTGTTATTTTTGTGTTCACAAATGTAAACACACAGGTCAGTGTACTATTGTTAATTCAGAGCAGTGAAACAAACGTGCAGGGTTCACATGGTGGAAAGATGTTTAAACAAGGACTAAATGCGTGTGGCACGTGAATACTCAGATGGGCCTACTGCTGTATGAATACTGATGGTTCTGCTGGGACAAGCTGTTGCTTCCTGTAGCCAATTTCCTTACAGTGTAAGGCAGCAAAATATGTATGCTCTATTTTTGACTTTTTTTCTCTGGTGTACAAATCCCCTATTTTCTGTGTGTATACAAAAATGTGGATTTTGCGGCATTGTTCTCTCCCACTCACATGAATCACATTCTTAACTAAAGGCAGCCAAAATAGCCTTCAATGTAAGCCTTTCTCCTAAACACCAACATTAAAAAATCATCCTGCCGTGAGATCATAGCTGACTTAATTAAAGCAAGGCTGATGTGGAGCAGCATTGTACCTGATCTGCCTACCAGTGTCCTATTCTTTTCTCTCTTTGTCATAATGGAGCAGACTAAGAATTATGGGACTGCAGTTTTCTTCCTGTAAACACAAGTGAACTTTGGCAAGATCGAGACATACAGACAGCATTATTGCAAAGTCATAAATGGGATTTCTGTGGATGCTTCAAATACCTTTCTGCAGACTACCAATAGCCTCCTTACTCAGCTGGGTTGATTCAATGTAGAAGGCTTGCTGAATAAACACTGAGGTTGTTGCTGTGCTAACATTCAGGCACAGTTGTTCTGTGTATTATTGTGTAACCACGAGCTATTGAATGAGCAGTGGGAAAGGGACTTGCAAAAAAACACCTGGTACTTTCTGTGGGACACACTGTGTTGTACAACATTGGGCAGCAGAACTCCTGAGACCCAGCTCTTGTTCAGCAGCTTTTGGATTGTTTAAAATCATGGTAAGGTTAGTTTACCACACAAAGGAGCCTGCAATAGGACTGCTGTGATCAACACACATTTAACAGAGAGATTCTACAAATAAGAGACTCCTAACAGAAGCTTTTGTTAACCAAAACTCCAGTTTTATGAGAATTGCAGGCTAGGTTTTGGATGTTACCAGACAGGCTTGTAAGAGTGTTACAAACACATGGATAGAGCTATCAATCACATTGCTTCTAGTCTCTGTGTAAAAAAAGGACAATTCTGTCAGGAAAATGAGTGAAAATACATTCTGTTTTTCAAGTGAAAAGGCAGTACTACCTTTCTACTTTATAGGGAAAGTTGCTTCTCTGCTTGTGGAGCTGCTTTGTATCCCTTACTTTTTTCATGGTCCTTCCTGAGAGGTAGACCTCTGGATTTCCACCCTCTCTCAAGCCACAAGTGTTAAGATCTGCAATTTAAACTCTGTTTAGACCTGAGCTGCATCTCTCTCTGTGCACAGTTTTTTCAACAGGTATCCATGAAGCTGTTCCAGACCCAGTGAAAGGCACCAACCAAGTGCCCTTGTAATAAACAGGATTACATGTAGTGCAGTACAGCACATGAGGGAGAAATCTCTTTTAAGCCCCATGTCAAGGGTTTGTTTGAGGTTATCTCAGGCTTCCACACTTGTATTAAATAAGAGATGTTCAAAACAATTAGTCCAGGTACCAGTACTGGTTTAGGAGTATTAAACTTGAAAATTGCTGCAACATCTCTTTTCTGCCCCAGGCAAACCAGCAAATTGCAGCACAGTATTTACTTTGGGATTGCGCTGGTCTTTGGATTTAAAACTGTGCTCAAAGGTCCCCTTGTATGTGAGGTACTGTTCTGGTCCACACATAGCTGCCATTCTGTTAGAGTAACATGCTGCTCCTCAAAAACCTTAGAGAGGAAAGGACCAAGTATTAGTGGGAAGTTTCTTGTGGATTCGTGCTTCCTGCTTATTGCTCTCTGTAAAACTAAGTGCTGTGTTTGCTAGGTTGTTTTTTTTTTAAATATGAAGTGAGGGGAAAAAAAAACCATACACCCTGTACAGATGTTTCCATTTTTTAGTTGGAAAGTTTGTTAAGAAGAAACAAAGTGTATATATGTGTATGTGCAGATAGATGTGCATTTTGTTAGCATGTCAGACTGACCCAACTGTTCTGTGTAAACAGGGTTAATGAACCTTGCAAGGCACAGGATTAACAAAAGCAAAAAGGAGCTCAGGAGTAGTGAAAATGGCGTCAGCATTAACTGGGGAAATGGATTGCCCTTCAAGTTTGTCCATTTAGCAGCACTTGTGGGCAAGCAACATGACATTTCCTCTCTCTTTTCTTCTTCATTTCATTCCTTGTCCCATTCTTTGCACTCTGCCAGTTATTCAAGAAATGAACTTCATTCATCTGTGCACAAGGCACAGTTTACAGATGCCTCCTGATCCTTTAAGGTTGTTCATTCCAGGGCAATCCAAAACTAAAATACACATTGTGAATTTCGTTTATTGTGATGTCACATCTGTGAGAGACTGTATGATAACTATAATTAGAATGGGTAAAAACAGGCTAAGGCTGCTACTGGTGTTTAATTATTTTTCTTGTATAACTCTTGTGAGCACCCTGGGTGACAAGTTGTTGTTTGAACATATAAAAGGCCAGAATTAAGCCATGACTGTAGTCTTAAATAATTATTAATGGAAGTACATGTTTATGAATAGTGGTGCTGTGGGTTTATGTATTATATAAAAAATTAAAATGCATTGCTATTTTAAAAGAACACCATTATCCTGTCCCTACCCCTTTTCCCTCTGCCCCCTATGTTTACATTTTCTTTCCTCTAAAAGAAACGCTTTCTGATTAAGGATCATGTTGAAAACTCAGCAGTTTTTAATCCAGCTCTCTGCAGGCTGCAGTTCATGCTTCATTTAACTGATCAGTTCCACTGCTACATTACTAGACAAAATCACCAGTTTGAAGAGAGAAGCAATTATGGTAAGTCATAAAAATGGAAGACCCCACATTTTAAGAAATTAAATTAATTTTTTAAACTCTCCACTTCTCATACATTTGTATGATTTGGAGGGTGTTTCTATACATGACCAAATAAATAGCACAATTTACAGTGTTTTGCTACACTTTGTACAATGAATCCAGATCTAAACATGGTCTAAACATGAAGTACGTGCTCAGCTGCTCAACAGAGACTGTTAAAAAGATTATTCTGTGTGCTTTGAAATAACAGTATGGATGCATGTGCAAAAGTATCAGCAAAGTAATGCAGAAATGCTTCTGTAAAGTGTGTCAGACTCAATCAGTAGTCATTCCTGTAAACCTTGAGGTTAGCATAAATAGGGCTTCAGCAAAACTGATCCTTAATTTGTGTGGAGATGCTGAAAAATAACTGTGTGAACAGATGTGTTGACTGGACAACAAATCAGACACTGAGTGACGTTGCTGGAAAACAAATTTCATACCCTGCTAGCAAAACCCAAAAGGTGTGGGGCCAGCCATGTAACCCTAAATATTCCTATGGACTATTGCATAGGATTTATCTGACCTGTTCATCTTATTGTGCCACAATCTCAGAGAGTCCTTTTTAGTGGGTGTTCTTCACTTAAATGCTCACATGTCCAGTACAGCTGCAACTTGTGCCTTGAAGGTTCACAAAATAACATCTCTTTTTTATTTTTCATTTTTTGCTTTATCATTTTTCATATGAATGGTTGTGATGAAAAGTTCTTATTAGCTCTTCCTCTAGCATACTTTTTAAATGTGAAACAATGCTTGCAAGAGAGGGTTTTCTTTTCTCCATTCTCCCCTCATTCACATTTTTCTGTACTGTTTCAATTTCTGTTCTTCAGCAGGCATTCTAAGACTGCTGACAAAACTCAGATTTGACCACCTTATTATAGTGAAAGTGTAGCAATTCAAGGTGTCTCTTGCAACAGACACCTCAAATTTGGACATTTGAAATACCCCAGTATTTCAATGCTGTTATTGAAATTTGGAGTTTGTTATTAAAATATAAATTCACTGTATGTTTGCTCAGTGCTTAAACATTTATGCTCCTCTTTTGAATAAGAAAAGCTTGTCTTGAGCTAGAACTCATCTTGATACCTTAGATGTTATGGGCATTGAGCAGTGGGTTACTTACTTGAATCCAGTAGCTGCTAATCATGTGGAAAAAATCCACATTGACTTATTTTCACAGTTATCATTTGTATTTGTGCTGGCATGTCGTAAAAACAGAGCATGGTGGACGTTGGAAAGTTGATCAGATAGCCCTGCCTCTGAAGGTTTTTTATGTTGTCAGATTTTTTTTTTATTTTTTGCTGTATGTCAGCCCCATGAGAATCTATTGTGACAATGTGAAAAAGCTGGGTTGTTTTGAGATGTTCAGTTGGTGCTCTGCAGTTGAAAGATGTGTTCTAGTATTATAGGGATTTATTGCAAATATTCCTAAAGCAATGTGGCACCTCAGGTGGGGCATTGCAGCCCATGGCCAGAGACACAGGATCATGAAATATGTCTTGTGACAGCAGTTTCAATTTCTTTATGTGATCATTATGTTGCAGCTCAGTCATGTGGATTTTCTTTGCCCTCTAACATGCAAATTTGTTTTCCACAGCAGTAAATGTATTTTTCCATGTGGTGTGGGCCAAAGTCTGCTTGGGGCACCACCTGCTTAGACGAAGCAAATTCACTCCTGAAATACACTACTTTATAAGGTATATCCATTTCTTATGGGAGCAAAAAAAATATATGCATTCGTTATTTTTGCTCTGAACTGATGCTCAACTTAGCCTGCTGCTTTTTTTCAAACAATCCTACAGTAAGAAAATAATACAAGACAACAGTTGATACAGTTTAGCTGTGTGTTAGTCATCAGAGTAAAAGACCTAACATCAGGAAGACAGAATTTGCCACATCTAAAGAAAATTCTCTTCAGTAAGCAGCACCAGACAGCCAAAGTAAGGCTGCATAATTTTCCCAAGTTCTTCTTAAATTGCTTTAAAAATAATGGATTTTTCTCTTGGCAAGAATTGGAGCTGAATTGGATATACTGATGCATTGACTGCTACCCGATGCATTTTACTATTAATAGTGTTTCAGATTCAATGACTTAGAGGTCTCTGAAAACACAAGGGGGTTTTGGAATTTTTTACACTTTTGTGCTGTAGGTAGGTGACGCCATGATGTAGTTGATTATGCAAATTCTGTGTTAGCATGTAGCATTTCCTTTAAAAGTAGCACTAACAGTCAAGGACAGATTACTACAAAGTCCAGGAAATATCATTTGGTCATCTAACTAATCCCCATTTTTTTTGAGGCAGAGGGAGAAAACGCTATGTGGACTGAGGGGTTTTTTTGTTTTGTTTTGGGTTTTTTTTATTGTTATTAGTTATGAAAAGATACCTTAGGTTAATCCATTTTGAATGTCAAGAGGATAAATCTGACAGGAGTCAGAAGAGCTCCAGTGGGACTAGCGCTACAAGTTACAAAACAGCTAACATCATCCAAGACTAATTTCTTTCCCCTGTTTGTCCTACTGTGGAGGGAGAGTTAAAAGGCAATTCTTGGAGAGTTGAAAGGCTCCATAATAGGGCTCCTCTCTCTAAGGGAGTAAAACTGCTTTGTGGCCTTTGTCTTCAGGCTGCTAATAAACCATCCCATGCTGTGAGGCTTTGAGTTCACTCTTAATTCAACTTCAGTTCAGCTTCCATCAGCTTTGGTTTCCCTGTCTTTGTGAGTTGTTTTTTCCTTAAATACACGGTGTATCTAACTCACATTTGAGTTTCCTTATTCATTGCCTGAGTTTCTAAATGGACCAGCTTCATAACACCCTGCTTGGCAATTTTTGTCAAAGGATAGAAATTGCCAGAAGCATTTCGGTAGCTGAGAGTTTTAATAGTTACTGCTGTCTTTATGTCTCTCTAAGTGCATGTCTTTTTCTGTCTTAAAGCAACATACAAATGTAAGGATACATTTATCCATGTGGATCTCTGTCAGGTCTTCTGGGCCGTTCAGGAAGGCTCATTATTCTGTACAGTTGTGGTTTGGCTGATCCTTCTCCTTCCCCCCAGTCCCCAATTATCAGACCAATTTAGTAATGCTTGCCTATTGTTCCTGCTCCTGCTTTTCCAGATAAGACCAAAATATAGTTTTTGGACTTGTAAATGCCAAGGAATTTGCACCTGGCAAGTTACAGATTTAGCAAGAGATGGCATGGGGGGGAATACTCAGTTAATTTTGCAATCCATGAGGTCTGACACTGGGAGAGCAACCACAAAGGGCCCGTCCCAGCCCAGCAAGGTTCTGTTTACTGCCTTTGTACCTAGACAGAGCTCAGAAAATGATGGGGGACAGGAGAAGGAATCTCCTCCCTTCTGGTGGCAAACAGTGACATGCCTGTCATGGTGGCCAGGGCTGGGCTGGCAGCATTGCCCTCTCCATGCAGGGATCTGAGGGATGGAGCTGCTGTTCTGTGCCCTCTGATGCTTAACCCTTAAACTGCCACTGATAGAATGGACCATGCGGAGTCATTTGGGACCAGGGGACAGGCACAGCCAGTGCACCTTGGCATCAGAACAGTTCTCCTGGAAAATATTGGTGTGGCTGTGTCCAGAGCCAGAGGGAGCTCTTAAAATTAAAACAGACAAAGCAAAGGTACCCCAATATTTATTTTGGTTTATGCTAAATGTTTGTTTAATGAATTAAATGTCCCTGGAAGTCATGCCCTTTACAAATGAGCTTAAAATATCTGCAGTCTCAGTTGGAAATCATTTGAAATGATGTGGTGGTGCTGCTGCATGTCTCACTGAGCTTTGCATGCATTTGTGTGGGCACACTTCCAGCATTAACAGCACAGGAAAGAAGTAGGTGAGGGTAGTCTGGGGTAGCACATTGCTTTGGGAGCAGGGAAAGAGTCTCGTGCAGGAGCAGTGCTGGATGAAAGATGAAGTACCATCAATTTAGTACTGACCTGAGGCAAAGTCCTGTACATAAAGGGTTGGGCGCTTTTTACTAAAAGGACAGAAAACTGGTAAGGTGGTCTCAGAGACCTAATTTGTGACCTTTAAAGAAGTTTACAGGGTATAGAAGCTGGATAGTCAAGGAGTTTCACTCTGTTTTCTCATTTACTTTTCAAGAAGCAGGTTTGATGTGTTGTATGAACCTTTAAGTAGTCTACAGCTTTATGTTTTGGTAAGATGATAAGTGATTGGGTCTTGCCAAGAGAAAGAAAGTTGGGTCTGATGGATATCTGCTACTGTCTTCTCAAAAATTTTATATTATTATATTAGTATTATGAGAAATCAAAACAGCACAAAAAATTAGGCATACAATTGGAAGTTACAAGTTCTATGTTTTTGTAAAAGTATGAAAACAGATTATTTCATGCTATTAATTTTAAGGCAAATAAACTAGTCTTATTCTAGGTACTGGAGAACTTAGTCACACAAATTTAATCTTGTTTCTGATTCAATACTGCATTTGAATCTATAGATACTCAGATACACACATTTAGCTTGAAGGATGAACTCTTTGCTGTGTCATAAATATGTTAAGAATTTAGGATTTGTTATTTCCAGAGTGCTATGTGTGCAGTTATCTGCAGAGTGATTGGTGGCTTTCTTTTGAGGGTTTTTTGGTTCCTGGTTTACAGCTTAATTCTTATACAGGATGTAGAAAATCAAAATATTCAGTTCCATTTCAAGAGGTGAGAATCAGGTGAAATGTGTTGTGCTGTTAATGAATGGAAGAAAGCTCAGTACTCTGAATGGGAAAGGATAGTAGAGAATTAATGGATTGGGAAAGGCAAGTAAGACTAAAAGCATGATCAGGGAGGGAGAAAAATAGAAAGGAAAGCAGAGATAGAAAACATAACAGATGGAGATTATATTGAGAGGTTTTTATGCTTAGAGATAATTGAGATGCAGGAAGGGAAATAATGTCAAAAAAAAAAAAAAAACAGAGGAGGAGTCGTTACAAGAAAGCATCATATAAGCCTGAAACTAAATTCTGATTTTTTATGTCAATTTGTGAGATTTTTGAAAATTATAGTGTAAAAGAGTAATTCTGTGTGGTATCAGCTTTCTTTGGTTGCTGTTTCAGGGATTTTTTTTGCATTTTGAAAAACCTGAGCCTGTTTATTACTGAGTGAAATTTTCATTTTTTTTCCCTGCAAATTCTAATTAATGAAACCCTCATGCAGTGGGAGGGAGAGTGCTTCATTTCAAAATTTTAATACCTGCCATATTCCTACTGTCATTCTTTGCTTTTAGGACTGAAAATCAAACTGACTTTCACCAGCTACTCAAATGCAGCAGAGAACACATGTTGAGAGGGCAAAGGCTCGCACACGTAAATGTGATTTTGTACCCTCAGTTCATGCCAAAAGAAAGTACAATTATTCTCTGCTCAAAAGTCTCAGTGGGAACCCTGGCCATTGTCAGATGGGTGCTTTGTGCACATCTGCTGCATTGGCCAATGCTTGACTTGACTGCTCACCCTTTCATTGAGGATAAACAAGGAAATAGAAACTCCTGCTTGTGTAACTAAAAGGGTATGAAAGGAAATGTCCTCATTGGAAGCTTTTGGAGCACAGAGTGGCCTGGCTTGGAACAAGCGCAGAGGAACAAAATATATCCTCGTTTTACCAGGTCATGCTGCCACATCCAGTGTACCATGGACAAATAATTATTCTTCAGACTTTTAAAACTATGCATAGCCCAGCTCTGAGGTATACAAGTAGGTCTCTAAACAAACACATCAAGTGTGATTAGTGTTGTGTGCAAATGGAATGGCATACAGTCCTTTCTGCCCTTTTCTGGCTCCTTTCTAAGTTGATGCTGTCAAGTACCAAAAAAACAGTTGTCCAAGTTTCAGTTTCTTCACGCAAAATGGGGCGTAGCCAACATCTGTAAAAGCACTTAGAATTTGTTGTTATTATGAGAACTTTTTTTTCTTCCCAGAAAGTGGCATACCAGTAGATGCAAGTGATGTCACTTAGATGTCTATCTGTTGTGTGGCTCTGTTCCTGGAGTAATATTTTCACTGAGAATTGTTCGTTATGAAATGGTTTTGACCCAAGAGCAACTGTAAGCGTGAAATTGATGTAATTGTTTCTGCCTTCAAGAGTGCTCACAGAAAAAGGACAAAGCCAAAACTAGCAAGTGAAAAACATCCATGACCAGGTACAGCAGCAGGAAGTTTAGGTAAGGTTGACAGCTGCTGTTTTGACAGGCTTGTTTAATCATTCCAAAGTGCTTCAAAGCTGTAGGAGTCTCTTAACCTTCAGATTTAAACACAAACTTTCTCTTCTGATCAAAGATCTTGGATAGGCTTATCACACCTCCAAAAAAGCTCCTGTAACAGAGGGAGTTTTGTATGCTGCATGAAATGAGCCATCATCTTCAGAAAAACTTTTCCCTTTCTTAACTAGACCAAAGGGAGGACAGTGCCCAAGCAGGAAGCCAGGGCACCTCAAAGCTCAGCTAGGATTTTGCAAGATGAAAGGTGAGCAGGTACCCTGCCAAGTACTTGTGTCACAGTAGATCTGGCCTGTATACACACGTGCTGTCAGTAGGCTCCCATTGTGTTTCACAGTGCTGCTACACCTTTTCACTTACACCTCCCTGCTTTCCCTCAAGATAGCTCCCACCACTCTGATATGTTCATTCCTTACCTGGACTGTCCATTTTCCCACTGTTTCAAGAGACCCTCTCTCTTTCTTGGCAGCCAGTGTCCTGTAATCTCCTCCCAAAGAGGGAAAAGAGAATCGTTAGTTTGTTTGGTCACATTAAAATGCCTGGGCTTTGACCCTTTCATGTGGGTGTACTGATGGTAATGTGGAACTTGGCATTTGTGAATTAAGCATGTGTGCTGCTTTCCCTTAAGAATAAACTTTGTTCCATATTTTTCATATTCTGCTACTTTAGTTTCTTCAAAATGAAGGAAGCCACCTTACTCCCACTGCTGCCAGGGTCTTTCAGCTTCCCTCTGGGGTCAGACTCATTTCAATATATTCTCTGATTCAGCTCCTGTCCCCCCGTTCCCCTGCTGCTATTTAAGGAGACATCTGTATGGTTGTCCAGTGTCACACCACTGCCTTACAATTTAGGCAAACAACAAGCCCAAGTACTTTTATAAAGGCAGATCTTTAAGAACTATGTTTAACAATATCCTTGCAGAGAATAGCAAGGCATATAGAGTTAAAGCAACCTGTCCTTCAGTCTTCCAGGCACTGGCAAAATACTTTCAAAACTGGTATCTTATTTTAGCCCATAAATAGATTCATCAAGCTTCCTCTGAGCAGCAGCCAATCATCCTCATGGAAATCTCTTCACATTTAATGGCAAAACTCAAATCAGGATTTACACTTCAGAGAATTTAATAGTAGTCTCAGTGGATTTGTAGAAGCAGACTCTACTGGAACAGATTCAATTGTTAACACCTAGTGCCATTTTTGGTGACTTAACTTTTCTTGTTTGATCTACAGACGCCTCTCTAGAGGGGCATGGGTCTGATGTTATATCTGCATAACCCCATGCAGGTGTCTTGAATATTACAGAAGTGCCTAAAATAGCACTGCATTGCCTCTGTGCTTGCCTCTAATTCCCATGCTGCTTAAGCCTCGGCTCTGATGTGTAGGAAAAGGCACTATGTTCCTTCAGGTCTCATTATTGGGTGAAGTATTAAGTGAAATTGTGGCAGCTTACAACCTTTATAAATATCAGAGGTGGTTTTCAACAGAGGCAGAGCTAAATGCTGTGTCTGGTATTTCAACATAAAAGTATCACCTTAAGTCATCCCTTTGGCCAGAATGTTCCTTCTGTAAGGTTTTAATGCTGTTACCCTCTTTGCTTCAGTAACAGGTGCTGTGTGAATCATCAAGTGTTCTCAGATGTTTGGACTATCTTCACATGCAGGTATAAATGCAGTTAAGGTTTATACAATACCTGTAATGGTGATTTAGTAGTGTAAAAAATGGTCCTTGTTGTGAAAGGTTGCAGTCTGTACTTCTTGGTGCATCACTCCAAACATGGGTCACCTTTAGCTTCCTTTCATGGCTGAAACTTGGAAGCCACCTTCTGCTGTAAGTTTAGACAATGAGACAACAGTAAATAGTTGCCATTTTACCTGGCTGTGGACAAATTGATCTGCCTTAATCCTGAAACTGTTGGCGTTCCTTCTTTCAACTTTCTTCTGCGATAAATGGGTTTGCTTGGCAATTCTAGAACTGGAAACTCATTCCATGATCTTAGAGGCATGTGTCCCTAATAGTCAGTTTCTCACAATTTAGAGAAGCCTGAGGAGAATGAGAGAAAAATAGTTGATTACTTTAAATCGTATTCAAGCATATTTGGGTGCAAGGTGCATCTTAGTAGACTTGCTGCCATGCAGCTCCAAGCTTCTCCAGCAGCAATGAGTGTTACTTTCTGTCAGCTTTAAGAGCAAAATACTTCTTCTTGGCTGCTGAGGAGGAATGAAAACAAACATAAAGAACTCATTGCCATCGTGGGAGCTGGGTGATACGATGCCTTTTGAATGAGGCTTTTACTTAAAATCTTGCTAGATTTAGTGACTGGCTGAGGCAAATATTTCCATACAAACATACTAGTAATAAACCAAGTGTCTTTGGTCCGGGCTCTGAGGGAGCAGGACTGCTTATTTTTAATGCTCATTTTTATGTGGATAACAGGTAGTAGATAACAAAAAAGATGTTTCTGAGGATTAAGAATGACCTCTCAAAAAAGAAAAAAACAGTTTACTAAGTCCTTGACATAGCAACGTCACGTATGCATAAGGATATGAAGGAACCAGTGAGAACTTTCAGAGCACCAAGTGCCCTTTTTTACTGTCTTAACTACATGAGGCATATGGTGGGTTTGTTTTGTTATAAACATTGGTCTGACTTAGCTACAGGAGGCAAGTGACACTTCTTTCTGGAGACTGAATTAATTTTCAGTTTCGTTTGACACATTTGGACTAATCAACCCAAATGACATCATGGACATCAAATTGTGCTGGCATACATCCTAAAAATTATCCTGTTGGAAAGTTCCAGCTAAATTTTCGTCAGTGGAAAGAAAATGTACTTTCAGCAAAACTTTATGTGACATCATGATAAGGTTAAGACTTTTTCTGTCAGAAAAGTTAAGAAATTCTGCGTGGTCTCCTATCCTACCTGAGAGCTTTTTACTTTGGATAGTTTGTTACTTGTTTTGTGTGGTGTTTTGCTGACCCACAGCACTTCCCTCCTCATCCTTCTGTAGGAGGAGAAAGCCAAGACTTGTAAAATGATCATTGTGTCAGTGTTATAGTCCATCTAGTGAAGGAGAAACTTTACCTCAGCTTGCTTGGTGGATTCTCTATAGGATCCTGGCCAGTTTTCAGCTGGACAGCTGCTATGACCTCACACAGTTTTCTGAGGCACAAATGAAAGATTAGCAGGAGACTAATAGACCTGGGACTAGAGGCTTTCATGTGAATGTGGGATGGAGAAGAATTTTCTTTTTTAAATTTAAAAGAGCTTTGAAAGTTTAAGGCAACTTCTAAAGAAGTACTTGTGTCCCGTTGAGCTCTTCCTTCTGTTATCCAAAACAAAATGCAGAATCTGCCTAAACTTGAAGTGTGATAGTTTGATCATAAAAGTTCCTTTTCTTTTTACAGAATATTCCATTTCCACAGCTTATTTTTACTTACTGTAGCATCAACTAGTCTCTAAGATTTGACTGTCAGAGCTTATCCTGTGTTGATTATAGGCCATTGCTTTATATAGTTTTCATCGGTGTTGTTTCCCTGCCCTATTTGATGCTCATTTAGGTAATTTTTTTTCTACACAACTCAACCTTGTTTTCACTTTGCAACTGATCCTCTCTTTTATTCTTTTCTTTACATTTTAAGCAGTATACCATATATAGCAGATCTGAAAATGCTGCTTATTTTTCATGTGCACAGTATATTGGGTCAGGTTGATAAAATGGAAAAAAAAAGGTGAATCTCAAGAGTAACCTTTGGAAAGAAAANAGGTTGATAAAATGGAAAAAAAAAGGTGAATCTCAAGAGTAACCTTTGGAAAGAAAACTCAGAGGGAGGATTACAGTCCTAGTCAGGCCACTCCTCTGTAGAGTCTGGTGAACCACAGCAAAAGAAGGAATTTGGGCTAATCTGAGTAATAGCATAAGCCCCTTAAATAAGTTTGTCTTTCAGGTGCATAAAAATGTTCATTTCTAAGCAGATATTACATATTGCAGAAATTAAATACTGTATGAACTGTTTTCTCCTAGAAAGTTTTTTCTTCTCTGGCTTAAACATCATTATACTTGTAGTTTCAATAATTTTTTTATATATTTTATTTCCATGGGAAAGTGTGGGGGTCTACAATTATTTTGCATTCTGTTGCTGCAAGCAGAGGGACTGAATATTTGTTGAAGGGAATTTGCTACTGTTACCTCAAGAAAATATATTTCTGAAAGAAGGCTAAATGATTTTTTTGTGCAGTTGGTGTACAGGCACCCTCAGACACAAAAAAACCCCAGACATAAAAACAGAGGGGAGTTACCTGAGGGTTACTGATGTAGAGGAACTACAAGAAGAAAACTCAGCAAAATCAAGACATATGGAATTTACTGTGATAGAATGGAATTTGTAACTATCCTAATTGCCTTGGACCAGTTTGAAGTATGTCCTTGGAATGATGTTATGATGTTAGCATAATATTTAGTTATATTCTCTCTTCTGCATGCGAGATTGGAGTGCTAAAGCCTGCAGTGTTCCTTGGGCAAAGGGCAGCTAACAGGAAGAATCTCTCTTGGTGCTGACTTTGGGTGAGCCCTGGTTATAACCAGGAGCTGAGCAGGGCTGTTTGGAAGGCAGCCTTTTGTGCCCTGTCCTGCTGTGACCCGTATGCTTCAGGGTGCCCTGGTGACCAGCCAGGACAGCTGCTATCTTTTATATGAGGTGAGAGGCTTTTAACACAGTGGGGGGCAGAGCTGGGCTCCCTCTAATACATGTCAGCTGCCCATTGCCTCAAGGACAGTACTGAATCCAGCATTAATGGGAAATGCCCCTTTACCTGTAGCAAAACACATCATTTTGTTTGGCTGAGGTGGTTTAAAGTAACAGGATTGGATTTGATTTGGAGTAGGTATTTTAACTCTGCAAGATGATGCAACTGTTATTAATACAGACTTATTCTTTCCTACTAAGTTTGTATTGCATCAAATGTAAAAAAAAAGCAAAAACATACAACTCAGTGCAGAATAATGAAAGACAGAAGAACAAAATTATTGCTTCTAAAAATAACTGTTTGGAAGTACTTGTCACTAACCTTCGTGTGATCCCAATCAGGCCTACAGAAAAAAAAATTGTAGATGAAAACAGTATTACACTGACAACTACTTTAAGGGATAAAACAATCCAAGCACCACAATATGTGCAATAGAAATTTTTGTGTGGAGATTACAGAAACTGTGAATTATATGCAACATGATCTAATTACTATCAAGTTTGCATTGTGTACAAGAGAGTAACTTATACTTTTAGAAGAATAGAGCACTGTACCATGTGAGAAGTGTATTGAGTTGAATTGGAAATGTATTATCAATAAAAAGGGCTTGGAATTACAGAGTCAGTATTTTAGAAATATCCCAACACTCTAAACACTCGTGCTTTAACACCAGTTTGCGGACGACTGTTTATTCTTGGAGTATTTGGGCTCTTGGGAATTGTTTTGTAGAAACTGCCTGGAAGTCAGAGTTCTTCTTTTGGAGTATCTGGTTCTGGCTACCCTGCAGACTAAGTTGTTCTATAATCCCTTTCCGTTTCTAAAAGTGAAATAGGATTCAAACGTATTTACAAATATAGTAAAATTAAATCTCTTGGTATATGTATAAAATAATAGTGTTAGTTGCCAATACTGATAATCAAAGCAATTCTAAAAATCTTATCATATAGAAGTGGGATAATGATTCTATATGCCAGATGTTAAGAGCAGAACCAAAGATATTTTACCTATAGAATTTTGGTGGCTGGATTTTTTTTTTAAATACATTTACTCACAATTTTCCTCCTTTCAGGTAGCCTTGTGTAGCATTTAACCACTAATATAAGATTCATTGAATAAGGATGCAGTTGCTGATATTTAAATCTAATCTGTTATTACACAGAAACTTTTCTGAACTCAAAGTTTGAGTTCTCAAGAAGTGTTTGTTTGATATTAGAGAAGATATCCCAGTGATTAATGTTAACGATAATGTGTTGATTGGTGCTCGGGAGAACCTATTCATAGAAACAATAGCCCATTATAGTCTACTTTAACTACCATATAACAATATTGAAGTTTTATTCCGTAGAAACAATAGCCTTATTTATACATCCCTGTCTGCCTCTAAACCAGCGTTGCAGTTTCTGGCTTCCTATGAGGTCCAAAGTGCCTGTTAACAATTTCGGGGCTTGAAGAGTTCAGTGCTACTAAGGTGCAGCAAAAAGCAAGTGGAATTGCTCTGTCTGACTGTCTTCTGAAGCTTCCAGAAAAGAAGCTGAATGCTAGAGCTGCTAGCTGGGTTTTGTAGTTCATCTGAGAGGTGCACTAAGATTTGAGACAACTATGCTGAACTCTCTTTTTCTTTGAGTAAGACTAAACAAGCCCTCTCAAAGTGTTTCATACTGTTGCCAAGGGTAAGGACCACCAGGTGCTCCAGATTTCTTACTAATACCAAAACCATCCAAGACCATCAAATTTAACAGAAAAATACAGCATCTGGTCTTCTCAAAGGTGGGTATTAGGTCCCAGAGACCTAACAGAATTTTTGGTGTAGTGACTTTACATTATCGTTGTTAGGCTATTTTGAGTTGTTTCAGTGCACTGAAGCACTTGCAGATTGTGGAATACTCAGGCACTGAATGTATGAACTGAACAGAGCAAAGATTTATCTTATTCATGCTTCTTTGGTTTAAGGATGAAGAAGCAAGCCTGAAACCCTTCCTTCTGCTGCTAGTGTGTCAGTGGTTACAATTTAGCATGACATATTTTAAAGAAGTTGAAGAAGTGGAATCTATGCAAAAAGTTGGAGGAAAAGACAAAATTACCACAGAACCTGCACCAGAAACTCTGCTACTCTGCTACCTCAGATGTTCATATTTATTTCTGGAAATAGAGAACTTTTCTAATTGAACTGATATTGTGTTCATTTTCTTATGCATAATAAAATACTATTAATAATATTTTAAGTCAAATACAGAGCTACTACATTATGCTGTGTTAGCAAAACTAAGTTGGTACAGAAACACAAGAAAAAATATTGATGATAGTGTCATTTCATTCATAATGAATTTTTGCACATTCACATTCCTTGGCATGATATTAAAAGTAGACATGAGAAAGGAAGAATGTCTTTAAATGGCCCATGCACTTACTCCTCTCTTGATCTTGTCTTTGCACAGAGGCACAGCATTGGAGGGAGGAAAGAGGATTCTTTATGCTGTGTAAAAAATGCACATACAAATTAAATGGTCTGAGCGATGTAGAATAGAGTAATAACTTGCATTATGTAACCTTAATGTTTTTCATCTGTTATTAGTCATCTTGAAATGACAATAATGTGGTGCAACAACTGCAGCAGTTATTTAGTTTTTATTTCCTTACAATTCACATACCAGGGTATAGAGGGTTTATCTGGGACCACTTTCTGTACTTTGGAGGTTGAACTGCATGCTGCTCATTTTTACTTAAAACCTTGTTTCTAAATAGCCCTCCTCTGTTTATTAGTACAGCTCATCTTTTAAAACAGACCCTGCAGAGAGAAGGCACGAAATTATCTCTCTGGACTGGAAGAGAACCCTTCAGTTTGGAGAATAGGCACAGGCGATTCTGATAGCTACCAAGACCTTTGATTTTGGTTGTTACCAAGGCTTGTTGAAGACAGTGAGCTCAAGGAACTTGAAAATGAGGGTCTAACATAAATACTAACCTGTTTGAAGAATGAAGGAGGGCTTTTAGTTCTCATTCAAGACTGAAGCTCGGATTTAGGATCAGAATGACAGGCTGTAGCCAGTTGCAGGAGCTGTAAAAGTAAAGACCATATAACCACAGGCCTACTGAAGGTGGATAGGGAAACAAGGGATAGAAATTGTCCTGACAATGGAAATAGGGAAGATAAGTCCTGGCAAATTACATGTATTTTCTTCTTTGAAGCAATTGATTGGGGTTTTGAGGGAAAAAAATAGTATGAATACAGACAAGAGTGAAAAAATCAGAAAACAAGCTGTGTTAACTCAAGTGTAGATTTATTTTTCAGCAGCCTTGTATCGTGATTTGTGGGTGTAGGGTGAGAGGGAGGACTACCAATAAAGAGCATTGTTACAGTGGAATCCAACTTGAAAAAAGAGGATTGTTTCCTATAGGCCAAAAAATGGCAGCTGAACAAAAAAGAAAGGAAAATGTAAATAAGGGCAGACCTTTATATATGTATATATTTGAATTTATTAGCAGCCAACATTCTCAAACAGAAATGGAATTTGATACATTTGATACATACTTAGTTTTATGCATTTCACTCCTACTAGAATTCCTCTGAAAGATGGTTTGTTTGAACGTTGGTCTTGTTTAATGTTTGCTTGCACAGCATAGAGTGAAGGAGAAGGCAAGATACTTCTTCAAGCTGAGAGAGCAAGCATCCTGAGAGTGTTCCTAACCAAANGTGTGCTTACTCATTCCATTTCTTCCTCACATCTCTGGTTTCCTGTGTTTAAAATGGTGATTAATTAACTGATGGTTTCAGGTGCAGTAATTCTGCACCACAAGATTCTCATCTCAAAGATAATTTTTCTCTAACCAGAGAACTGCACTGCATTCAAACCAATTATTATACATTCCAGTGTATTGAAACAATATGGAACTGTCTCCTCAAATCCACACAGGTGTACTCTATTCAGGTTTCACTGAAATCAAATTATTCCTTGCATATCTGATCTATCATTTCTTGGCACCTGAAAGAGAGATCACATCCATTGCCTTGTTTAATTTTATTTCAGTTTGTTTGCTTGTATGGGTAGGTGATCTAATGTCCCTTGTTTAATGGTTTCTGGGGTATTGCAAATCTTTTTTTGACTTTTAACACATGCATCCTGTTGGCAATTTTTGCTGCATATGACCCATCACAGTCTTTTTCTTAGGATCCGTTTCAAAGTTGTTGGAGTGATGTGCTCATTTCCTGTCTTTTTAAGTTCAAGCCTATTCTTTTTTTATCTTGGGAACTTCATTTAGTAACTCAGGGTCTCTTAAGATCAGCAGTGAAAAGCTCCACCACATTTTGTTGCTAAAGAGGTGGTGTGAGTGTGACATCATTCATCTGTGCTAGACACTGACTCATAGGCATTTGACCCGAGGGTGGAACCCAGGAACAGGGGTTAACATGAAGTCAGCTGCGGTTGCACAATGCCTTTCACAGTTGTTCTCCCTCTCCTTTTTTTAAACCATCTAAATAATTGCAGAGTGCAGAACGTAACAAAGTACAGCAGTCAGGGCAAACATTGCTTTTGGGGCTCTTCCAGGGCTCTTTGTAAACCACAATGAAAAAGAGCAGATAAAAAAAAAAAAAGATAGATCATTGGGTTTTACCTTTGGATGTAGAAATTGCTTTGTCTGGTAGCCAGAAAATGAAAAGCAAGTTTGTCTTAAAACTGTAATATCATACAACTTAGTGCATGTGAAATACTACCCTAGTTTAGAATTTTTTAGGGCAGTATCATATTTTTATAGGATACCATTGAGGCATTGTTGACATATTAGTACTTAAGACATGTTTTGATTTCTTTGTTGTGCATTTTTTTCTCTTGAAACTTTTTGGCTATGTTTTCAGATTATCCACAGTTCCTTTTTAGAATTCTTTGCTTCATATTCTGGCACAGGATCTGGTCTCCTCCTTGTGAAATACAGCCTGAGCTGTATTTAAGGGATGAAAGTCACCAGTGATGGAGCTTGCAAGAACATCTGTCATATTAAGAGCTCTAGAAAGAGAATTACCTGTTGGCCTCTCTAGTTTCTTACACTGTATGAAACCTGGCAGAATTTGTCATTCAATATTATCTTCCCCACCTGTAAGTGATACAGGGAGCCCAGCTGGCCTGCCTGGAGGTAATGCCATCAAGGGGAACATTGCTCAGGACTAACTTTTTCCCGGATGTCAGCTAGAACTGGTTTGATGTAGGCCCTCTTTATCCTTTTACAACATGAGAAACAGGCTTTTCCCTGCTTCAAAAGCTGTGGAGAGCAGTAAACACACAGTTAGTTTATTTTTGCTTACTGGTGAGTGCTGTGTGAGTATTATAATCAAAAGAGAAACAGTTGGAAAAAACCACTAACTTACAGATTCTGGAAGTCTTCTGAGTCTTGTAAGCAACTTTACATTAGAGTGTAACATGGTTTAATATAACACTTCAAGTATGTTTTTATGTGGTG
The DNA here is from genome assembly GCA_024734555.1 of Trochalopteron elliotii. NCBI lineage: Eukaryota > Metazoa > Chordata > Aves > Passeriformes > Leiothrichidae > Trochalopteron > Trochalopteron elliotii. Next base: position 1,527,405 of record JANPWX010000311.1, read on the forward strand.
TGTAATTACTTAGCATTTTTCATTTCAAGTCCCTGAAAATCCATGTATAAATGGGCAAGATGAGTAGGGATTTATATTTGGAAATAGGAATTTCTGTTACAGAAGATTTTGTAAGAACAAGTAATTAAAGTTAGAATTGTTAGTGAAGAAGGGTGATAGCCTAGATCTCATTTTGAAAGGTATTCTTTTTTCTGAAAACAATCCAATTGCTTATGATGTGAGGCTAGACTGCCCCTCTCCCCCAGTTTTAAAACTTGTAAATCACTCCTGGTTTTAATTAGAAAGTGCTTTAAGTATTTCTCTTCACTATTTCACTATTTCATAGGTCATATGGGTAAATATATTTTTGTAAACTTGAGTACATGAGAAATGTATGTCTTGTTCTTAGGAAAGTTCTGCTGTGTAAATGCAGCGTCTCCTGCTTGTCTCCACACAGCTGGTTCAGCAAAAGTTTTAAGCACACACTTGCTTTTGTATATATGGTAGGACTTCAAGAGGTTTCTTAACTGTGGGTCTTTGTCCCTGTAGGCTGGTTTCTGGTTGAGTAAAAGACAGAAAATCTGGTTCTTGAAAAGGATATGAATAGATGGAATGTGGTTCTGCAGCCTAGCTTCTGACCAAATGCTGACGTGAAGCCCTGGAGTTTGTGAGACAGTTGCTTGCTGCATAAGCAGTTTTCTATAAAATCAACAGGAGCCTTATCTGGAACAGGATGGTGTAAAATCTCATTGGCTCAACTTGGAAAAAATATTTTAAATATTGGAACTTCATGATAAAATAGGGAAAAAGCAGTCTCTATTTGCCACAAGCATTGTTGAGTTCTGATGCAAATTCCATGCAAATTATTGACCTTGGAAACACTATGGGGGCAATCTTTACGTAGGCATGAACAATTTCTCCAATGTATAAGGCATAAATAGTTTTGGTTTTTACACAAGACAAGCAAGAGTGGGTTTTTTCAGGTTATATGTTTCTGGAGAAAATGCATTTATTGAAGTCAATGCCCAAAAGTCTGCTTTGGAGTTATTCTTCACTAACCTTTTCCCAACAGGTTGTCTATAATTTTTTCCAAAGTAGTTGGATATTTTCTGAGTTAACTTTAGTGTTAGCACTAGAGGATGCAACCTCTATATGATTTGGTTAAGGTGGCTTTAAAAATAACAGGGCAGATGGATGTGTGATGGTGCCATGAAAGGAGAAACATCTCTACATATAGGCATGCAGACACCTTCTAAACATACCTTGTCCTTCCTCACCTTAGCATAAGTACTTAGTATTCTGCTTTTGCTCATAGAAATATGCATTTGGAAATTACTATAATTAACCAAATAGTTATTCCAAATCTTCAGTTTTAAAGTGGATGTGTGCTATGATTTTTATTTTTGCACTTGTACACATACCCCATCCCCCAGAAATTTAAGTATATTCATAAGCATTCTTTTGGTTAGTTGATTGAATAGCTTATCTCACCTGATCTAGTGAAGTGCAGAAACATTAAACATTTGCTTTTTGAATTCTAGGGAATTACAGTCACACTTACCTACAAGGTCTTCTCTGAAGGACGCACAGCAACAACCAAGCTTTTGTTTATGGCAGATGGGAAATTTGCTGAGTTTTGCTAATGGCAGTGGGAGGAAGGAGAGGACCAAATAACTCTTTTTTTTCCCCCCTCAAATCCAGGAACTGGAAATCTAATCTGCAAGAGAGAATGTATCTCAGAATAAGGGCAGAAATTTTGTTCCCATTTCTTTTCTCCTGTATGAAGAAAACACAAATTTAGCCTGTGTCCTCCAAATGTTTGGGGTTTGGTAGTTTTTTTCATATTTCATCTTGGAATTCTTTATGATTAAAACATAAGTTTATAAATGAGAGTCTGTCAGAATCTTAACTGCAGTGGTGCTCATGGTGCTAACTGCAATTTTATATGTGTTTCATTATAGGTTGTACATAATTTCAGTATATGATATACACATTCCTACACATTAAGTATATCCTATGAAATAACAGCACCTCATAAAAAGGGATCATTTTCATACTAATGTATTTAAGTTTTTCAGAAAGTAACTGAACTCGTAACTTATTTCCTGAGGCAGGATTTGGGGATATATTTAATTTAAATGGGGCAGTCATAGTGAGTTAGGAATTGTGAAATGACCACTATGTTTACCACTTAAGAGGTGCAAAATTGTTAATTGATACACCAGTCTTCCTTGCCGAGTAAATTCTCACATGTTGCATGTATGCATTCTCAGCAGTTAGATCCAAAAAGTGATCTACACATGTTTAGAAACTGAACTTCCAGTTCTTTTTATTTTATTGATAATTTTCACCCTTTTTTTTCTTCCCCCCACTAAAGTCCTAATTCTGAAGCAGGGGTCATAGAGATATTTTAGTGATGATTTAGTTATAAAAAACTTCACAACAGCAAGCCTGGAGGAAAGTCAGAAAACCAGTGTGAGTTGTCAGGTTTCTCATCACATCACTATCAAGGTTTAAAATATTATGCAAGTGTTGTCACACTTAATGTAAAGAATGAAAACTAGGATTTCTTCTTCTGAGAGTTTTCCATCAAGTTTGCTATACAGAATTTGTGGTGATTGGAAGCAAAAGAGCTTGGTGTGAGAGCAAATTATTTGTTTGACCTTCTCCGAGCATGTGAAGCAATTTTTTCATGACTGCCATGTAATTTTTGAAACTGTGAAAGGCAGATTTGTGAGATAATCTGTTTCTCTGCGACTGTGTATATTGAAGAACTTCTGTCTTCACGTGGAAGGATAATGGTCAAGAAATTATACTTCTAATGTTGCACCCTTGAGATACTATAATGAAATTTGAAATAAATGAAATAGGGTTAAATCAAAGTAAATTTTCAGTGAAGGTTAAACCTTAAACCGTTAGTCAAGTGTGCTCTAGTGATTAATTTAGATATAAGATTTGTGTTCATCAGAACCTGAATTTCCCGCACTTTTTTGTTGTTTTTTTGGGGAAATTAACACTTTCCAAGAAGATGCATTTCTTGAACTCCACTTAAGTGAGACTGAGGTGCATGTGTGGTTTATAGACCTTTTATTTTTAGAGGGTATGGGTGATTTCTCTATTTCTCCATCCCTGTGTTTAAGGGATGGAGAGATGGTGAGAAGCGTGTTCTTTTGTGCACTGCAGGATTCCTGACTGCCTCACATGACAGCTTTAAATTAGTGCCTCTGCTTTCATTGCCCTGTGTTTCTTTCCATCATCCATTTCATCAGTGAAACTTGACTTGGTGTGTATTGCAGTCTAATAATGACTTGCCTTAGGAGGTGTCTGGCCTTGTGCCACCAGCAATCAAAGTGTCATTACTCGATTGTGATGTGAAAGTTGCTGTATCTCATTGCAGTGATAAGGAAACTTCAGAGGGAGAGGAGGCAGGAGGAATAAGATCATACTGTGATAGAGAGGACGTACCATGGAAGAGAAGTAACTTTGTAGGGTTTGGAATCCAGCATGTGGTCCTCACATTGGACAAAAATAGACCATAATAGTTCAGACAGTCTAGCAATATACATTTTTAGTTTATCAAGCAGAATTGAGATAGTTAAGAAAGGAGGCTTTTGTTTTCAAAAGTGTTGCATGTCCGTCACAGCCCAGATTTTGGGCAGAGCAGGTGCTGGGGAGCTGGTCCAGCTCCATATCTGAGTTCCTGTACTAACAAGTTGCTGCCTTCTTTAGCCTGAGTGTTAGTCACAAAATACAAGGTAAGACCAAACCATCATGCAGAGTCACTCTAAAGCTGGTTGTATCTGGGAAATACCAGAGGAAACTTAGGAACCTGGCTTGCTTAAGTGGTTTTGTAAATACTCCCCAGCTGTCTAGTTCTGCGTCTGTAAGCATGCAAGTGCTCTTATGTTTAATCTGGCTGTCAGAATAGCAGTTTATTTCACAAAACATCACATAACATGTCTCTTTCACACTTTAAGAAGAAATATATGAGTAAGTAAATCTCTGTAACTAATACAAACATTGTTTTTGTGTTTTGCTTCAACAAAAGGGCTTTGCACAGCAGTACATGAGGATACAGGGTCAGGAGCATGCAGTAAGACTTCTGAGAGTCTCACAAAAACTAGCATCGTGCACATTGAATTAATGGAGTCTTGTCATCACCTGTAAAATTTCTGTCAGCAAACATCTGTGTTAGATTGAACTTCTCAATAAACTGTGCTAAAATTGACAGGGCACAAAAGGGTTTCTATGTGAAATACAAAGATGAGAGCACTAAGAATCATAGTGTTTCCAAACCGTCATCTCAGAGAATTAATATCCTCAGGAGGGAGATGGGCAGTTTGTGTAGAACTGGACTTGATTTTGGCAATTCTGCATGTTAAAAAAACCCCAAAACTCTAAATAAAATCAAATCACTGCAAAAGCATCAAACTCTTGACTTTGGCACAAAGAGAATAAACTTTGTTTTCAATTTCCATGAGCATCTACAGCCTGCTGAATATAACATGCAGAAAGAGCTGTGTCACTGAGAATGGAGGCCTAGAATAAAAAGCAGTTTAGCTGCTTGGACTTTTTCTGTGCTATAAACTGCTCACTAACATAGAAGTTGTGAGTGAATTGTTGGTTCCAGGCTCTCTCTTAAGAAACATATCAGTATTGCAGTTAAATGCTGTCAGGGCATAGACCTATAGACAAATTACAAGGGGTTATTTTTTTCACGTGGGACAATTGTCCTGCTCTACTGTATTTTGTTCTATTTTTATGGCCATAAATATTTTTCAAGAAAGACAGGAAATTTTATTGAAACGTAAGAAAAAACACTTTTACTTGCTCAAACAGAGTTGTTACCCAGGCTGGTTGTGGAGTCTTCTTCCTTAGAGCTATTCAAAACCCTGAGCAATGTCCTCCAGCTGACCTTGCTTTGAGCAGCAAGGTTGGACTAGAAGATTCTCCAAAGATCACTTCCAGCCTCAGCTGTTCTGTGGTTGTGTGAAAAGCATGCTTCGCACTTAATTTTTTATGCCTTTTCTTTTAGCACCTCTATAATACTGTGAAGTTATTTCAGTGTCTTCACTTCTAAACCTCTGTGTCACTGTTTTTATCATGTAGTCTTCCTAGGGACTAAGAAGTAGCTGTGTGTCTGCCTCCCATCATTGTTGACATGGAGACTGATGGATTGGGAACGGCACTGGGGTTTATGAGTCTCTGGAAAGCTGTAGGGTGTGGCACCGGAATGATACTGAAACATCAAGAGGATATGAGTTACTAATCCAGTGCCTGGGTCCAAATTGCTTGTAAAATTGAAAGATTGAAGTTTCACTGAAGTAAAATCCAATGTTTAAACATTAGTGAAGTTTTGCTCAAGAGAACACTTTTTATCAGCAAAGAAGGGATGTAGTAGGGAGTAAATCAGGTGTAAGGTCTTGGAGAGAGTGAATGAGGTATAAGGTGCTTTTCTGATTAAAATGGGTACATTTGATAGCCTTAAAAATAAGCCTCTGGTTATCTTTTTTTTTTTCCTACTTAAGATGATGATGTGCTCTAATTTTTGAAAAAATTTAAAGCATTGATATGAGATGTGCAATTTGTTGACAGAGGAGAGAGACAAAAAGTTTTGGTGTTTTAGGGATGCATAGTCCTGATATAGTGAAAATCTGGTTTCCATCTTAATTTCACTGAAATGAACAAGGCTGTTCTTTAGGCAGGGGGGTTTCTTTTGTCTAAAGCCATGAATCCATTTTTTTCCCCAAAATTTGACTGTTGTGACAGGTGTGTTACAATGGCTGTACATAGAAAATCAAGCTCTGCTACTTTGTGGGTCTTATATTAATTTTCAAAATCATTGATTTCCACATTCCGTTGTCTTGTTCCAACTTGCTAAGTTTCAGTTTTAACTAATATTCCTGCCACAGTACTTCTGGTTTTCTGTCTGACTCTTTAAGTTTCTCCATGGGGTGTTCACAGCAGTCCTGCAGCAGTGCTCCCTGGTTCTTGTCCCACTGAGATAAGAGGAGGTGGAAATTAATTACTCACCATGGTTGATTGGAAGTCTTTGTCCTTTGTTGCCATCCAACTTTCCTCAAAATAGCTTTCCTTACATTAAATCCTAACAGTGAGTTTGAGAAATGCATTTCTACTACTTTTAGAACTGTTACTCTGTAAGAGAGAAGGTGCCAGGTGACAAGTGAATATCAATAAAGCTTTCTTTAAAATGCTTTTGGTCGGATGGGATGTGAGCACCTTCTGTCTCACCATTCCCTCTAAAGTAGAAATAGTCTTTCTGTGTTTTATTCTGTCTGGGGCAGATGTCCCAAACAGGAGCAGTATCCTCACAGAACAGTGTGATTGCTTTGGAGACCAAAGCTTCAAAGCCTGCTGTGCCCTTTCTCAAAGCAAAAAACAAAACTAAGATTCAAAAATAAAAACCAAACCAAAAAAGTGAAACACCCCAAAGACAGGTATTGTGCTAACCTTAAAAGGCTGAGACCAAAGCAGGAAAATGCCACAGAACCTCCTGTATAAGCTTTTAGGCTGAGTCTTTTGCCATGTTGATTTTATAGCATTTTGGTGCTGTTCTCAGAGATGAGGCAGGCTATTTTCTACCTGCTTCAGCCCTTTTCTTTCATTCCTCCCCAGTATTTACGTAGGTTCGCTCTTTAGTAAGCCAGTATTGAAAACTCACTGAAGCTGTATTTTACTTTGCCAATAGCAGCTTAGACCAGGAAGGTCAGAAATGAAAGCAGCAGCTGCTGTCTGTTGTAGGCCCAGGAGATACAAACTCACTTGTGGATATGGCCCTGCAAGTCGCTTTTGCCTTTCACCCCCCAGCACCTCCCCACACACACACACTTTTTTTTTCAGCTCACTGAATATCATTTGTGCCTGTGCATGGAACAGGTGTCTCTTGTGAACTCCTTAAATAAACCGAGTTTAGAAAAAAGATAGTGATGTCAGTTTACACAGGTGCAAACATCATTCAGGAGAAGGCTATTTGCACACAAACACACTACTGTTTACTGTCTGCGCTGCAGGCAGAGCAGTGCCAGAAGGGCACTGAAGCAAGATGGAGCATGGTTTGCTTTGCTGCTGCTGCTGTCGATTGATGTGAACTTTCATAAAGTTCCCTCTCAGTGGGGCAGTCTTTTTTGTTCTGTGAAGCATTAAAAAGTGGTCTCTCAAAGAGTGACTCAGAGGAAAGCAGAAGCTGTTACTAATCATGATATGTGAAATGGAATAGAAAATGTGCCTGTGTGACTCTTTCTGGTTTTGTTTGGGAGCTTAGCAGGAACTTTGTATTTGATTTTGTTTGGTTTTTTGTCCTTCAACCCATTTTATTGGGGAGAACACGCTAGGAAAAATTTTCTTAACTTACATCTCTTGCTGTGTGAAAATGCCCAATGGTCATGTTTGAGATAGCCCTCCCCACACCCAGAAAACCCCATCTAATTGCAGATGACCCATGAGCAAAGGAGCTCTGGAAATCACCCAGCAACATGCATTTGCCTCCTGGAAATCCAATGGCATCCTAGCTCCATCCAAAGCCCTGTGAGCAGCAGGTCTAGGGGAGGGGGTTCTGCCTCTCTGCTCTGCTCTGGTGGGACTCCACCTGGAGCTCTGCATCCAGCTCTGGGGTCCCAGCACAGGAAGGGCATGGACCTGTTGGAGTGAGTCCAGAGCAGATCCACCAGGCTGATGAGAGGGATGGAACACCTCTCTTGTGAGGAAAGGCTGAGAGAGTTGTCATTGTTCTGCTTGGAGAAGAGAAGGCTTCAGTGTGACCTAATTGCAGCCTGAAGGGAGCCTACAGGAAAGATGGAGAGGAGCTATTTACAAGAGCATGTAGTGACAGGACAAGGGGAAATGACTTCAAACTGAAAGAGGAGGTTTACTTTTAGAGTAGGTATTAGGAAAAAATTCTTTACTTGTGGATGTGGTGAGGCACTGGCACAGGTTGCCCAGGGAATTTGTGGATGCCCCTCCCTGGAAGTGTTGATGCCCCATCCCTGGAAGTGTTCAAGGCCAAGTTGGATGGCGGTCTAAGTAACCAAGTTTGGTGAAAGGTGTCCTTGCCTATAGCAGGAGGGTTGAAACAAGATGGTCCCTTCCAACCCAGGCCATTCTAGCATTCACAGACCTCTTGAGCTGATCAGACTTGTCCAGTCTTCAAGGTAGTGATGAGCACATCTTATGTATCAAAAGAACAAGTTGGAGCCAAGCTGCCTTATATAAACCACACTCGGGGACCTCACAGCACAGGATAGTTTTATTGATGCAGCTTCAGAGAAATTAATTTTCCTTAGATTTCTCAACATTGCTAATGTCCTGTGTAGCTGTCCAAAGCCCACAGTGGTTGGAGCTGCAGAATCCCTACCTACCCTGGTATCTGAGCAGTACTGGGCCTGTCTGCCACATGCTGTCTGTGGTATGTGTGGAAGGAAAATGAGCAGGATGTGTCCAAGATATCTTGTTCATCACATGCTTAAATAAAAGCAATGGTGGGATTCTCAGCAGGAGCCTTTTCCTTTTGTGTGTGTATGTATATATATTTCAAATTTTGAGTGAAGTATGTCTCCAATAATGACAGATTTTTCTGTGGCAAGAAAGCCCACAAGCTCTAAGTATCAGCCAGTGCCCATTAATTCAGCTTTCTGACAAAAAGCATGCTTGCCACACCCTCCTACATACTGTGTAATTTTTCCCCTAAGTAGAGCTTTTAGATATATTTCTTCCATTGGAAATAGTGCATTTGGAAAAAAAAAAAAAGAAGAAAAAAAACTTTTGCAAAATCAAATTAAGAACAGATGTAGCTAAGCAGTACTTTTTAACCCAGGAGTAATAAATGTTTGGAATGGACTGCTGTGAAGGTTATTAAGACTGAAACACTGGGGTCATTCAAATAAGAGCTGAGAGCATCCAAGGGTATGGAATTGGAGTAGAAAAGAAGTGGATAACTGAACATTATCCACTGTGTTCTTGATGATGCATAACACCCTGCGCACTTGTTTTATGTTGTATGACTTGAAAATCTATCTGCACTGGTTAAACATATACTAAGGATTATGCCTTGGTAAAAGCTATGGAAAGTTGATTATAATAACAAATGCCAACAAGCTGGTCTCTGGACTGCATCACTTGGGAAAAGTTGCCTGAGGAGAAGAGCTGTTTGATTTTATTCCTTCTCCAATCTCATGGAGGACAAAGATGTGACAGCTTGAAAGATTTATAAACATTTAAATTTTTATACTGACTGTGGTTACTGAGGAGAGATTTAATATGCTGTGAGGAACATCAAGTTTTGTGGAAAAAGTAATATTCTATGTGCAGTTTAAGTCCATATTGAATAGATCATTGTAAAGATGGGAAGTAGAGGCTTGTGATGGTCTCAATTGATGCAAATAACAAGAAAAGCCCTACACTCTGTACCTGTGTCTGCTATTCCAGGATTGTAATCAGATGTTTGCCTAATTAAACAGCTGGGAAAGCTACTGCATATAAACTCTGGAGTCAGCTCACACTGTCACACCTGCATTTTTTCTTGACTTTGCCAATGTGCTTTTTTCTCTCAGTCAGTTCTGTCAAACAGGTGATTATTTAGTATTACTACTATAAATACACATTTGTTTGCATGTGTGGAACCTTAGAGAGACTTGTCAGGCACCCATTACAAAATGCCAGTGCTTAGCAGGTTTTTGTCAAGTGTTTCATGGCATGCTCTGGCCCTCCTTCCAGAGAGAAGGCAAGGGAAGGGTAGGAAAGCTTTTCAGGTTTTTTTAATTGAGGAAACTATTCTTTGATTCTAAGGACATCAAAGAAACCCAGAAGAGCCTCAAGTTTTGAAGCAGAAATGAGAAACTTTGTGCACAAAAAATGGCAGGCTTTGAATTGACATCTACAAAGCTGAAGCTGGAAACAGAAGTTTGGGGCTCTTATTTTCTGGGCACATGATATCTTGTAAGATGTGTTTTAATCTGGTGGATAAGCAATGCATTGTAGTGTACAGATTCATGTCTAGAGTTATTGCCTGTAGCTTTATAAATCAAGAGAGGATACCAAAATAAGAAACACCATGGCTAAGTTAGTAAATCCTCAGCTATACCACTTTCAGTTTTTGGGATTTTTTTTGAGGGCTTGATTTAATACTTTCGAAGATAGAAGACAAATGGAGACAACTTCCCTATTTGTACAGAGTTCTCAGAAGTAACAAATGCCAGTAGTGACACATCCAGGAGTTTCGGTTATCCACCTTATAAATAGCATTCTGAGCGTTGATTAAGCCTCACAACTTTATCAGATAGGTATTTCTTTTTTTCCAATTTTAAAGACCATGTGGCACTGAGAACCCAAAGATTATGTTCTGTCCTCCTCTTACCTAATTGTCCTCCAACCTGGGCCTACATACAGTAAAAGAAATTAGGAAATACTTCTTTGAGTCTGAGCAGTGGTTACTTGAGAAAAATGACAATTGCTTTCTAAGCTGTGCGCTCTTCCGTACATCCCTGTTGAGTACCTGACATGGATCTAAATGCTCACAATGCTCAGAAACCCTAAACAGCTTTTCCACTGCAAACATCATTTATCAAAGCTGTAATAAGGGCAACTTGCACAAATGGCTTGAATACAATGGAAAGTCTGTAAGCTTCCACCGCCTCGGTGGAGTTGTTTCCAAAGTTGTTATAAAACAAAGGGTAGCTTTCCCTTTTATTGTCTTGCAAGGATCTCGTTGACTACTACAGACCTGAACTTTGACCTTGTAGGCTATTGTTCTTACCAAATTATAAAATATTTATGAGTGGCTACAAGACACAGCCTTTTTTGTTTTCTTATAAGATTCTCACAGCAGAGTGATCAAATTTTTTTCATAAATCGTGAGGGTTTATGATGTGAGGCATTCTGCAGCTAATTGTTGCACTTGTAAAAATAACAGAGGAAAAGCAGTAAAGAACAAGATCTGCAAATCACACGAAACCTCCTCCAGTAGCAAATATCTTTGGATGTGACTTTTAGTAATGAGATAAGCCAGAGTGCCTCGACAACTTGCTGCCTTTGTTCCTGTTACAAGACAGTCCAATGCCCCTATATCAGACCTTTGTTAGCCCAAGCTCTCTCTCAAATGAACGGGTACCTTTCACATGTGCCTTAGCCCTGGTAAAAACAAAGGCTACTTGACATGACCTCTTTTCCTGTGCACATTTTAGCCTGGAGCCATTGGTCCAGTCTGTCTTAACTGATGACAGTCTTCCAGGTGCTGTTCTGATCTTAATCTTCTGGCTGAACCACAGGCCTAGCATGATAAGCTATAAATCTCCCCAGGTCACCAAGAAGTCTGCTGGTGTCATTTCTAATTGACCTCAGGGTAAAGAGACCAGCTTACTTCTTAATTTCCTCAGTTTACAGATTCACAGGCTGGCCCTTTCCAAAGCAGTGCTCATGACTTTTCAGTAATAAATTACATTGAAAACCCTACAGCAACAATAATTTATGATCTTTCTGCTGGTCTTATAACACATGTTAATTGGAGGAAAAAATTATTTATAGAAAGTTTCAGTGGAGTATTGGGAGAAAAAAATAGCATTGGAAAGCCAGTGTTTTCTACTGAGCAAATTCTTTTGTGTAAACATATTTAGAATTTTCTCAGGCTATAGTAAGAAGAAATAGACTGGGGTATTGGTGGGAAAAGCCAGTGGTTGCATAGTGGGACACTTCACTGTGTATTTCAGGATGATGATTGCTGAATAGCTCGGCATTTTTGTGCTGAGGGTTGAGCACTGGGGCTGGGTCTTTGGTTGCACCCACCTGCCCAGCTCTGATGGCTCTTTTAAGTTGTGATAGAGCTAATAGGTTATTCTCTAGGTGGAATATAATGAAAGGATATGAGGAAACTTAAATATCCAATAGAATATAAGTTCTTGGTCAGTTTTACGTGAACTAGTCTGTTGATAGAATAAGAAAAGGTTTTGCTCAATCCATTACCATACTTGAAATATAATCAGAAGTTAGGAACTCATTCAAAGTTCATTGAGTGATTCCTGGTGACATTACTGTCAGCAAAACCAAGAGATTTTTAATTTTTAAAGTTGTTTTTAGATGCATCAATCAGATTTTTTTGCAAAAGGAGAATACAACTAATCTCAATTAAGGCACAGTTTGTTAGCACAGACTTACTATTAAAATCCTTTAATAATCATTTAAATAATCAAGTCTTTAATATTTTTTTTTCTTTCTACCAGCCTTCTGAATATGTCTGAATTTCAAATTAGTTAAATGCTACTTTGGTGTGGGATAAGCCAATACTGAAGTCCTCTGAGTCTGAGCAACAATTTCATACTCTTAGTCACAATTCCTGGAATTGCTGGAAAATTTTAAAATTGTTAGCTCTGATTCTTATCAAACTACATTTTTAACTAATACTGCATAACAAGTATCTTACTTTTTGCCCATTTTCCAGTGCTGTTCTGGGCTTAGTTACTGCTTCTGAACTAATCCTGAATAACATTATTTTATAATCTTTCCCAAATCCTTTGGAAACTTTTCCAGAAGGCTTTTTGGGAAAGCTGTGCTGTGTAAACATTTCAAAACTGAAACAAAAGAATTTTCTACCCATTTGTGAAGAATGAAATACCAAGCACAGACATGGTACTTTTACCTATTCGGTAAGAGAAACATTTTGGAAAGCTGCTTTTTAACTGTTCTGGTTTTCAATATCAGCTTTATGATATCTCTAAAAAAGTAATTTAGCACCTTTCAAAAATACAGCACTAATTTCCTGATAGACAAATGAACTTTACTGTTAGGTTTGTTTTGGGAAGAATGACTCATTTATTCAGTTCACTGCTACTGACTGGTTTTAATTTGTTATTGATTCCTTATGGATTGTCCAAGTCACAAGTTATTTCTTAAGAGTTGTGCCACTATTTAATTTGGCATTTCTGACCCAAGCTTAGCTCATACACAAAGCTGTGGATTTAAGACACTTAAATTAATCAGCACTAAGTCTAGTCTCATACTTGTGGATTACATTTATATTCCAATGACATTACTGGAATGGTCTAACCAAGGCGAAAAAATAAACACACTGCGCCAGGAAAAAATAAAATTCATCTTTCAACCCTCTTTCTGCTCTTTTATGATCACTTTTCTTTTAATCAGTTAATTCTGTAAGAAACTTTTTTTAGAGAAATATGCAGCAAGGTCAAGTCATGATGTCCCCTGGGGCAGGGAGCGTGGTGTGGAACCAGCACATATGTGAGAATGCAAGTCCATGTCACGCTCTGAAGTAAACGTCTGGTTCCTTCCCAGTTCTTCTCAGAGGGTTTGTAATAACCTTACCATGCAATTTCAGTTTTTCCAAGTTAATTTCCCACAGTAATTGCTGCAAATACCTGCTTAATGTTCATGCGGTTACAGTATGCTTTTGTCTGAGACACACAGGAGTATATCCAAGATATTTTATATCCCATATGAGGTCCTTGGTTGTATCTACTCAGACTGTTTTCCTATTACATTTTCTGACAGCTGGATGTTGAACATTAAGTATCGGCGCAGGAAACAATCAGGAAGATTGCAGCCAGTCATTGCTATAGCTGTCTATTTAAACTTTAGTAAGAAGATTTTTCAAATTAGCACAAAGAAAAGAAAATGTAGTCTGGTCATGCTGAAGCGCTAGCAGAAGCTGAGAAGTAGTATGGATCTTAAATAGCAAAATCAAGTTACCTTCAAATATAGAAGAAAAAGGTTCTAGAAATCAAGTGGTTTCCTTACAGCTATTTTTCAGCTAAGAAAATTCTTCCCCATTCCTTGATGTTTGGTGATTTTCATACATGTGTATGTAGAAATGACACAGACATCCACACCAGCTCCAGCTCTCCCTAATAATCTGTGCTTCTGCTTCTTCTGTATTTAGATCATGTCAAAGGCATTAAGACAACCAAAGTAAGTGCATATTTAGTTGGGTTATCAAAAATAGTCAGTCTAATTAGGTTTTCAGCTTGCTTAGAAATGGGTTATTGTAGGCAGCTTTGTTCACTATGCCACAAGCTGGAATCTACCTTCTGGAGATGAACATGCTGTGAATTCCAAGAGCCTCGTCTGACTGCACAGCTTTATGTTGCTTGCTCTAATTTCCAGTTAGAAAGAAAAAGGTGTTTTCATCTGTGAAATGTAGATGAGTGGGGGTTAAATCACAGATGCTACTTTTTAGTGCTGTCAAGGAATGCTCCAAGAAGGACCTGAGTTTCTGTATTGTTCTGATGCCAAGGTCATTTCCCCTCAATTAAAAAAGAAGAGAGTTGTAAGCAATCTCCTCAATGTGCATTTCTTTTCACCCAAACCCACTTGAGTGATGTGGACTGAATTCAGGCAAAAGCCGTGGAGCTTTGCCTCATCCTCATCAGTGTGTGTAGCTGTACTGAGGAAAACACCTATGTTGGCCCATGAGCAAACACACTCACAGCCTGGCAGAGGTCTGACCTCCCCTCTTGCAAGATTGAAGCTTGGAGGAGAAAATTCCCTCTAAGGAGTAAACATAATGACATTTTGATCCCTTGAGAAATGCTGTCGTAACTCTGCCTGGATTCTCACACTGTTTGGATTTTATTTTTAGCTTTGGCATTCTTGAGGATTAATAATCATAATGTTGCTGAAATTACTCTTCCAATGTAATGTTACCTGAATAAAGTGTTAGGCAGTTGAGTAATGAAGCTGAAATGATAGCTTAGGGAGAAGCACATGCTACAAATGGCACCAATTTGTGGAAAAAGGCCTGTTTTGGTTTTGTTCTGCCAGTGGGCTTTTGGCTTGTTGTCTCAGAACACTTGCTAGCTAGTGAGGCACAGAAAAGTGTGTAACAAAAATTGATGGAGTGTTTCCGTGTAGGGAAAAGGAAAGTACAAAAATAGAGGTAAATTTCAAATGCACCTTTCTGTTACCCTGGACTTATACTATTGAAGCACTGTAAAAGAAGACTTTTACCTGTAACGTCTGCTGCATAAGCCAGAGAACATCCATTCCTAGGAGTTGTTTTTATATTTAATAGTGCTTGGAAAAAAGTGAAAAGTGTCTTTCCACACATATTTTCTAATTTGGTTAAATTAATTTTTTTCCTATCTACTGGTTTTTATGGCACAAAAAACTTCTCAATTTTCTGCTACCTTTATTCTTAATAAATAAGTCACATGAGTTGTTTTTTTTTTTTTGTTACTGTATTATAGGTACACCTTAAAGAAAAAAAAAGACAAAAATCTAGTGGTGTAAAACAGAACCTGCCAATTATGTCTGAGAAACTTAACACAAGAGACTTGTTTGTAAATGTTATGAATGGTACTCAATGAAAACTTTGTTTGATTTCACTTATGTTTAGTATAATTTGTTCTGCTCTAGGGCATCCTGAGAATAGGAGATTGTACGCAAATGAATACTGAGTGAAGCAAAGATCATTAAGAGAGGAACTGGGGGGGAACCACACATGCTGGACACAATTATGTGTGTGTGTTATATTATGCTATCTTGGACACATCAGCACTGACTGCTTTGTTCCTTAGAATGACCTTTGATCAAGAGAGACTGCATGTGTCTTTGGTCATTCCCACATCCTAGGCTACTGTAGATGAAGGGAATTTCTGTGGTGTCTTAACTATAATCTCACTGGGAGCTGCCTCATTGTGTGCAAACACTCTGGTAGATGTCTGCCTTGTTGGGAGTTTACAATTGGAGGAAAGGATGGTGGCATTACCTCAAGCATACTAGGCATTGTGCCAGTGTAACTGAGCAGATGGTGACCCGTGGGTCATGGGACTATATTTCTGAGATAGATGGGAAAGGAAATTCTACAGTTTGCAGACCAGATGGAGAGTTCTCACAGCGCTGGCTGTAAGGAGTGTATCTACACGTGTGTGTTTGTGTGTTTGTGTGTGTGTAAGAGAATGTCAAAATAGAGTGAATTAGCAAGTGGATATTATTAAGTGTAGGAAGAAAAACTTATCAGTGTTTTTTATGCAAGAGGACGTCAAGTAAGAAGGATGTTTCACATGGCTGTTAAATGCAGCATTCACAAGTTTCTGTGCTTCACTCTTTTTTACATTATGCAGCATTTTAATTAATTCTATATAAAATATCTGTAATTAAAGAGCCTTATTGTTGTTATTCCAAAAAGATAAGTGATTTGCTTTCTCTCTAGTATTCACTTTATCCAGTTTTTACTTTCAAAGTGATGTTCGGTTCCAAATAAATTCCTTTTTTTCTTTTTCCTTTTTCTTTTTTACAAAGAGGACACCAGGTGCAAAGTTACTTTACTTAAAAGGATATTCTCTGTCTGCCAGAATTGACTTCTTTCCTCTATTACTATTTCTTGGAGATTTTTAGGTGCTCTCAGTCATGTCGGTTGATGGGTGTTCACAAAGCAAAGCAGATAGTCGTCAAGCAGTAAAGAGAGTTTGACTTCCAAATGTCAACATCTGTATAGGTTTTATTTACACTAAAAAAAATCCTGCTACATTGATCTGAAAATCTAGAAAGTATTGAATCTCTGGGAGCAGAGTACGTACTTCACTAGATGGACTAATAGGTGTCTGACAGATTTTGCGTATCACAAAATAATACATGTATTACTAAAACAGGGAAGAGAAGGATTTCTTTTCTTGAGAAATTTCCTTTGATTCTCTTTTGATGAGTCCATTTCTTAGTACATAATCCATAAGCCATTCCAGGAAGAAAAATTCAGTAGTAGGGTCTCTTTCTCAAGATGGAAATTGCATAGAAATCAATTAAAAGAACCTCCTTCTGGTCTCTCTGCAATAATTGTGACCACAGGAAAGGGCAGTTATTGTGCATTGTTCAAAGTTTAAAAAGAAAATCAAGTCTTGAACTCTTTTTTGCTTTCTGCTTTCTTTTCCACCTGGAATTAACTTGTAAAGACAACAGTTCAAGAGGAATCCTTTAAAGAATGAAGAGCATAAAATTAATAAATATTCAGAAACATAAACTATAAGGTAGGACATGAACTTTTGGTCGCTGTTATGTTTTATCCTCCATCTAAAGAAGTGAGGTAAGTGGAGATGGTAGTAGCTGTGCTCTCCAGTCAATTAAAAGTATATACAGTAAAGGAGCTACAAGAACAGTATTTGCCAAGGAAATTTCTGAAATACATTGTCTAGAGAATTTCTTTTTCCTTCAGTTTTCTTAAAGAGCAGTGTTCACTCAGAATTGAATATGCTGAAATCTTTTATTTGAAAAACTTGAGAGTAATTTTTCACCAGTTTTCATTTTTCCTCTGAATTTTACTGGCATTTAACCCTATTCCTCAAAGGTAGTTCTTTGCCTTTTCAACTCAGTAGAGTGGTAAAAGCTTTAAGGGCAGTTGTAAAACTGGAAACAATCTCCATGCAGTTTTGTTTGTGCTATGCAAAGGTGGGAAAAGGAAGACGGAAATTTGGCTTTAGGTACTCATCAAGTGGGAGAAGTCAATAGTAGAATTTCAGAGCCAAGGTCTGGACAAGGTTTCATCAAGCAGTCATGTCCTTAACACCAGGCACCTTTGGAGAGATCTGTAGATGTCTACCTGTGGGACAATATCAGGACATGCTGGCTTATCCATGTGGTAGACTTTTAGGCACGTAGGTCACATTTATGGGCAGAGATTTTACCTAAGTAGTTACGTGCTTCTGAGATAAGATAACACTTCACTGTCTGAGGTCAAGATGCTAAAGGGGTGGTACTGTCTCTTTGTGTCTGTGTCTCTAATCCCATGGCCACAGGTAGTGGAACAGATGCCTAGCTTTTGAGCAGGAATGGTCTCATTAACTGAAATGAGACTACTCATATGCTTATAAGTCAGACACATGTTGAAATGCTTGGTTGAACTGGGGCTCAGATTTCTGTTTTTATGGAAACTTCACATGTGCAAACAGTAATAACATAATTAATCTCTTTTCATGAAATGTTAGTTTTAATAATTTTACTCAGGGCTTATTGTGCACAGTACTTTTCATCTTCAAGGTCTTTTACAAACATCAGTGTAGGGATTTAAATTGGGTGTACGATTGTGAAAATTGCTCAGTCTTATACCTGACTTTGCAATTCTGTACCTTCACGTTCTTGGCAGGAGGTTCCTGCCATACAGCTGGGTTGGCTGAACCAGGAACTTTGGCTCTGTCTCCACTTAGCACCTTGGCAAATTATCTCCCAGGTGGAATTTTGGAGGTTGTAAGTGGTTTCAAACTTCTTCCAAGTCCAGATTTTCAAGTTAATGACTTCATTCACCTCTGAGTGAAGCAGAGGTGGTGATGTAGGCTGTGTTTGGCATGCTTGGCTCTTATCCCTTCCTTCTCTTCACCGCAAGCAACTCAGAAATCGGAGAAGGACCAGAGAAGCACATTTAGGGTACAGGCATAATTCTTGTTGGCTTCAGAATGGTTTGAAGTACGTGCTCAGATCTCAGTGTTACCTGTATATTAATTCACCACAGCATTTATGTCAATGTGTAGGACCTCAGCATCTGAGGAGGGAGGGATAATTCCAATCACATTTCCAAGGCATGAGAAGCATTTGAGGTACAGTGATACTGACCATTGATTCCACTCATGATGCTGCCATGCAGAGTATTTTTCCACACATAAGGCCTGGATTGCAGAGATCTTTGCATTTTCTTCAGGGACTCGAGAAAGCTCGAGTTCTCTAGTTGGGTTAGCTGACCTGCTAGAAACAAGGTTTCTCATTCCTCCAGGGTGTAGCCAACCTCACACAGCTGCTCCCTCATGCCCTCCATGGTGGGATGGGGGAGAGAATCAGAAGGGTAAAAGTGGGAAAAGTGAGAAAGCTTGTTGGTTGAGGTAAAGACAGTTTAACATTGTAAAGCAAAAGCCACAGGTGCAAGCAAAGCAAGGAATTGTTTCCCCCCTTCCCAAGAGTGGACAGGTGTTTAGCCAGGCTCCATCACCCGTAACAGTGACTGGGGAAGGCAAATGTCATCACTCCAAACATCCGCCCTTCCACCTTCTTGCCCAGCTTTATAACTGAGCCTGATGCCATGTGGTGAGGAATGTCCCTCTGGGCAGCTGGGGTCAGCTGTCCTGACTGTGTCCCTCCCAACTTCTTGTGCTCTCCCAGCCTCCCCACTGATGGAGGGGGTTGAGAGGCAGAAAAGGCCTTGACTCTGTCCAAGCCCTGCTCAGCAATAATGAAAACATCCCTGTATTACCAGCACTGTTTCCAGCATAAATCTTAAACACAGTCCATCTTGGCTACTATGAAGAAAATTAACTCTACACTAGCCAAGACCAGCATTGTATGACCTTGTTTTTTTCTCTGTAAATCTCAGGAGTAGAGCTAGGTGAGAGAATTTAGAATTTTAATTTGTTCTTACCCCCCTCCAGGAAAAAAATGTCCTCAAAAGATTTTTGGTTTATGCAGTTGTTTTCAGCAAGAGGGCTCCTCCTACTGTTGCAATTTTCTTTTTAAAGGAAGATGCTCAAGTTAATCATCTCTGTCCCTTTCAGAGTAAAAATTCACATCAGTTCACATTGCAGAAGAGAAATTACTGTCTTTTCTCATTTTCCTGTTCCTGACAGGAGAGAGGTTGAGTTGTGTTTTACGGAGAAGACACCTTTTTCATGTGGGTGTCTGTGCAATACTCAGGTGAATTGCTGTCTGTGACGTGGCTTCTTTATTGAATTGTGTATTTCCTGATGGTACCCTTGGAAGATACAGCAGCTGAAATATGGGGAAAGCCCTCTTTTCTGTCCTGCAGTCATCCTGAGTGATGACATTGCCCAGTCCTGCTTTTTCTCTTCACCTCTGCTGGAGGTAAGGAAGATGGTTTAACTTTTGCCACAGTCGAGCACATCATAAATGCATGAAATGAATCAAAATATCATATGAGGGAAGGGAGCAATTAAAGTGCTGCAGTTGCAAACAGGCAGATCCTGTAAAAAGATGAACTCCAGGTTATAGGAGGTCCTGGGTTTAATGGTGTGCGAGCGTTCATGGCTAATGTGTGTGCCGCTGTGCTGTGCTTAAGCAATATACGTGGGAACTCCTGCAAGATCCTCTTCACATAACTAATAAGCCACTAGAAATTCTTTAAAGGATCACACCCTTTAAATAAAAGTATTGCCTCATTAGGAATATCAGAAAATAGAGAGTCTGAACAGAGATGAAAATGGAGCTTGTGACTTAACAGTGTAAATGCAAACCTAATTAGTCTGGTATTTTAAAGTATTAACAGGGAGCCATAAAATAAGATGGATTGGAATGAAGAAATTTGTTGTAAAGAAATTACTGGATAGTGACAAAAGCCCAATTTATTAACACTCCATGATGTGGAAACAATGAAAAGGGCATTAATTACTTTACTAGTACTGATTTTGCACCGCTGCCCAAAGTAATTGGTTTATTGACCTCTCTTTAATCCTGTATAGTTCAAAAAATTAATTTCAATGGCAAAAATTAAGTTCTGTGCAGGAATGAGTTCCATGAAGGAGATACTCATAAATAGTACAGAGTGAAAAAAATCTTTTTGAATAACATATACATATAATAGCCTCAGATTGAAGGATTGTAACTATTTACAGAAATGAATATATATAAAACAATAAATTACAGACAAACACAGGTGTTTTCAAAGTGATGCATATACTGCTTTGCAGAAGTCAGGAGAGGTGGAGGGGAGTTTTTTAAAAAAATGAAAATAAGAAACTTCCTTTTAGGAATAAATTTTTAGGGGTATGTACTTAGAGATACTTGAAATTAAACTGAAACTAGAAAAGCATACTAAATACATCTCTGTATAGCCACTTTTCCTAAAAAAATGTTTATCTGACACTGATTGAAAACTAAAGCCTGCATATGCAATTCTAGGATGCAGAGAATATTACAGATATACAGCCAGGTGTATTTGAGGCAATGTATCGTTTATACTCCGGGTCAGATAGAAAAGCATTGTTTAGCAATTTGTGACTGAATAAGACCTTTTTTTAAACGAATTTTACCATAGAATCTTATTTTTTTCTTTGCGATGGTCATAATTAACAAGGATGAGGAATTTAGTGATTGTGTCTTTGGGGTGTCAGTCTTGATGTGCACCCAAAAGACCGAGAGCAAACAAGTAATTTTGACTTCTGTTTGGTTTGGTGTACATTGAGAATAAAAAAGTTCATGGTTAACAGCTGGAAGTGCGTGAAACCTCTGTGGAAATCAATGTAATTATGGTAGACAAGTGGTCAAAATCTGTTAATATGTCCAAATAGCAAGGCACAGGGTACAACGCAGTGTGTAGTGCTGGTGTATGCAAAGTTGTAGTTTGATCAATAAAATTCAGTATACTGTCACTTCCAGCTGTACAAAAAAACAGCAACTGTTGAAGCAGCAATATTCCTTCTTTGAATGTTGTTATTTCTGGAATATCTTGCACTCTATTCAGGCTGTTTTAAACTTGTTTCCTCCAAAAAATGAACTATATAACTGAGTCTCTACCTAGTAAGTCTATTCATGTGCTCAAATACCTTAGAAACATAGAGTCATCGTTTTGCCTTGGCACAAGTAGCAGTCATTTGTCATTGAATCATAAAATAGTTTGGGTTGAAAGGGATCTTTAAAGGTCATCTAGTCCAGCCCCCCTGCCATAGACAGGGACACCTTCTACTTCACCAGGTTGCTCAGAGCTGCATCCAGCCTGGCTTTGAATACTTCCAAGAATGTGGCATCCTCAACTTCTCTGGGCAACCCGTGCCAGTGCCTCACCACCCTCATAGTGAAGAACTGTCTTTCTCTGCTCTTTCCTTTCTGGCCCTGTTTTTACTGTTTACCTTTGTTAGGAGACTCCTGCCTTCAGGCATCAGTTCACATTTTCTGGCTTATAGTACCCATATAAAACATACAGTGATGTAACTTTATCATGAGAAACATGAGTGGTTCTTACTCCTGTCAATGTTTATAGCATTCAGTTGGTTAGGCAATTTGCCTATATTTAATGTTTAATCTGTAAGGATTCAAAAGAGTTCAGTTAAAAAGTGTGATCGACTAGACTGCAAAGTCTGTAATGTTCCGAGAACCCTCTCATTTATATGACCCTCTCATACAATACTATATAAAATGAATGCTAACATCTCATTTACCTCTAGAAAAAAATATTAGAAGTGCTTCAAGTCTCTTGGGGTGGATTTCCTGACCAGGATCCTCTCTGTACTACTTGGGTATATTAAGGAGATATTTGGTTGTAAATCTGTAGTGCATAAGGCATGTAATCTTGTAATGGGAGAAAATTAAGTCTACTTACATACTTTGGAAGTTACAAGTGAAAAAATGTATTTTCTGCATTATTAAAAGAGATAGTTGGAGAAACTACCTCTTTGTATTTGCTTGCAGTTTTATTACTTAGTTGTTAAAATATTATATTGACATTTAACATTTAATTGAAACTGTGATCAGTCATTCTTCACTTCTTTGTGTGGGAAAAAAAAAAGAATTAAAACTGTTTCAAAGTAGATTTTTTGGATAGGTGAATTTTGGTCTTCGTGATGGTAGCTGTTATTTCCATATGGCTTCTCTTAGGCCTCTGTGTTTAGAAAAGAAAGGTGCTTAGAAAAGGAAGAGTCAATTTAGTTTTCTATTCAAGCAGAACACTTGGATAAACTATTTAGCTCTGATTTTCATTTATCCTTTCATAAAGAATGGAGAGGACTTCAGGCAGGAATGCTGGTATTCTGTTACAGAGTAGCTTAGTAACCTAAGTTTTCCTAGTGAGTATTCCTGCAGAAACATTCACATGCTGAATTTTATTGTCTAGAGGAGGTAAGCTACTCTTGAGCAGTGTTAAAAATAAGAAGTGATTTCAGGTTGCTGAGTATTTTGGAGTGGGGGAGAGTGTGAGTAAGTGTTAGTTGGTGAATTTCTACCCACAGTGTGAGGGATGCAGTGAATTCAGATTGTTTTAGTATGCCTAGCTCTTCAAACTGGCCCTGCAGCACCAGAACATGATTGGTGTTCCTACATTCTGATATATTCTTCCTTGAGGTCCCTGGTGAAAGGACTGTGTGTTACCACATAAATGCTTTTTGGGGTTTTGTTGGGTTTTTTTGTTGTTGCTTTTTTAAATTTACCTCAGCTGGTTGTTGGAGGCAGCCTTTTCTTGTGCAAAATTTTTTAGAGCATAATAAAGCTTTCATTCATAGGGAGGGAACCTGATGTTTACTTTCTTTGGCAGAACTCAGTAGTCACTCACCAGTAAATCTAAAGTAAAAGCAGACGCGTGCAGATATTGAAGTGCCTCTGTACCCACTGTGCCTGTGTGCCTGGGGGAGTCGGCCATAACATGAGCAAAGGTGGCTGGATTCAGTTTGGGCTGAGTTGCTCAGACGTGAATGTCCCTCCAGTGCAGTGCTGGCAAGGAATCTACGTGATGCTAATCCAGTTTGCAAGGTGACAGGTGTTCTTACCAAACTTGCTCACGGGCACCCCTGCACCAACCACTTGACAAAGAAGCTGAGGCCAAAATACACACAGAAACTGGCCTCATTTTCCTTTAAAATGTGTTCCGGAGAAACAATAAGACGACAAAGAAAGAATTAATTAAGTAAACGGTAGAAGTTGTGTTCTCATTTTATGCAAAAGGAATAGAGCTTTTTTAAACACGCCGTGCATCAGCACCTGTTTCCAAAAATTTCGACTTCAAATCAAGTAAGTAAATCGATAGAAACAGTTCCTGGCCATAGGAATATTTGAAATCTCAAACTTCACAGATCTCAGTATCTAAGGGAGCCCTGGAATTTGGGTTTATTGGTATAAGTTCAGAGGATAATCTGATCTTCTTTATTTTGCCATTTAGGATGGTTTACCATTTAGAAACTTGAGGTAAGAAATATATAAGAAATGTAAATGTAAGAAAATGCACATCTCATTGTCCCAAGAGAAATTCCTCTTTCTCTGTCTCTCTTTCTCTTTCTTTCTTTCTCTCTTTCTCTCTTTCTCTCTTTCTCTCTTTCTCTCTTTCTCTCTTTCTCTCTTTCTCTCTATTTCTCTCTCTTTCTCTCTCTTTCTCTCTCTTTCTCTCTCTTTCTCTCTCTTTCTCTTTCTCACATTCTTTCACATTTTGTCTTTTCTGATGGCTCAGGAAACCAGCATCTCCCAGGTCTACTGATTTCTACTCCATGCCCTCTGTGGGTGCTGATATCCTTCTGCTGTCCTGGCTCTGAAAACATGCCACAGTAATTCAGACCAAAATAATATAATACTTTTATACTAATATATTAGTACAGCGCATTGCCACCTCATGCTGAAGCACTGGTTCATAGCATCTTTTAAAGAGATTCAAAGCCTCAACAAAGAGAAGAATTTTCTCTCCGTTAATGAGTTCAGTGGTAGCTAAGCTTGTTACGAAGACTTTTATATAATTTTGTAAATAGTAAGGCTTTAAAAGGAAAATGTCTACAAAGCTGTTCTAGATTCCATCCAACAAAGAGACTGTAACATTCGTTTCAAAATGTTAATGTTTTTTGTCTCTTCGACTTCATTTTGGTCAAGCAATCCCATATAAGTCATCTGAGTGCAGCCATTATTTATAGCTAATAATCTCCTTTAGCTGCCAAACCAAAACTAGATCTCCTTCACTCTTGAGCTGAAAGCGCTTTTCTTTCTACAATGTGCTGGAAATGTGCCAATTTACCAGTTCCATTAACTTAATGAGGTCTGACAGCCTGCAGCAAATTTTCTCATAATCTCTCTTGGATTTAAATTTGGTGCTGCACAAACAACTGAGTATGACCAAGTAGTTGCTTTTTAACTCTATGTATTCTAAACAAAATTCTTTACTCAGCTTAAATGCAAAGCAAGCTGGAGTCTTTTTTTTTTTGGTGGGCTTTTTTTATTCATGCAGCAATGATTATATTTACTTATAAACCTTTTAATCTTAACAGTAATCTGAATGTTGTATTTGTGTTGATCTGTTAAACATCAGCATTAGAACTTAAAGTGCAAGTGATTTCAAGTGTAGTGCTGTTGGTTGTCAGAGAAGGATGGTATTTATTTATTTTTATAATACACCTGAATAGTTATATGAGCTGTGAGGTTATGTCATGATTTTCACAGACTAATAAATAATCACTCTTATAAGGTCAACAGTAGTTTTAATGCAAGGTTAATCCTTAGCTTCTGTTTCCTAATACTTCCAATGATTACTGTTCACTGAAGGCTGTAATATGTTACTGAATCCACAAGAAACAGAATTGCTTGGCAAATTAAATGGGACAAAAGTATGGTCTTGCTTTCTCTTGCTTGAATTATACCTTCCTACCGGTGGCAGCCATATGCTGAAGGTAAAGCTGAAAATATGGTTAATTACTCATTGCAAGAATAATGGGATTTTTTTTGTGTTTTCTAAGTACATCAGGTTTCTCTAAATTTGGTAAACAACTTTAACAGCATGGCATTGCAATAGCAAATTGCTATGTTACACATAAAAGTGAGCTTGCAAAAAAGGTTTGATCTGAATTTAGAATGGTCACGGCTCTTTCACTTCTCTGTATTAATGCTTGCACTGTGCCATTGTTCCTCACACCAGCATTTCCCAAGAAGCTGAAAATTTTGTCCTGAAGTGCTTTGGACAATACAAGACCTCCGTACTTGGGGTACAAAGTATGTTGGAGAAACACTAAATTTGAAAAGTACCTTAAGTAAAAATATGCCATCTTGGCCTGCCTCTTTATCTGGAGGGGTGTGTTTTGTATTTTATCACTGTATTTGTAAGGATTAACTTCACTCTATAAATATTATCAGGCTGAAAGTTTGTACCTCAGCTCAGGCCATCTTTTGGTTAATATCAAATTCTGCAAAATTAATGTGTTAGTCCTCTGTTTAATATCTTTTTTCCTGAAACAGTCTTTTTGTGATCTGTTTCTGGTTTACGAGAAGGAAAAAATCTCTGGCCTCGTCCCTGCAGAATCTTTCAAGGATGTTTTACCCTGTGTGAGGTATTACCCACTGCATTCAGTGGAAGTGTCCATGTACTTACTTATAGCAGCATGGAACCGTAACTGCCAGTTCTTTTTAGTTAAACTAGAATACTTCTGTTCCTGACTCCTGGAGAGACTCGTTCTCATTTAAACATCAAGTTTTCATGTATGGGAACTTTGAACAACTGTTGCTATTTAGGTAACAAAGGAGTCCAAATAACTTGAAGTTAAAAATTCAATATACATGTACAATATTATATCAAATTAATACTAACATCTTACTCTTCATACTGGGAGCCATGGTTTAATGCTGAGAGGAGGGAAGTCATCTGGATGTGTCTTTTTTTACATATCTGATTCCAGCATACTGACAGTATGACCATCTACAAAAAGTTTTAATTTTATGTTCCTCAGCCTTCCCAGAAATTTTTTCTTCACTCTCTGGCAAGATCTTTCTTGAGGCCTTGAATGTACTTGGTTAACCTTAAAGTCAGAGTTTTAAATACTACTGTATATTTTGCTGCTGTTGTGATGTCTTGTGCTTACTCAAGCAAGTGCCTTGCACTGTCTAGGGGAAAGGATATTTTGGAGGTGTGAAGGGAGATGGAGGGGCTTTGTGCCCTGCTGAAGCATTGAACAGTCTTGGAGCAAGGCTGGATGTTTCTTGCTGAGAATGTATTTCTGAAAATGTTCTGTCCAATTACTCATATTAGCTCAATGCAAGTTGTTTGAAGTGATTTGAGATAGGATGAAATATTAAAAGAATGAAATCTTTTTTCAAGGCACATACCCTTGAGACAGGCAGGTACTGTTCAGTCTCCCTGAACATCAACAGAGCAAGAACATGTAACCAGGGTTTAATGCCATCTATATATCAGGCAATTGTGCTTTGGACTAATGAACTTAGACTGTACCATTAATTTTTTTTTAACATCAGTGAGTCTGGTGAGGCTGGGTTCCTGCCAATGACCCTGCTTTTATGAAAACAGTCATTTTTAGAAAATGCATTTGTTTTTTCCACATAATAACAATTTAAAAGGAAATCTGTATAATTGGAAAGCTTAGTTAGGAATACTACATTAAATACAAAAAGTCAGAGACAGAAATGAAATGTGAAAAGAATTGTTAATACTTAGCTGTTGTAGTTAGATCTCTAAACTCTCTTCTGTTTTAACATCGTTTCTATATTCTTCTTGTCACTGTTCTATAAATGGTCACATAGATGTTGCCATTCATAGGCAGACCCTTGTTCCTTGTGCCTTTATAAGCAGAGATACACAAATACTTTGCTGTCTGCATATGTGATCATAAATTGAGAAATAACCTGGCTTATGTTTGTGCATGTACAGTGTTTGCCTTGCACTTTAATTCATTGTGGTTCTAGGAAATGTTGAGCTTGAATGTTAGTTCACCAGTATAAACCTCCCTCTTTTTTTTCCTCATGTTCTTGTTCTTGATTGGTACTTATGAAAAAAAAAAAGGAATATGTTCAAACAATTTCACAGGACTCTGAATTTTTAGCTTTGCCACAGACTTCCTGTGTAGCCTTGGAAAAATGGTTTACTACACCATGTTTTGATGGGGGTCTGGAAAAATGTGGTTTTGAGAAGTAAGAAAGTATTTGATTATGTTTTCTCAAGTGAGATGGCTCCATAATAAATCTACCAAACAAGTCAGGCACAGCAACTTCTAATGAACCCTGATTTGTAAGTACTTTTTAATGGGATGAAGTTGTCCTCACCAGTGGATCAGAGTATTTGTAAGAAACTGCACTTTGACTTTTTAGAGACAGCCTCAGCAGGTGTTCGGGCAGCTGTCCAGGTGTCTAAAGATAATAGAAGAAATTCCAACCCAATTACATCAATAGCAAAACTTTTATTGACTTCAGCAGGCCAAGATTTTACCCTGTCAGATATGAGCTAACCCTTGTGAAAGGACAGCTCTCCACAAATAGATAAAGATAAGAAACAATTTTAGGTCACATCCTCTTGTATTATGTTGTCTCTGCCTTTTATGTTCTCATCAAGAACTGGTGTGAATGCATATTTGAACATTTACCTTTAGTAAATATGTGAGAGAAATACACGTGTGAGAAAAACAGAGCTAAAATGGCATTTCCTTGACATTCTCTTGGTTCTTTTTCACTGACAGATAATTATACATGTGATACTTCCAGAATACTGATTTAAGCACTGTCAATGCCAGCATCTATTTTGTAATTTTTCCTGTTTCAAGATAGATACCACTATGTTGGATATCTTCCCTCAGCTTCCAAGAACTATCCAATCTTCTCTAAATACATCTTTTAAATAAAAAAATCATGACCATCGTAAATTGTTTTAAGTTTTGAGAGAACAGAGAGCAAGTTCTTGTTGAATTCAGAAAAAAAAAAAAAGAGTAATTTCAGGTCAAAAGTTCTCATGTTCAGTCCTCCTTGCCAATTATCTACTTAGGTGAGGGTACATTACAAAAACTAAACAATTGTATGTTATTATATAATCCACATGTTTTTATTTAAGGCTGTCTTAGTAACCAAGTAACACACATGAGTAACACACAATAGGGCAGATTTTTTATTCCAGTGGATTCATACCTGTTATTTTAGCTCTCTCACGAAAATTCTCTGAATTGCCACTGATTTGAAGAGGGTTCTTGGGCTTCTGGCCTTTGAGCCTTGAAGTTATGTTCAGATCTGCATGTTTTAAAGTGGAAAAACATCTTGAAGCTTATATATTGTATATCAAATCCTTGCAAAAACCAACAAACTTGAAAGGGCCTGACCTCATTTAGAGGATACAGTATTTCCTCCATTTTGTATTCCATTTCTTTTTTCTTCCAGCCAATTACTTTTAATTTTTTTCTCACCTGAAAGAGAATGAACTCTATAGTTCAGTAGAAGCGTTCCAATAATAAGCAAGGAAATATATATTTGTTCATATATACACATGGGCAGGAATTAAAGCTATTTTTTTTTAATTGAAACAGTGAAGATTCTGCTATTGCTGTTGATAAAACATTTTGTGTTGTGCTGATTAATGTGAAGTAAAATAAGATTCCATTTTTAATCTAGAAGTTCACATATAATTCAAATTCAAAATAATAAAACCCTGTCTTTTCGAAACCAGATAGGGGGTTTTAGCCTGGTTACATGTACTTACCTTGTAAGGAGTCAGTAAGGTAAAGGAGTGTCCAGGTATAGTTTGTATATCTTAATTTGTGATGCAGCCATAACTAGAAGAAATACTTACTATTGCATTTGAAGATGTACTTCATAGTGATTTACTTTAATAATTTTGAGTATCAGAATAAAAACAAGCTTGGGGACAGCACTTTGTACTAGAAAATACTGTCTGTAGCCAGTTAGTATGTTAATTTTATTGGAATGTGAATCTTAAGCTTTTCAGAAATTCGGCAGTTGCTGTTCACTAAAATACATTGTAACTGCATTCACTTCAGCCCAGATTCAGGAAACCATTCTGATGTGAAAAATCATTTAGGATTTTATTTGGCCTTGATTTTAGCCCTGACTGCAAACAAACAATTGTCCTAATAGCTTGGTGCCAATGTGTCCCTGGAAAACAGCTACAGGTATCAGCTACAGGTAATTGTCTGGGATAAAACATTTCAAGACCTTACATACCTCTGGGGAAAAAAAGGAACTGAGTGGAAAAAAAATTTCACAAATTCAATTTTATCACATAATTATACAAGTAAAAATTATTTTTATTTGTTATTGCTTTATTTTGTCTGGTTTGTGCATATATACACACAGACAACACATGTAAATACTGTTCGAAAGAGGATCATATTTAAACTTAGAAAATAGAAAATATTTTTAGGTGTATTTAGACTGGCATTTAAACATAGGCAGAGACCATCTGGTTACAGCACAAGTAAGACAAATTTGATAATCTGTTCTAGAGAGCAATGTCATCTTAGTCATCTCAATAAAATAGCAGTGGATAAACATTCAGAGAATTGAGCAAAAATTCCCTCATGTGGAGCCTTTCAGACTCATACAAATCTCTTGGGTTTTCAAACTGTGTCATGAAAATCTTGAGGGAAAAGATTTTAGCTGATTTTTTGTTTGTTTTTTCCTGCTTCCAATTCAGACTGGAAATTCTACAAAAGTGTTCCTTACTGTGGCATTTTATCATTGATGCTTTATTTCTTGACTGCAAACAAATTAATTAATGCAAAGAAAATATATTTAAGCCTTTTTAAATGTAAAATTCCGAGAGTTTTCCAAACACCAAACCATTTGTTTCTGGTTTGGTCTGAGATTAAGTGAAATTATTTTTGTTTCAATTGAAGACCAGACTTTTATCAGTATAAGGCAACTCTAAGATAGATGAGTAGTTGGTAGGGTTTGCCTGAGTGTTTCTAGTTGTCTGTTTGCATCTTTAGGAATTTATTTAGTGTTTAAAAAAACCCAGTACTACCAAGAAGTGCTAGAGGCTGAAATTCTCAGTTATGTGCAGAAAGCACATTTGCCTTGCCTGTTAAGCTCTGCTGTTCTTAAGAGATGTGACTTTTCATAGGCCGTAACTTTTCATAGGCCATAACTTTTCATAGGCCTCTCACTGGCATTGCTACAGGGATAAATTGCCCATGGGGTGAGCTGCAGTCACAGCTCCAGAGCTGCTCCCCAACAGACATCAGCCCTGGCTTGAAAAAAGTCCTCAGTGAGTCGCTGACCCCTGAAAGGCACAGCAGAGTCTCCATGTCGTGCACGGTCATCAGGCACTTTCTGCCCACAAGGAGCTGGCCGTGCCTGGCTCAGCATTTTTGCATAAAGCAGCAAACACAGATTTTTAAGAGCTTCCCATTACAGCACTCCAGGATGGAGTCTCTCTGGCTGTAGTCACTCAAACTTGTTTGAAATTTGTCTGGGTTTGGTTGAGTTTCAAGCAGTCTATCAGCTTGGTTTTCCTTGTATTCTGACCAGACTGTTATTTCATTTAAAACATGATCAGTGAATCATTTAGGCTGGAAAAGACCATTAAATTCATTAAGTTCAACCATTAACCCAACACTGCAACTCCACCATCAATGGTAAGAAAATATCCTATCGATGATAAGAAAATAATAACAAGCAATGAGAAATTAATGCATTTTTTACTTGCCTGTGGAAAAGTTGTAAATCTGTCCAGTTCTTACATAAAGCAAAACATGTGTAAACTGATTGCTGACATTACAATTCAAAATCAGGCTATAAATACCACCAAACTTCCAAGTTTTTTTCCTGATTCAAATATCTTATACACAAAATCCTCTAAAAAAGGCTATATCTTTATAAGCCAAGCTACTCTAAGAACCTGCAAAGAAAGAGAAAATATACATTAATTATTTGATTATCCCATTAAGCCACAACTTTTCACAGGATCAGACACTTCAAGGCCAAAAAGGGACTTGCAGACCTGCAGGCCAATAAATACTGGGTTGCCACTACTTGTAACATATTTTAATGTGACATTGACTCTTATAACCTGGCATTTGCTTACTACAGGATATTTAATAGGATTTTAAAGTGGAATTCAGGATACATGAATTGTTTATCAACAAATTCCAAGAAAATTTATATTAACTCAAAAGTGCAGGGTGAAAAGGCTACTTTAATTTTCTTCTAATGGTTGTTCTTTCTTCCGTATTCTAAAAACCATGTGAAAATTGAGTAATAAAATTATGTAGGGGAAAAGGAAGAGGGGAGGAGGGAGAATATCACCTGCACTTTTAAATGTGGAAAAGCCTTGATAATTACCTGTTTGCACAAATACCTGTGGTGTTGTTCAGGCTCTCGTTAAGGTCTCAGTAGATTGACCTGGTGAAAGCATGCTTTCATAAACTGGAAGGAGAGGAAAATAATATGAATAAAAAGGGCATGTGAGGGGGAAGAAAAAAATACAGCCCTGGAGCCTGGTTTAGCTGAAACCACACCATCCACAGATGGAATACCCTTGGCTGGTTTCCTCATACCATCCTAGCCAGGGAGGAAAGCAGCATTAAACACAAAAAGTTCTTCCAGGGGTGTGATAAGGCCATGCCTGCTCTTTTTGATATTGTTTCAAAGCTCAAAACTGTTTTTCAGTCCCCAAAGAGTGCAGGGCTTAATGATGAAGACTGAAATTAAAGACCTGAACAATGTGAAGTCAGCTCTTTGCTCTTCATATGAGGGGGTGGCACTGTGCGCATTAGTACCTTCAGTGCTGCTAAAGACTCTGTGAAGATCTAGACCAGAAATGAACCTAGTTTGGTTTCAGTGTTCCTGCATATGCTTAGCCTGCTCTCCTGTTTGCTCTTGGACTATGAGGAGCTCATGGATATAAAGGCAAGGTGTAAAAGTAGCTGGTAGAAAATACTACTAATTTTCAGTGCACTTTTCCCATTTCACACTTCCCCACTTTCTCAGAAGGTTTTCAGTGAGGCATCACTGAGGTGTCTATTGAAAGTCTCCTCACCTTCCTTATCACTTTAAAATACATTCTTAATTTCAGTGTTTTTAAAATCAAAATTTTCTCCTTTTTTGTCTTGTTTGCAATTTGCCTTCTTAGACATATATTGTGTGTTAATTACTATGTATGCTGGCTTATATAAATAAATATTTTTATGAAATAATCAGTCAGAAATTGAATAATTTATGCCCTTGTACTGCAGTGTATTTGCAAAGTGCTTACTCGGAAGGGCTAATTATGTTTGGTAAGTCCTTTTTCTTTCAAAACAGCTCTGGTCTTACAAAAGTTTGAAAGAAAAAGTTTTTGCTTAGTTTTAAGGCATCTGTACTGTTTGTTTAGCACAGAAAGCATGGTTGCAAAACCAACAGCTACAATGAAAGCCTCATTTTACTATGTTCATCTTCAGCATTTGTGCTCCTCAAGATATGAGGATTATGTTCTCTGAATTGTGTTCAGTTGTCAAGAAGGAGATGTGGAACCAGAGCAAGGAGAAATAGGAAAAGGTTCTTCTGCAGAATTGCTTGGTAAAAGGCAACCAGAAAGGAAATGTGGAAAGACTTTTGCATGATTATTGAGTGGTGGCACACAGAGTGAAGACAGCTCTGAGATTTGATGCCTGAAGTCACAGTAAGCTATGAAGGGCTGTGAAAATGGGGACAAATAACTTTTGACTGATAAAAGAGAGAGGAGGAGCCAGCCCCAGGACAGATCCAGAAAACATAAAATAGAAAATTCTGAGTGTAGGAAAGTCAGAGGAGGAGAGAGGCCAAGAGCTACTGTGAGGGAAGGTGGGTAGGAAGAGAGCTGGCTCACAGGGATATGGAGAGAAAAGAGGAGAGGAGGGCCTGATGCAGTGCTCTTCTAAGTAAGACTTTCAGGATTGCCTAATTAAATCAATGGAGTTCTGATTTGAACCAGCTGAGGGTTTGGGTAACTCTTGATTCTACCTCTTTTACACTTGGGAATGTGCATCTATTTTACAAACACAAAGAGAAATTCTAGTGTTTCTAGAATAGATAAAGCCCACCTAAAACTTGCCAGCATCAAGGCCTTTCTGATCCCTGTACTGGGTGCAACTGAGCTGATGCTCAGCCCTCGCTGAGGAATTACTGCTTTGCAAAGATGTGTGTTGCAAGGCTGTAAAGTTACAAAGTAATCTGATATTTCTAACAAAGTATTCAACTGTTAATCGTTCTGTACACATCATCACATATTTACCCAATGAAATAGGAATACTAAGAAAAATATTTTTTTTCAATGTAATAGAAATTAAATTGAAATATACAGCTGGGCTTGTTAACAGTTTCTTAATTAAGAGGGGAAAAATAATTAAAACACATTCTGCTTTCCATATGTAACTTACCAGAGGATAATTCTAGAAAAAAAAATACATTGTTGAGTTGGGCTTGTGCTTTGAAGCCACAGAAAGAAATGGAGTTCACATACCAAAGTAGTCAGTCCCAGCCAGTTTCTGTCTCCAGCATATCAGCTCATAAAATTCCCTGCCTTTTGCAGTAGTAATAACACAGTGTATTCTTTAACCATTAGATTGAACAAGAGAAATTGGATGTTTCAGGTCAGATTTTTCCATAAAAAAGGCATGAACCTAATTAATAAGTGTGTTTCTAGAATCCTCCACAATATATAATCTACATTTGCTGTCTTAAATATCTTCTTGTATGTACAAATTTTCTGAGCTCCTCCTGATCCCTTGGTATGCCAAGCCAGTGTGCAGGTTCAGGGCTGTGCTCTCCCCTTGACTTCATGCGCGTAGTCCTGCACCCACTGTGGCAAGAAGGGGACTTCAATGCAACTTAGTACATTTAGGCAAGAATTTTTGCCCTGGATGTGCTTTAAAGAAGGGTTTATCTATCTGTTTGGAATACATAATATAGTAAATGTGATCCAGTCCCTATTTTTAGTGGCTTTCAAGATGCAAAGTGCCTCTTCCTTCTTAATCACAAAATTTGTGCATGTGGAATAGGTCAGGTTATCACAGTAATTTAGATAGTCTCATGAGATTTTTCAGAACCGTGTATCCATCCCAACCTAGTTAGATGGCCTGATGCACATATCTGGAAATCCCAACGGGGTTTATATACCAATATCATCATGGGTTCACAACAGACAAAGATGATGTCTAGATCTGAGCATCTGCAGGAATAAAGTGAAGCATTGGGTGGTCTACTTGAACTTGGACTGTGGCTTGAAAAAGCTTTAGTGATAAAAGGGTGAAGGTGGAGCCATTGATGGTCTAATCTTAAGTTTTCCACAAAGTATGCATTTGTGAAAAATCAGTCTTTGATTTGAAATGGTTTGAAAATAAAAGACATGACTCTTGTGGTTATGGAGATCTGCTAACACACCATTTGACATACCAAATGTTGGTTGTAAGACAGAATTGGGCTAGTAGCATAATTTTTTGGTCTTACATTCTCTGTTTTCCCCAAATCTTTTTTTTGCAACTACAATTACATAAAAGAGCTTTTCCTAAAAGAGCTCACATTTTTTTCAGGTTGCCCCTCTGATTATTGTAGCACAAAAATACATGACTGTATTTTTTGAATGCTCCACAACATGACTAAAGTTAAATTCTCTTTCATGATGCATTTTTCTGCTGTTCTCAGGTAGCTATTTCTTCACTTGAAAAAGATTCAGGTGCTTATCATTAGCACTTTAGACATACTTTTTCCATCAATTGCAAACTTTTCAGTGAAGTCCAGAGGCACCCTAGCTTTTCATCAGGAGACATGAACAAAAGTACCACTTCACTGAACTGCAGCCAATAAAGGGACAGAGCTTAAATTACCACAGGCAAATGCTGTGTCTGCAGATGAGTGATCTTGCAGTAAGCTTAAAATTATTTTTCCTCTTCTCCTGTCAACTGTCCTGGGATGGTTGGTTTAGAGTTTTCTCTAAAATGTTACACTGGGTAGAGATTTAACATGACATACCATCATACTTCATTTCAATCTGGGCCCATTTCTGGTTTTAATCACACCATTGTGTTATGTTTGTGAGTGAATTTCTGGAAGTCCTGGAACTCTGACTCTGACAAGGTATAGACTAATGCATCTTGGCAATGCTGATATTCCAGTCTGTTCTTTTACATTGTGTTTTTTTTTTAATTTAAATTTAAAAAATAAAAAAAATCAAGAATGAGGCTGTGTCTTAGGATTCAAGTTGGAACAGGCTCTGCTGGGTTTTGGTTTTTTGTCCAGTGAGCCATAGGAGAGGCTAAACTGATACAGAAATGATTGGGGATCTTAAGGAACAATAAATAAACAACATGTCATCTTAATGCTCTTACATATTTTTGAAGAGAAATTATTACTAATATGTAAGTATTAGTTCTCCTATTGCCTGATTAAGGAGTTTATAACATTATAGTGAGATGACAGGCTGCTAGTTACTTCATTCCCGGTGAAATATAGCCTGATATTCAAAACCAGAGGCCTGTGTTTGCCAGGTCTTGCTCTATAAGAGAGATCCTAATCTCAGTAAGATAAACTGCTTAAATAAAAGTTGATGAAAGAACAGTCCAAAGACTGGATTATGCTCTAACAGTTTTACAGTGCTTTGCTTTAGCACAATTCTGTGCTTGTGTCCTTAGGGAAGTCTAAACTATTCAGTGTTTACAGAATTGTATTAATCTTGATTTTTGCCAAGTTAATTTCTGTTCAGTATTTGTATATTCACTTTTTGTTTTGTACTGGGAAGGAATTATGGGGAAAGGGTTAAGAGCATGCTTGCTCTTCATCTGTTTTAAATCCATAAATGTGAGCCCCTGTGCTGTTTCTAGGTTTCAGATTACACTCTGTGATTTATAGGGAAAGGCTGTTCTCCACAAGTTGAAATCCCATGTGTTTCCCCACCATTGTAAAATAACAAATCCTGGAGAATGCTTCCAGTTGCAAAAATTGCAGTTTTGAACTACATTTGTAACTGCCTTTTTTCCCTGAAGTGGTGGCTTTGACAAGGGAAGGGAAGTCCCCTTGTCCTGATGCCATCTTTCACCGTTTGCCATGCTTTCCATTGCAGCTTGCACAAACCACAGCAACACCCTCGCGTTTGCAGTCTTCTATCAGTTTATTTTTGGTGGCTACACCCACTAAAAAGTGCAGCTGTGAGAACACACTTGTATCACTGTGCACAAGTAACATACAGAGCCCCTACAGGGATGGCAGGCCAGGAGCCAAGGTGACCTAACAGTCCATCAGCTCCCAGTCCCTTCTGTTGTCCCATGGTGAAAACAAGAGCAGAGTTTGGCTTCATGTGTTTCAGTGGATTCCTATGGGAATAGTGGAGGGTTTGGACACAGTTTGATTTCAGAATTCAGTGCTGAGAAAGAGCTTCACAGCAGCGACTTCCACATTTTCCTTTTCATTAGTGAAGGGCAGGAGAATTTACCAATCACCTCTGTAATAAAAAAACACATGGAAAGTGTTAGGACTTCTGAAACAGTGTCATCACTGATTTTGGTAATTATTTAAATATTGCTATTCACATCAATGGCCTTTTCCTTTCAGTATCTTTCCTGCTGTAATTCCTGTCTCTTCAACAGACCTGCTTCATTTTCTTCAGTCACAACAATGCAATGACTTTCATGTGTGTTGAACAGCTGAGATACTCTCTCTACTTTGTCTTGGTAGACTAGTTGAATTTGTGAAGCTGTATAAGTGACTCTAACCTCTTGCCTGCGATTGGTTTTACAAATAAGGGACAATGTTTTTACATCTATTCACCATTATTGAAAATACACATATCACTGAGATGTGGGGAAAGAGTGAAGGGGGTTCTGGTTAAAGTCATTGTGTGAGGTTTAAAAAACACAATATTGCTTTGACCTTTCATGGATCCCTATGAACTGCATCAGTAGCTGACCCAATGAAAGCTTATTTCTTTTGTCTCAAAACAAAAGGTTAAATGGGATGGCAGCAGTAGTACCACAAGATGAGTCCTAATTAAGATGTGAGATACAGCATATGTTAAATTAGCATATGTTATGTAGAGTAGAAGCAAATAATTGAGAATAGAAACAAATAGTTGAGAAATCTCAATGGGTTACATCATTTTGATGCTTTTACATCTCATCTTCAGCATTAAATATTTTTGTGTACGGGTTGTAGCTGAGGTGCGTTCTGAGCAATGCAATTTAAGCCAAATAGAAAAGTTAAACTCAGTCTTGAGTTTGCAGGGGCCTTGTAGTTCCCTGCAATGAGCACAGTAAAAAGCTACTGTGAGTGTGAGCAACTCCTCGAGTATAATGAAGTAGTGTAACATCAGCCAGTTAAATATTCAAAGGTTATTGTAAGTTTAATAGGCAAACAATAGAGAGGCAAGTAGCCAGAGGAAATATGATTATTTCTTCCTGGTGCCTCTGAGTGTAGCCCTGCATTTCTTTGTATCCTTCAGAGCTATAAATGAAAAGCTCTGCAAAAAAATATTATTTTTAATCTGAAAAGATGGCTTTTAACCAGAGAAGGCAAAATAATAATGCCCATGGCTTCCTGTGTGCACTGAACAAAAACCTCTGTTGTGTTCTGAATTCAGCTTCTTTAGAAAAGGAGTTTAATGTGTCAGACTGCATCTGTAAGAGTGCTGTACATTATTATTTACTTATCTGTGATCTCATTTGTGTCTCGCTACTTTCAAACTGCTTGTCCCTGAAACCGTGTGAAAAAGCAACAGCCTTCTAACTCAGTAAGATGCAGAGTGAAGAGCTGAATAAAGGTTCTCTGTGATTTGATATGGACATCAATATCAATTGGTATTTGATAATGACATCCCCAAAGCTGTGAAACAGTAATTGGTTCTGACAAAATGGGAACTGACTTGTATATTTTTCCTGCTTTCTTTATGTGGCTTTTTGGTCCCATCCAAAGATAATTTTGTCTTCCTATTTTTTTTTCCTATGTTCTTTGTGCAGCTCTTCATGTCCCAGTAACTGGCACAATTTAAAATGGAATTGTGAAAATATACAGCAAAGGCAATTTAGGATGTACAAGAGATTTCTTGCTATTGCTTGATTTCCATACAAACGATCCTTGCAAGGGTGTGTTCTTAGCTACCATCACTGTGGGCAGACCACAGAGGAAATATCTGTTGCTACATCTGCTTGCCCCAGCATGCCATTAGTTCTGAAAACCTACACCTGATCTTCATTCTAGCTCCAGCAATTTGTCTTGGTTCTAAGCATACAGGATGTTGGACCATTTCCCCCAAGGAAAGTTGAACAAATTTAAGTGTGACCCTCCAAAATCCTATGCTGCTTAGTTATTCTGGACCCTCTTAGGTCTAGTTGGAGAGTATTTTTTGTTTGTTTTTGTTCAAAACATCAAAATCCCCCCCAAAGGAGACTTTTTTTGTAAACTTGTCCTTCTTTGTATATCTATTAAAAATCTGCAAGTGAAATCAAGCTAAGTCAGACTATCTGTAGAGAAAACAGGATTGCTCTAACTACATAAAAGGATTTCTCAGTTAAACCCATGACTTTTGAGAAGGGAGACATGAAAGCTGCTGAAGAATAAAATATAAATCCATTAGAAGATGACTGTGGTTTT
The DNA here is from genome assembly GCA_024734555.1 of Trochalopteron elliotii. Taxonomy (NCBI): domain Eukaryota; kingdom Metazoa; phylum Chordata; class Aves; order Passeriformes; family Leiothrichidae; genus Trochalopteron; species Trochalopteron elliotii. The sequence goes on from JANPWX010000311.1 coordinate 1,566,333, forward strand.
AAAATTACATATTTTAAATAAAAAGACCAACCACATATAGTTGGGAAATTACATAGTGGGGGAAGAAGAGTACAAACGTTAATTCAACTTAAGCTAATTCCCTGTGGGCTAATGTTCACAATTAGTAAATAATCAAATTGTTTACTGGCTGAAGGGTTCCCCAAAAGCCTGAATTTGACATTACTCCTGCAGAGCAATTTTTAAATTTGGAATCACTGATACTCCTATGAAAGTCAGCCCCTGCATTCCCCTAGGATGGGAACAGAAATTATATTATAAGACATGCCTTTAAGTCAAAAAACTTTTATTTTTGAAATGGAACCCTTGAAACATACTGTTCTATAGAAATTATTCATCAAATGTCTTCATAGAAATAATTAGCTATTGTTGTTGAATTATTCCATGCTTAGATAAACTCATTTGATGAAACCTTACCCGTTCATAACTAATTTACAAGCATGAACAGGAGTTCAGCAGATGTAAATCTTTCATAAACAGATTGTTTGCCAGTAATTACTAAAATACCTTTGACTGCTGAGACCAAAGAAATTTTAAAAATCTAGCTTAGTTTCTATTTGTGATTCTTCTTGTTTTATGTGTATCTATTATTTCTGTAGTTCTGTTGCACTTAAACCTGTGAATAGTATGCCAGTGGTGAGAACCATGGGGGGATAGATGAATTCCAAATTTGATTTGTCTTGTCACTAGTTTCTAACTTTACTTACACTGAAAATGTTATGGGAGCATTTAGTAAATTCCAGTACCTGAAGGGAGCCTACAGGGAAGATGTAGAGACTGTTTACAAGGGCAAGTAATGACAGAACAAGGGCAAATGGCTGCAAACTAAGAGAGTGGGTTTAGATGAGGTATCAGAAAGAATTCTTTTCTGTGAGGGTGGTGAGGCACTGGAACCGGTTGCCCAGAGAAGCTGAGGATGCCCCATCCCTGGCAGTGTTCAAGGCCAGGTTTGAAGAAGCTCTGAGCAATCTGGTCTAGAGGAAGGTGTCCATGTCCACAGCATGGCGTTGTAATGAGATGGTCTTTAAGGTCCCTTCCAACCCAAACCATTCTGTGATTCTGTGCAAACTAAGCCCATTTAATTAAACATCAGATTTGTAACTGTTCTGCTCTTCAAATGTCACCATACTTTTCTAACACTTCTGGGCAGCTTTTACTGGTTTGTCCTTAAGATAGTTTTTGCAAATCATTTGTGGGCCAGGCTATGTGTAGAGACTCCCCACTAAACTGATCATAATGATGTCAAACAACAGTTGCTAAACTAGCAACAAAGGAAAGGAGAAACTGGGTAGTTGACAATATTGGAAATAATCAGTGATTCTGATTTTATTCCTGGGTATGGTGATCAAGTATTTCCTGTTTCAGAATACACAGCAACCTAATCTCTTCCAATTTTCAGCATCTAAAATATAGCTCAGTGCAGAGAGATTCCCATCAACTGGGAATAGGCAGGGAATGACAGAATAAGCTTGAGCCACAGCAAATTCTATACCTAAAGTGCCTGGAGGACTAAGGATGGAAGATTTCATTAGACTTAAATGCACTAATGAAATGGCTTAATGTAGTTACTCTGAATCTCATCCACCAGATTCTGTAACAAGGAATGTTTTTCAGTGCCTGAATGGAAAAAAAGACTTCAGTTCACATGCACAACATATGATTAAAAGCTGATGCATTAAAGATAAAGCTCAAATCTAAATAATGATTACTGCCAAAAGCTTCAGGCCAACCAACTTTAGTCTTCTTTCTTAATACTTTACCCTGTCCCAAGTCAGAAATTTAAGATGACTGCAGAGAATTGAAATAGGTTTTAAAAACTGAGCCTGACTTCAAATCAGTGTTAGGTTTACTGAGAAATGGGCATTTTGTAAAAGATATTATAAATCTGTGGCTCTCTCCAACTGAGTTTTTAATGTCATTCTGAATAGACAGTGTTGACCTTTTAGCTCCGATAATATCAGCGTCCATGTACGTTGGGAGGTCTGTGCCAGACATTACAGTCCTGATAATGAAATGTTCTGCACATGAACAAAAAGGCAAGTGTTACACATAGGAAATTAGCACCACCTTTCCTCTGCCCTGTTGCTTTAATATTTCTGTTAACACTAAACCAATATGTAGAACACCTTCCTGAGATGAAAAGGGGAACAAACTTCTAATGGAATTACTAAGGGTTTGATGTAAAATTTAGCGGATTTGTAAGGACAATAAATATTTTTAATTAATAATTGCTTTTCCTTTCTGATTCTTTTTCAAAATAGCTTTGTTTCAGAATGGGGAATTAATCTTGTAAAATTTAATTAAAAAAAAAAGGTTTTATTTTTCTTGAATCGTAGAGCAACTGAATCATGCACCTGCTGAGTTCCTTTTTCATAAAGCCACACAGTTTTTGCAACTAAAGAGTTTTAGCCTTTGTCCCAGAGCATTCTTCTGGCGTGGCCCTGCATGTCCTCTGGCAGGAAGAGGGCATGTGGGTGCTGACTGAACAGTGACATTCACTGTGGCTGTCAGTGAGTGTGGGACTGGGGAATGAGCCACAGCTTTGGAAACCTACTGAGGTTTTGGCTGATTGTGTTGGGGAAAATGAACAATATGTGGTCAAATGTACGAAAGTCTGAATTGCAACAGTTCATTTAATAATTTATAACAACTTTCCAACCAAATTGGAATGTTGGTTGAGTTACATAAAGTATTTCATCATTCTTGTTTTCCAATGTAAGTGAAATTCCAATTCAGATTTCTGATGGAGTGATGAAGAGATCAGGTTTCTTCCAAGTCACTGGTTGTAGGTTATGTATATTAAGAACTAAAGGAGGCAGGAAAAATTAAGGATTTCTGGTCATGTAATTCTGCCAGATCTTCTTTGATGTGGGTGCTCAATCCATTGTATTTTGTTGCCAGGTTTTTTTATCCTCATTTCTTATGCTTTGAATGCCTCCTGCATCCACAACAGGTTGTTTTTCAGTGCATGTATAAAACAGACCTAGTTTATACTTGCAGATAATGTAGGTTTGCATGAATCTGTTGACCCTATTACAACTAGGATGGTCTTCTGTTGTTGAATTGTTATATCTTTCTTCATCTTTCTGGATTCCTAAGGGTTATAACAATGTTGTAGACCCCTTGGTGGCTCAGGACCTAATTCTGTGAGTTTAAGTCCATGAGAAATGCCACATAGCATGTGTTATATTCAAGGTGATCTTGATGTCCTGTTCATATTGAGAAAGAAAAGTACTGGTAGCCAGTGAAAGCTGTTTGCAGTCTTTCTTCAGAAGGGTGCAGGCTGAGAAGTTGTCCAGTATCAGAAATAATAACCTTTAGCTTGATTTTAAAGGCATTCAGTGTATATTACTTTTTAAGGTAACATGCTGATGGTTATTAGAATCAGTTAAATGGTGTTTGGCAAGTTCCTTCAGATGTCAGTTATGATATTAATGGGTATGGTGACAATGAGGCTCAAAGCCCTGATGAATGCTGAGAAGAGGAAAATAGCTTTGATGCCAAAAGGGCAAAAGGCCTGCTGACCCTGTTGCTAATGCACTTATCCAACAAGCTTTCCCTCAAAGTCAGGCAAAACTAAACATCTGAAAATGAGGGATTGCAATTGCAGGAGAGCTGAGCTCACACAGCTCCACTGCAGCAGAAGGGCTCTCTGGAGTACCCCAACAGTCCCTGAAAACCCCTTCTGTGCTGCCATCAGACTCAGTGTGCACAGCAGTGACTCTCCAGAGGGTGTCTCCCCCCGGCTGTGGGGATGGACACACCAGAAAGGTGAGGTGCTGTGCTCTGGCAGTACACTCAGGTGAGGTCATTTCCAGCCACACTCCTAAAAAAAATAAAAGTATTCACAGAAGTGATGGCGGTAATGCATTGAGTACCTATCTCACATGTAAGCGTGCTCCATGTGCCCAGAGGCTGCAGACAGCCCCTCTGTAACCAAAATTCAGAGATGTCACAAGTGGCTGAACAAACAAATATCACCAGTTAATGGTTAAGCTCTCAATTTACTGAAGCGTTTGCTACCAGTTTGCCAAAGAGATCAAACAACCATGAAGCATAACCTTGGCTACTAATTAAATCCTTTATTCCCTTCTCTCATCGCAGAAGCATTTAATCGTGGGGAATCAGGACAGCCTGTTGTGCAGAATTACATTTTACAGCATAAGCAGAAACAAGCTTACTGTAAGGCTTCCTACTGGAGCTGGAAATGGGAAGGATTAAAATGAGAATATTAACTTTCCCTCCTGGCATGGTAGTTCATGTTAGCACTGACAAATGATTGATGGGGAATAGCTGCATTGGAAAATCATTTTGGTCATGTAGCTTTGTTATTTCACTGAATGGCAAAAACCATTTTTATTATCTTCCTGCCTTGCTTATAGATGGGACTTGTCCTCTAGATAGAGAGTGAGGGATTTGGTGTGCTCTTCTGGTGACTGGCTGTCCCAAAGAAAAATGTTTTACTCAAAAATAATGGACTGTGAAGAACACCCCAGAGGAAATGAGGCATAAACCAAAACACTACAAGCAGTTTTATGGCAATTCAAATGTATTTCTATTTGTCAAAAGATGTTTTTGTGTGCTTTTATGTATAGGATGTATAGCTGCATGATATCATACCTTTGATATTTACTAGAAAATTAAACAGTGTTTACCTCTTTGGCTCCCATCTCTGTGAAGGAGAACTTAAAAGCCCAAACACTTTTTTTCCTTGTGTTTGGGGGAAGTCGTCCAAGTCCTTAGCAGCAGAGTGATGCAGCACAGGCTCACAAACCAGGGGTACCCTGAACTAGCATTAGGCTAACTCTGTCCACTGGGAACTGATCCAAACACGCAGCCATTCCAGGCAGGAGTAGCAAATTTCCATTTTTGTAACTCAAACCATGATGTTGCAGTCGGATCTGTGGGAGCAGGGGCCTGGAGACAGTGTCTGAGACACCTCAGGAAGGTGTTAAGAGGGAAAGAGCATCCTGTGCAGATCCAACTGCAGGTTTGCGCATAATTATTGAGGTACAGATGATTTATATAAATACACTTGGGGGTAGCCATCTGTAGACCAGTGGTGAAAAGCTGTATATTATTAGCTTGAAAAGCAATGAATTTTATGCTGTTTCTGGAGAAAAAAAATCTTTTCTGTCATTGCTAAATCTGAACAATTTCTGTAACAGAAAGAACCCACCTGAGAGGCAATAGCTAGAAGCAGGAAATGATGGCGCTTTTTTGGCTCTGCTTTTGGCTTTGCAGAATGCTGTTTTCCTGCTAAAAAGTGTGAGTTTTCAGCAGGGGGAACACCCTAGATACACCTCTTCAGAGGACAGACATCCACCATTTGCACATGCAGAACTTTTATTTGCTGGGGGAGATCTATCCTGGGGAAACACCTGAATGCTCACTAGAATTCTAGGTTATATTTAGCTGAAGAGGCTTGGGTGATAGCATGCTATAACACACTAAAGACCCAAACTTGCACAAACTTATAGAACTTAAGTATGACTTCTCCATCCCTTAGTGAGTATGGATGCTGTCATGTTCAGTACAGACAGAAAGCACTGCAAGTTGACATCTCAATATGCCAGTCTATCAGTATTACTAATAATAAGTTTATAAAGATAAAACATCTGGAACACCTAACTGCTTTTACAGCTGCTACCCAAAGCCATCACTAGAAGTCTGTTTGGGATGAGAGTTAGGAAGAGTAGATGTTCATGCAGTTAAAGCAGAAATGAAGATGGTGCTGTAATGTCATACAAGTAAGAGTAATAGAATGAGCAATCTGAATAATTGGCTTAATGTCTTATAATGTATTTTAATGTCAAGGAGGAAAATGCACCTTTTCTACAAGCTTTGAAACATTTGAAATAACTGTTGGTTTTAAGGGACTGTTTGAAAAATAATGTCAGATTCTATGAAAATCTGTCATTTAAAAGCACAATGAGCAAATTATTTTCTTTTTTATTCTGTTGTCAGATCATATGCATATGCACAAAGAGGGGCATATATTTTTTAAAGACCTGTCAGATTATTTTGTCATTCTATTAAGTTAATTTTCAGTTTGGGGATGACTATGCATGTAGATATTATATCCAGCAACCACAAGATTATTTGGATAGTTTAGCAATCAATGAATCAAAAATCTTTCAAGTGTTTTTTATTTAAATAACTCTTTGGGAAAAAAAATCATGTAAGTGAAGAAACCTGTTGTAGAGAAATTGTGGGGTGAACTCCTCAAAAAAACCAAACAAACCAAAAAAATCCTAAAAACTGGAGTGACTGTATAAAAGCTGTTCATGGCTGGATATGCAGGAACTTGAGAGTTTGGTGGTTTTTTTTGTGGATCTGAAACTGGGAGGGATGTATGGAGGTTTGCTTAGACACAGAAGGAGGTTACATGGACGCCTCTTTTAGCTGTGAAATGGGTGCAAATCTAGAGTGGGTCAGATAAAACTCTGGATTTTCAGAACCTTCTTGAAAGGTGAAGAAGAATGGTCAGCAGAATGGTGTCTTGTGCTGCCAGGCTGGATCACAACTGCTTACACTGCACATTGATGTGTTGGTGGGGGACTTTCTGCAGTATTTATTGTCTGGATGGAGAAGCTCCTTCCCCCCTCACCTCTTCTTTTTTCCCCCAGGCTGCGGGAGCACCACCGCGCTGCCATCAAGGTGATTCGGAGGATGCAGTATTTTGTGGCAAAAAAAAAGTTCCAGGTGAGTTGTGAATAGAAAGTTCCTTTTCTAAATAAACCCTTTTATTCTCCTGATTCATTGTCTCTTTTAGAAACTTAAGAGAGGCTAACACAATTCATTTCAGTAACGGTGATCTACACCCACTATTCTCTTCCTCCTTCAATAGGGTGGTTGTTTAGCAGCAGGTTAGTCAACTATGGATGCACTGGAAATAGGCTAAACTCCTGAAATGCAGTCTGAATTAAAATGTTATTTTCTGCTAATGGACTTGACCCTTAGCCCTCTGTTATCGCTGTCTCTTTCTGGCAGTGCAAACATTCTCGTATGTCTCCATTAATTCTGAGCTGTGTGCTGCTTTCATGCCGAGTCAGTAGGATTAGAGATTAAAATACTACCTCAGCCTTGTTTCTGTCCCTTAGTCAATGATAATGAAGTCCTGATAAGAAACCAAGGTGGAAATTTGTTAGTGTATTGGAAGGTTTCTCATTTCTTCTCCTTTCTCCCCTCTACATAGTAGGAAACATCCTTCCCAGTTAGTGAGATACTGAATCTCTTTCCTCCTCTGGCCCTCACTGGTACATTTCCCATGTTCCCAAGCCACTCCACTTGCTGTGGTTTTGTGCATTTAACAGTAGCTAATTAAGCTTGTTTCCTGAAAAAAAAAATTCTGACTGCAAATGTTCTAAAAATCAGTTTCATTAATCCAGTAAAAACACATGTCAGCAGCCTTTAGCTTGATTTAAACCAGGTGAAGGTATGTATAGGAAATAAATACATTACCTTACTTAAAATTATTAATAAGGAATAATCTCCAGAGAACAGGCTTCACAACTGAAAATGCAAAGGATGAGAGGGGCTTAACTGCCTACATCTATTTTCATACATGACTTAGCTACTACTGCTTCCAATAAACCAGAAAGCTATCCCACCTATAATCTAGACCCTCCAAAAAGGAAGAGTGTCTTTTCTCCTTCAAATTTGAAGGTTAAAAAATTTAGGATTAAAAGGATGATGGTGATGATGGTGGTGACAATGATGACTAACAGTCCAGTATATCTGTTAGGCAAAATTTGTTGCTACTACAAACCCACAATTCTGATTTCCTTGTGAAATTCAGAAGCACTGCCTGAATTCTTTAGCAAATTTCTACTTTGAATGTTTTCATTTTTACTAAAATTCTTGAGCTAATTTATTGCCAAGGTTGCCTGAGCTTGTCAGAAAATTGCTTTAGTTATGTATAATGTATTCAGATCATCACCATTCAGCAGATCGTCCAAAGTTTTCTTGAAGAAAGTGCTTTCAGAAAGTTTCTACTAGCACATTTCGCCTTTTATTATCAGTATTAGACTAAAATTAAGAAAGGCACAGTGTCTCGACTACTTGAAGATAATACTTATAGTCATTTTGTTGAGAAGTTTCTTAGCACTTGCTGGTCAGCACTTGAAACTTGGCAAGGGATGTGACCCATTCCAGTGATGTGTCTGCTGCCTGTGTGAATAATTGCCTAAATGTGGCCAGTTCCATTAAAATCTAATTTATTTTCATTCTAAAACTTGATTGTGATCCTTTGCTCTGTGGTAATTACTGAATCATTGCTCTCATAAATTTAGATCATAAAATATTTGCCATGGTATTAACTAAGCTGCTTAGTAACAAGAAATCCACACGTTGTAGATCTACCTCCCAAGTGGTATTTGTCAGAAACAGATTTTGAAAATGCCTGAACACTGTGTGCAACATTATCCACCTGGCAAATAAATGAAACTCCCCTGCGGCAGATGATTTGATAGAAGCTGAAAAAGCATTTGACTGAATAGAATGGGACTATTCAGTTCATACTTGAAACTTGTTTGTGCCCAGTATCTCTGTTGCTAATCTGTCTTCTCAGTTGTACTCTCACTTTCGCATCTGCAAAAGGCCCAGTCCTGGCCATCTACAAAATCCTTCAACGAGGTTGTCTCTCATCTCTCTTTAGCAGTCTTCCTTCTTACTGAGTGATCAATATTAGCTGCTGCTAAAGAACTAAAACTGTCATTTATGGGGTGGATCTTAGGTCTCTACTCCTGTATCCAAGCGATACACTGCTGTTTCTTCAGAAGCAGAATCTCCAATAGCAAAGTAGGGGAATATCTGATACTTCTCCATAATTTCTGAATATGAAGTTATGATCAAGCTTAAAAATTTGGAGAGCACCAAAGGTACTGTTTTCCAAGGCACCCAAGTAGCTTAATGCACAAAGTCACCTTGAAATTCAAGCCACAATGTGCTTTTGAAAATCTCTCCTAATTAAGCAATAACCACTGTCATTATTCTTTCATCAAAAGTATGTTGTAAAGCTGTTCTGTGCACATAAAATAATCATCAGAAATTAAATTGTTTTAACATGTGCCAAGCAATGACTGTACTGTTCCTAATAAGCTAATGTTAATGTCTGAGAATATGGTAAAGCAGAAGATGCATTTTAAAAACATATTTTTAAGCATTTAAGAGGTCTGTACTGCTGGTTTTTAGTAGGTGTTTTCGTTCTAAGCTTTACATTTATGTAAAATATATGTTCCAAAAAAAGAAAATCCAGATATTTTCTTCCTATAGCTGTTGAAAAAACCCACAACAAACCCACAACCCAATTTCATCTCAAGTCCATTGGGCTATTCATGCTTAAAATTAGCTGGAACACTAAGGAAGGCCAACACTTTAAAGGAATGTTTTTTAGAGATGCCTCTGAACCTTTTGAGTAGGACAGCATAGGAAGAAGGAGAGGAAGAGGAAAATTTTGCAAAATAGGTCCCAGCATGAACCCAGCATGGTTCTTAAACTATACCAGCTGTTTGCAGGACACACCTGTAGGCCTAAATTTGGCTAGATATATTTTTTTGAAGGGCTCAGTTAATAACAGGGGGTGATGGCATCAGAAGGACAAAAGCCAGTTAGAAAGCAAAGCCTTCCTGTTTAAAACTAAATAAATAAATAAAATAAATAAAGAAAAGCTAAACAGGAATACAAAGATTTTCAAAGGACATGAAAAACAAGTCTTTGTGAAGTATCATTTCCTCTTTAAAAAGAAGGAGAGAAACTTAGGCAGTATTTCAAAGTCTAGGTTTAAATATAGTCCTTATGAGGGTGCCCATGTATAACCCATGAAGCCAGCATAATATTATAAAGAATTAATACCTTTTTTATGGATGTGTTTATGTTCTCGTAAAGTCTGTAGGACTGTTTCAAATTCTATGCAAACGATCACATTCAACACAAGTCCTGTGCATCAGTGAAGGTGAATGGCTTCTGGTTAAGGAAGGATTTTGTGGATTATAGAGAAAGCAGGCTTAGAAATTAATGCTTTTCTAGGCTTTGTTCACCCTACCTACCAAAAAAGAATTTTATATATCAGTTGTAAAGCAGATGTTTTTGACACAATCTAATATTACAACTGAATTTCAGAAAAAGAAATCGCCATACTCAGTTATCCCATTAGCTTGATTTATGAGTAAATAACCTTTGTTTTCTTATTATAAAATTTTCTAGAAGTCTTAAAACAAATACACATGGATACAACTGTGATATCCATCATAGATACAAAGACCAGGAATTTGTTCTGGTTTCGCATTTTCATTTTGAAAACTTTTTCCATTTCCTTTCCATGTAAATTCTTCCAATTGAGTAAATTAAGTTCCTTCTAGAATAGCTTTTTAACTTGTGGTATGATTTTTACCATGGCAAATATCCTATACATAACATAAATTAAAAATGCAGTTGCAGTTCTACCAATGACATAACTGTTGCCTGATTTGTTACGACTTCCCTGGAAAATCTTGCATTTATAATCTTGTAGTTCATCATATTATGTGTTTCATATGAATTGTGTGTGTAATCTTTTCTAATCTCCATACTGGGCTGTACTAAACTATGTCTTTCAGTATCCTGTGCTTCACAGGGTGTTCTGTCCATTTTATTTGATGTTACCTGGTTGCTTTTCCCAGAAATTCCCCTTTCCTGGATTCCACTTTCCCAGGTCTGCCTCCCTGCCCATGCAGTTACTAGGGAACAACAACAGCCACAGCCAGTGGTGCACATTTAATATTTGGCATTGGGTTTTGTGCCTTTTAAAAACTTTCATTTATGATGAGGGAAATTCTAACTTATTTAAGAAGAGTTTTGCCATGAGTTTTGCTTAATTAGCAAAGGATCAAAAGTAAGGATGCGAAGCAGTTAAGGAAAACTGTGGGACTGGCTTCTCTCTTTTGTCTATTCCATACTAATTTGTTGGCTGTTGCAGGTTTTTTATATGCTCAACACCAAGAGTATTTTCTCATAGAAGATCAGCTTTCAATATGAAGCAGTTACAGAAAAATCAGTACTGACTTAAATACCCAGTCATACTCAGAAGTTTAGCCTCTTTGATAAAATATATTTACTCCAGGTTTTCAATTCTTGTTTTAAAGAGAGAGAAACAGCCCTGTAAATGAAAAAGAGGCAGGGAAATAACTGAATTACTGTCAGACTCCTGTGTCAGAGTATGGGGACGGCAGGAGAAAGCTCTGCATCTTTATTCTTACTGAACACCTTTTCTGAACCTGCAGTTTTCAAACTTGCAGATTTCTCTTTTGCTTATTTATAGTACAAAAAGAATCCAAGATTTTATTTTTTTTTTAATATTATCATGTTTACAGGGCTAGTCCGTGGAAAGATTTACAGGCTTATGCCATCTCAGAATCATATTTCTTTCTTTGTGGATATTTGTTATGGTTTATGTGTGTCTAAGCAGTTGGGATGCTTGGGAATTCTTCTGTGCTCCTTGGTTAGATTGAAGCAATTCCCAGTCCTGCTTAACCTACCACTAGAGAGTATCTCACATTCACCCAAGGCTTGCAGTTGACTTGGGGAGTCTGTGAGACTGAAATATGGTTTGTTTGATGAAGTGATATTATTGAAGGAATTATTCCTGAAATGTGGGAGCCACTTCCCAGGCAGGTGCAGGGGACCTGCATGAAGGTGCCACAGCCTCCACAGTCTGTTTTTTGTATGGTATCCCACTTTCCTTTGGCTTAGAAAAAAAATTGTATTAATGGCATGGAATTGAGGAAATCCTCAAGTTTGGGAAATAAGATAAAGCAGTGCAGAGACATCTGCTTTTGAAGTACAGGTGACAAAATACTTCTGAGGCTTCAAAAGGGATCCAGATATGGTATCTTAGAAGCTACCACTGAAAGCTCTTTTCCTTGTTCTCAAAAGATGCAAGAAAGGAGAAGGTGTAACTCAGTGTTACCAAGGTTTTTACAAAACCTTGAAAATTATCTGCAGAGTTTCTATAAACAATATAACAAATGAGTCAGAAATCATAGAATCGTTTGGGTTGGGAGGACCTTTAAAGGTCATCTAGTGCAAACCCGCTGCCATGAGCAAGGACATGTTCACCCAATTAGGTTGCTCAGGGCCCCTCCCAACCTGACCTTGAATGTTTCCAGGGACAGGGCATCCCCAATTTCTCTGGGCAACCCATTTAAATGTCTCACCACCTTCACACTAAAGAATTTCTTCCTAATAATTTCTTCCTAATAATATTCCTAAAGAATATTCTCCCTAATCTAAACCTGCCCTCTTTCAGCCTGAGGCCATTTTACCCTTGTCCTATCACTACAGGCCCTTGTAAAAATCTGTCCCCATCTTTTTTAAAAGCCCCCTTCAAATACTGAGGTGAGGTGTCCCTGGAGCCTTCTCTTCTCCAGGCTGAACAACACAACTCTCTCACCGTTTCTGTAGCAGAGGTGCTCCAGCCCTCTGATAACCTTCGTGGCCTCCTTTGGACTTGTTATAACAGGTACATGACTTTCCTGTGCTGGGAACACCAGTTCTGGCACAGACTGAACTCTAGATTCTAGATGTAGGATTAAGATGCCTTTAATTTGTTGCTACCCTTCAACATGTTTGTTTAGTTGCTTTCTGGTTAGTTTTGGTGTCTTACAGGTTACTGTTGCCTTTATCTTGAAACTAATGCCTCTATACTACACAAAAGTTGTTTTATTAATAATAGGTCTGATGAAATCTTTCCCATGTGTGAGGTGCACATTACAGACATGGGGCATTTCGTGCACCAGTGTTTCCCAGAAGTTTGGAAAGCTCAGCCAGTCTTTCTGGAAGGGGAAATCAATTATGCACCTTCCTCTAGGACTGTGTTTTAACTTCCCACAGTAAGATCTGAACTGTGAGCCCCAACTGCTGACTGAGAACGGGGGTTTGTGCATGTGCAAGACCTCTTTATGTTTCAGTGGCCAAGGAGTGTGAGCATTATTTCCAGAAGGAACTAGAGTGTGCACAGACTTCTGAACAAAGTGCCAGATAAACTTCTTTTGGCTGCAAGTTCCTTTGAGCTCCAGTTCAGTGGATTATCTCTTGAAAGGCACACAGACCTGCATTAACAAAAAGGTGGATGAAATGAGAACTGTCAGAATTACTCCACAAAAATGCGTGATCATGGCAACAATCAAAATAACCCATGTGTTTACACAGTGCTAGAAGAACTTACTGTTTACTCTTCAAAAACATCTACATTGCCACACATAATTCCTCCATCCTTGTGACTTAAGGGCATGTTTTTTGTCTCTTACTTTACAGCAAGCCAGAAAGCCCTATGATGTCCGAGATGTTATTGAGCAGTATTCACAGGGCCATCTCAACCTGATGGTGAGAATCAAGGAGCTACAGAGGAGGTATGTCAATGAAGCCCAGTCTAGGTACCCCTAAACAGCAGCAGGAGGATGTTTGTAAAGTAGGCAGTGATCAGGGCCCATGGGTAAAAAACTGCCAGGGTTAAAGGTGCCATATTCCCTGTGCAAAAATCAGGGAATATAAAATGGCATTTGTGTAAAGTTTTCTTTTCACACAGGGAGGAAAAGGCAAAAAGCTTAAAAATCTGATGACTGGGACTTATATGTATTACCTCAGTCTCTGCTAGCTGTGACTATAGACTGCAATCCCTGTATGATAGGGGCTGTTTTACACCTGGAGAGTACAATACTGTCACCTGCTCAGGTAGAATTGCATGTAAGAGCCAACTATGAGATGACAGATGCAATAAGAAAACTGCAGAAGAGCAAGGAAAAGACAAATCAATGCTGAGCATATGGAAAAGTAATGGGCATGGTAAAACTTTACAGTGATTAAAGAAGCTGTAGAGCAATCTAAGTCAAATCCCATTTTGCTACTATGTTTTTCATTTCAAACTACTCTTAGCATAAAGCAACTGCTTCACTCATAGGACAAACCAGAATTATTTGAACTTCACTCTGCTTGTTTGTGAAAAAGCCTCCCTGCTCCAGCTAGAGAAAGTGAAGATGCTGGTTCAGACTGATAAAAACCAAAAATGTTTCTTTTTGTTTTATAGGTTGGACCAGTCCATAGGAAAGCCATCTCTTTTTATCTCCGTCTCAGGTAAATCAATACAAAGGTTGTGTCTAAAATTAATCTGATGAGCATATAATTAATGGAAAATACTTGCTAAAATATTTTAATTTTATTGCTAGATTTTAAAACTGTGCCAACTGGTTGTGCTCCAAAGATTAAGCATTGGCAATAATATTTAGTCATCAACACTTTTAAATTAGGATAGTTCTTACTTAGATTCTTAAAGCACCTACTTTCATTGAAGTCTTCAAAATGTTGGCTCTAGACTTTCTGAGAGTCACCATATATTCAATGAATTGGTGTGCTGAGATTACAGAGTTCCTATGAAATTTGTAATATTCACATAGATCTTAGATAGCTTTGAAAAAACACTGGAAAAGGAGTGCAAAGGACTAAGTTTGTTTGAGACAAGTTTGGCTAATGAAAACTTTCTGTTTATGTCATTTGAAAACTCATCTTTCTGTATAGTTTATAGTGGGGGAAGAAAAGATAAAATGTTACCAAATGTGCTATTCAAGTTGGCTGTAGAGTCCTTTGCAAAGTGGCGGATTGTTTTTAACTGGCAATTAAAACATTAACTAAATTGGGAACATTTTTGCTCTCTGTGGTTAAAGCATGGGACTAAGATTAAAAATGCCTTAAACTCAGGGCTATTAAAAGCCCTGGCATGGACCAATGCTATAAAAAGAAACAGAAAACTACTTTTAAGAAATGGATCTATCAGCCTGGTAAGGGTGTTCAGTTACACAGTGTTGGTGGGCTAGTTAAACACACCCTGTTGTGGTTTGCTGCTATTTTGTTATACCACCATATATTAATTTGAATATGTTTCTTGCTCCACAGAGAAAAGCAAAGATCGAGGCAATAACACGATTGGTGCCAGGCTGAACAGAGTGGAGGACAAGGTAAGCCTCAGCTGAACTGGCAGTGAATGAGGACATGGTTTGTGATTGAACAGTGCTTGTTTCATGGCATGTGGAGGAAAATTCAACATAAAATGGGAGTTGAATGCCTGGCTTTTCCAGGTGATGGAGTCTAAATTTTTTGTCACAGACTGCATTTTTGGTTCTCATAATTTTAAAAGAATAAGAAAAGAAAACAGAATTTAATTGATGTCAGTCTCTTTTGGGACTCGCTTGGGTTTTTTATTTTTGATTGCATATATTACATATGTCTCAATGCTTTACTTCCTTCCTCCACAATAGATAAAAGGCTCTGTTCCTTTAGTAACTCAGTATATTATGATCCCTAAGATCTGCCTTTGATCTTTGCTCTGTTGTTTACATAAGTCCACCTACAATTCCATAGAGAGGGAAATAGCAAACCTTGTTCCGTCCTGGTTTTCATTCCTTATGATAAGTGGAGTTTCTCCTTCCAAGTGACATGAATCAAAAAAAATCAGACTTGTTCTATAATCACAAATTAACAGTTAAGTGCTTTGTAAGCCTTTATTCCAATGCTGGCTGTGCTTGAGAAAATAGATGACAGGTAGAGATTGTGCCATTGTTAAAAAACACGGGTTTGCCTATGCCGGTATTTAGGAAAGAAAGGAAGAGTTAAGAAGAATAGTTTCAATCTTTTACTGGTCTCTTGGAGTGATTTGGTGAGGGAGTGAAAGCATTTCTTTAGAGTTATTTCACTCATGTATCTGTTCTTTAGTTATTAAGACTGAAACTTTTTCGTGGGGAAAAGAACTATGTGGTAACCTCATGAAGGTTTTGTTCTGAAGAAATATTGAGCAAATATTCTGCAAACTAAATGAGGTGTGAGCAATACATCCCAAAGACTACAAACTAGCACCCTGATTTGCGTTGATTCATTTGCAACATGCCCATTCCTTACACATTTCTCCTGAATTACTTTAATAAACTTGAATGATAGTACTCAGGACTGCACTTCACTCTCCTGGAAATAATATGTTTTAAAGGAAACAGGTTTCTTTTGGTATATAGGGGGACACACAGGAGGAGTGAAGTAGAAGAGAGGAAGGTAGAGTGCATTTAGCACAAAAAAGAATCACTGTGCAGTACTCCCTCACATCTGTGGTTAATATGTGTTCTTACACATGGAAGCCCTTTCCAGAAAGTTTGGATTACATTTATTTATTTTCTCTCCATAATGTCAACTAAAAGTGTGGAACACTAAGAAATGTCTTGTGACTTGTGACAAAGAGCAATGACTTTTCAGTGCGGACAAATAACTCTCAAATGGCAGCTAAAGCAGCTTCTCAGTGCTATTTGTAAAATCTCTAGCGAGCCTGGGAAAGCCTTGGTGCTGTACTGGCTCAGAGATAAGCTGTTTGGGGGTTATTAATTACTCTTTTTTACATCCTTACAAATAAGTACACCGTGAATTTATAGTGACTCAGTTTTTATGTCTTGTAATGGGACTGTAAAACACTCCCTGTATAATTTTAGTATAGCTGGGTTAAATTTTAGCCTTGTTTTAAGTAACAGATCCTTCTTTCTTTGCAGTTGCATGAGGTCATCTGTGGTTTCAGAGTTGTATGTTATCTGCCCTATACAGCTAGTCCTATCTGCAGGAATTTTATCTGAAAGTAGCTGAAAGGCTAAAAATAGAGAATTTCAGTTGGACTCAGCAAACAGTGGTTAACATAAAAACACACTGGCGATGCTAGAATCATATTTTTGCTGCAGCTGTAGAGGGTAGCCAAAGCTAATTTTTGGTATTTTTGGTCTCAGAGATTGGCCCTCTCTTTCCCATAAAGTACCTGGTGCTTGGTATGCTTTCAGCATACAGTTAAATCCTTCCTGAGCTGAACACTATATTAAGGATATCAGGTGGTTTTTAAGGTGACAAAATATTTTTAAACACTTTCATCCCATTTGATTTGTGAATTAATTTCCAGTCTTGGACTTCAGGAGGAGATATTTTCAGTGCTGCAGGCTAGTGTCAGCATCTAAACACCTCTTGTGGATTTGAAAAATCTCCTGTAAGTCAGAGGAGGGCTAGGTACAGCCAGCAGTACAGGGGGGATGGCGCCTAAAAGGGACATTTTGAAACAAAAAGCTTAAACAGCAGTGTATTGACAGGAGTTATGATCCTTTATGGCAGAAACCTGAATTTTCAAGTATTGACATCAGCAAAATGTTGTGTTTTCTTCTGTAAATTTAGGAACGTGCTCATTTAAAGGAGAGTCCTCTAATCTGTTCATCTTGTGCACTGAGGGAAACTTCGACCTTGTGATATATGTAGTTTGTGATCCTGAACTTAAGGGTTATTTCCTAACATAAAAAAGCCAAAGGGATGAATCACACTTGCAAGAACCTTCCTGCAGATTCTTTCCTGCTGAATGCTGTAATTTCAGCGAGACACTGAAAAGGTGGTCTTGTGAATGTGACTGGAGACTGCACAGGCTGCTAGGCCTTTGTGAAAAGAAATCCCACATGTAATCACGGCATATTTTGACTTTGCCATTGTTCTGTGTTGCTTACAAAGCTGAGGGTAATGGCAAATGCTGTGCTCTCCTAAAGGTGTCCTGCCGTTCAGGGGGCTGCCCACAGCCCCATCAGCTGTGGTCCAGTGGGAATGTAACAACAGGAGTGCAGCACCCAGGCAGGGCTCACACACCCTGACGAGTGCCAATGGTCCAAGAGCGTGCGTGTGGATACCTCAGGGAATGTTGTTGAGCAGGATTACAGCAGCAAATCAATTTATTTGTGGTGACCAGCCTTCTCTTTTCATCCTTGAAACATCTGTGAGTGACTATTCAGCCTATCCTTGAGGAACCTGGCCGCAGCTGGCTTGCTACCAAGCTCAAAATCAAAAACAGTTTTTCCAGATGGGCCCAGCTGTGTGTGCACAGTGCCCTTCCTCCTCACACAGCGCTCTTCATCTTCACACCACAAGCGCTGCCTGCCAGGGGCTTAATGCTGGGTGTGCCCAGCAGCTCCAGCCAGGAGCAAGCCCACAGCACACTTGGGAAATTCTGTGTCCTGCAGCTCCTATTTTCCTTTCGCTGCACTAATTTTAGCTTGCCTATAAATGATTGCAATGCTAGCTTTTTAATTTTCACATTAATCTGTTCTTTTTCAGCATTTTGCCAACCATTAATTTAGCTATAACAGGCGCAGTTTGCACTTCCCAGGTAATCAGCCAGGCTTGCTGCTTTGGCTGCCTTAAGGAAATTCAGTCTTAAATATGGTCACTGCACAAAATCATCTAGAATATGCAGTGAAGGCTAAAAGTGGCCAGTCCCTGGACTCTCCCTGTTGTCCCTACAAACCAGACTGCCCCAGATGTCTGTAGGTCCTGCCTGTGGACCTCCCAGAGTAGAATAACACAACCCAGACTTACAAAAAAAGCAACAGACATTGTGCTCTCTTTCTGTTGCTTTAAAAATAGAACTTAATCTTCTGCAATAATTTGAACACTTTAAAGTTTGCCTTTCAAGACTGCTTCTAGCAATCCAAAGCAGTTTTCTGGGCATTCCTTCTTATATACTCAGAATTGTTCCTGTATCTGACAGTAGGTACAGTATTAATATCAGAATTGCCAAGGTCATAATTAAAATCTTTAAATAGTCTTGTTCAGTTACATGAAACATTAGGAGTTATGTTATCTGTCACAAAATTTTGAATTGTAGAGATTTAAATTTGATCCTCTATTTGTACAGGAGATACGTAGTAGTGAGACTTGACACCTTTTAATGTGAATCAAACAGTTCTGCAAGACAGTATTAATTCCAAGCTTATACACAGTTTTGCATGTTTCTAGCTGAGAAGCTGAACCCTAATATTCTAACCAGTACTAACCCAAAGAGCAACATAGACATCATTGGGGTTTTTCAGATTTGCTTGGAAAGCAGATAGCAGCACTTCTAAAATCAAATAAAAAGGGATCTATCACATGAAAACATCTACCCTAAAATATGTGCTGCTGTGCTTGTTGAGTCGACTCTTCAGAGTGCAAATCTGAACTGATCTTGGAAACCAAAGCTGGAAGGCAGTGTAATTCCCACAGGCCTTTTGAGTTCTAATTATGCTAATTTGGTTTCCTGTCTTCCATCTACCATGTCTGTGATTGCTAAATATATAGAGGTCAGTAAAATTGTAAGGATACAATAAATATTTGATACATTTCTTGCAGTGAGTGCTGACTATGTAAATTCTGTAGAGAATTAAGTGCAAAAGCTTGTTCGACATGGCTTTCTAAAAGTGATGAAGACTGTATCTTACAGCATTTATGTACATGGTATGACATTTTCTTCTAACTAAATAATTTTCTGTAATTGTTTCACCAGAATGTTGATTTTATCCATACATGTGTTAGAAACTGGCTTGACTGGGATGTTAAGGACAGCTCCAAGGAACAGAATGACCACTGACAAATCTAGGTCCAGTTTCTGGCTTGATTCTTGCTCTTTTCCACTCTTGTTTTCTAATCAACTAACAGTTCACCATTGCAAAAGTTTTCATATCAAATTTATTTATCTTGTTGATTTGCTTAGAAATGTGTGAACTTGAGTTATACGTTGCAGAGGAATCTTACTGTAATGTGAATAAATCTTTCATTTTAGTGTATCAGAAGGCAAATTGTAATCATGCCATTTCTAATAATGAACTCAGCCAGTTTAATGCAGAAAAATTTAGGACATGCCGCAGAGACCATTAAAGGTATTTCTTTGACCTGAGGAGCCAACATTTTAGTTTTCCCTCATCACAGCAGGCAAAAGCATTAAGCTTTAGTAAAGTTGTATGCCTTTGAGAGGACTTCTTTTGGTTGTTGTGATATAGTTTTGCTCAGCACCATGGATATGGTACTTCTATGACAGTATTTCTGTCATAAATGAAAATATGGATCTATATTTATTTGTGTCTCATTATTTGATGCTCCATATTTACAATCCAATGAGCACACATTAGATAGTTTAACCTATTACTTAGAAAAGTATTATACCACCTACATCATCCTGAGTTCAAAAATACCAAGTTCCATGTTGACAGCTTGTTCACCTAAAAGAATTCTTCATGTGTGGCCAGTTTTTCAATTTCATGTGAAACTGCTGCATTATCTGACATAGGATCAAATGTTGGTGGGTTTTTCCTCTATTTTTAATGTCATTCTGTAGCCTGAAGTTACCGTGCTTCCTAGGGTAGCAGAGCAATCAGTGCAAACTTTAAAAAGGCCCTTGACTGATGAAGCCCTTGTTGCACATTTTGGCTTTTTTTGAATTGGATAGAAATGGATTAATTGAATTTAATTGAATAGATACTGATAGTAAAAGACTGACGAACAACCCAACTTTCTGGCCAGTGCTGGAAAGTGGATTTAAAACCATCACTTGAAGAGATGGCTTCAGAAAGTGTCTGGTATGGAAATATTCAGCACTTTGCAGGCTGAACATGCACTAGGCATTTCAGGTATTAAATATTCACAGCTTCTGCAATAGATCTGTGAGGATTTGCCTTCCCAATACTGAGAAACAGAACTAAAAGCTGTGAGTTTGGCTGGAAGTTTTAAAAGATACGTGAAATCAGTAAAAATCAAAACAAGCACCACCAAGCAGTTACTCATCTCGTATGTAGTTCTTGCAATAATGCAGAAGTAATAACCTGAGGGATGTGGAGGAATATTGAGGCATATGGAAGATTAAGTATCCCTATTAATTTAATCCTTAGTCTTTTTCCAGATGCTGCAGTACAAGCATACGGAAGCAATTTCCGTGCTGAACTTTGTGATGGAGGATGCCCATTTTCTATAGATTGGACTACAACTAAGCACGTCCTTTAACAGTCTGGGTCATTAGGCAGCCTTCCAGTTTTAATAGCTTTTCTCTTACTGATCTGATAGTATTTCAGTAGATAAACAATAAAAAACTACAGATTTCTGTGTCCAGTGTCCTGTACTTCCCATCTTGCCAGCTACAGTAAAATAAAATTATCAGGCTGTGCTGGTTTTACATTGATTGAATACACACTGGCATACAGGACAAAACATGAAAACAAAAAATAATTGCTTGTTGGATTCACTGCTGCCAGAAGCTTCAGTAGCTAGAATAGAAACAAACTGAGAGAGAGAGATTAGGCAAAGCCATGGAGAAAGACTCACTTGAGGATTATTAAACAGGATGTCTGTATGTAAACTCCAGTATAGCAAGTACTTTAAACAGTAGTCAGGGATGAATTAGTTAAAAAAAAATAAAGGAAACCCATGATTTTATGCATATGTACTTTCTTACGGTTTTTTTAAGACTCTGCTACAAGCCTTGCACTAGAAACAAGACTGGGGCAGAGAAATTTGTTCAAGATATCGTTTTTATCCTAGGCTTTCTACACAGCTGCTTGCTGGATTTGGTCACCCACACAGCCTCATGGAACATTTCTGTGCCGTGCTTTGGGTCTGATCTGTTTACAAAGGCTGTGTAAGCAGCACCTTGTTCCTGTCTAGAGAACATCCAGGGGAGGGTTGGCAGAGCCATGCCTTGGAGACCACAAGGTCTTGGGAGTGGCCTTCACTTGCATCTGTGTGTTAGCACCAATTTTATCTCTTTGAAGATCATTAGATCCTATTACTGCACAAATGAAAACCAGTCAGTTTTTGCATAAATTTTGAAATGGTTTAATATGAACTTTGTTAAGTGCTATTTGTAACCCATAGGAGAGTTGCTAGATGTAGTAGCTTAGGTATAGTTACCTGACCTGCAGAGCAGTGTTGCAAGCACTTGTGGTGTTTTGTGGTCTGTTCCTAAAATGTCAGCTCTTGCATCAGAGTACATGTGATTATATATATAAAAAATATATCTAGTGTTGAGCAAAAAAAGCTGCAGATAGTGAGAGTATTGCACCTTATCAGCTTCTTTGCTGGAAATGAGTGTACACTTCCTCACCACTGAAAAATGAAGTAAAATGATACAAAATAAGATCTTTATTCTCAAGAAGACTGGCTGAAAGTAGTTTGAGCTAGCACACAGAGGCTATGCTAGTACTCAAAAGCACTCACTAATTAAGCTCTGGTGACTCATTTGCATGAGTTGTCTGTGATACTCCTCTACAGATTTTATGAAGAATAAAAGGGCAAAAAAAAAGTATTCCTAAAGAGAATAATTTCTGTTTAAGTGAGTTTTGATAGATCTTACTGCAAGTTTCTAGTGCTTGTGGATACAGACAGCAGTTGGGAAGCATAATGCTGAGGACGAAGTGTAAACCTTTACAAATACAAAATGTTACAGATATACATACATATATATATAATTTTTAACACTGGCAGTGGCTGCGTGCTTATGATCCACACAGATGTCTACTTGCTTATTAAAAGCAGAAGTCCCAGAGGAATTTTAGCTAACATGCAATATATCCTATAAAATCTAGGAATTTGGGGAAGGGGAGAAATTGGAGGAATTAAATAATGCCTTGCCAGTTAATAATCTTTTAAACAATCTTCAGATTAGTTGCTGGCTTGAGAATCTGCTGGTGGTGTTTATATTTGAGTAGGTATGCAAGTGGATATAAGGTCTGCAAATGGGGATGACTCAATCTTTTATCAAACCACATAAAGACTGTTTTGTCTGGCATTCAAAGATAAACCCAAGCAAGATTTGAAACGTAGCCTCCATCATTCTTGTGCAGAGACTGTTTACATTTGATGTGGAATAGAAATGCATGGTGCATATGCCGAGAGAGAATGTGGAACAGTTGTATGGACTAAATACCCTGTAGGGCTGATTAGAGAAAAGAGATTTAAGTGAACAACACATGTGCACAGCATGCTACACAGACAACTTTTATATGTCTTTCTTATAGGTAAAAGGAAAAGAAATGACCATAAGATCATCTCTGCTTTTTCTCGGGGGGGCGGGGAGGTATGTGTGTTGCAGATGAGTGACCAAAAACAGTCCAACATAAATGGCAAATTTTGGGTTTGATAGGCTAGGATGAACCTTCACTGAAATTAGATGCATCAAAGTTGAAATTGTTCCTTGTCAAAGATCTGTTTTTGGAGTCGTCTTGCTGGAATTAAAATACTTTATTTTCATTTGCAGTTGAGTATCAGGGAGGGAAAGTGGATGGAGCTGAAAGGACTCTATTCAGGCTGCAGTCTTTTCAGGGTTGGAATCTATTCAGCTCTTGGAAAAGATTCAGAGAAAAGGGAGGTATACTCCCTTTCTTACACAATGTCCATACCTTCTGACACCCTATCTGCTCCTCCCGTTCCCCTCACCCCTTCCCACCCTCGGCTAAAAATTGCAAACCAAAATGGGTCTAGGAAGAGAAACAAGAGAAGAAGCTTTGCTGTCCAACTCCTACTTAGGGCTAGGGGAGTCAAAGGGAAGATAAGAAGAAAAATAGGCAGTCATTGAAAGTAGAATATGAGCACATGGTTCAAAATATACCTACCCCTCCTAGAGCTCAGGCAACCAAGAGGGCAAATATAGTTTCCTCAAATCCATCTGTCTTCTTGTGTCCTACTCACTGGGCTTGTTACAAAACTACAGTTCACCTTTCAACAAGAAAATTGAGATCTGCATGATTAAAAAAGTCTATAAAAATCTAGAGCAAATATGATTACAACAACAATTTACATGTTTAAGTATCCCACTGTTTCAGCAGTTAGCACAGGGCTGTGAGCCCATGCCAAAGGCTCTCCTTCTGTCCCAAACTAATTGATGCTGCACTTGGTGGTTCCATCCAGCAGCCCCACCTGGCACAGTGTGATTGACCTTGTATGCCATGGGTGTAACCATCTGATCAGCTGCCTCCCTTTGGATGGACCTCTGTGGCAGCTTTGTTATTTCCATCATGGCATGAAAGCTCCTGCTCTGACAGGTTAAGCATACAAAATAGAGAAGGAAAGGGAGAAAGAAAAATATTGCTTCCCTGTTTTACAGCTAAGGTGCAGGAAGTGACTTGCCTGAGGTATCACAGTGGCATCTGTGGCATAGCCAGGAATTCAACTTAAGCCGTATCTGAGACTTAACCACAAATCAGCATTCCTTCTTTTTTTTGTTGTGTTTAAACACCCCTCTAGTTTTGAATAGTTATATTGGCCAGTGCAGTGTTCAACATAATCATATCCCATTAATACTAAAACCATCCAGTACTTGAGAACAGCATATATAAACACATAAACCACACCAACCCAGCCAATATAAATGTACTGGGACTATTTTAGACACTGCATTCTAAATCATCTAGAAATTAATCTACTAGCATTGTTTTGTAGCCCGGGAACCTAGGGGTGGAGTGGACAGAACATGCTTAAATGACACAGAAACTGTCATACGTATAGATAATTATGCATGTAGTTTTGAAAGCTAAACAAATTATATTAAATGCAGTATTTTCACATTCAAGCAGAGAGCAATATTCAATGGAGTTCAAATATTCATGTAAGTTTCTATTTTAAAAGCCTTGGATCCAGCATTGCTCACCATTGACCCTTCTGTGACATCTGTTAATCTTGGGTTTATTTCAATTTTTTTCTCTCTCTTTTTTAAGCAGATGACTCCACTTAAATCAACACTTGGTTTCCATTAGACAGATAGAAGGTGATTCACTTAGTAACATGTGCATCTTTATCTAGTTAAGTCCTAATAGCCTTAATATATCAAGGAAGCTGGTGTGATTAACAGCACTAAAGGCTTTGTCAGACACTTCACCTAATAAATACTGCCCTTTGTCCAGTCATAGAAAAAGAGCGAACTAATAGATTGGGTTTCCAAACTGAAAATGTGTACAGCCTTGTTAAGCATTCTAAAATTATCCCTATAAAAATATATGTTGACAATAGGAGTTAGATCTACATCTCTGTCTGTGTTTGTACATGTCTGCCAATCCCAGTGTGCTTTGGCTCTTTGCCCTGCCTGGGCCGTCTTTTTTCTCCTTTATCATTTCATGATGCAGCCACCACTTGTGTATGATTTTCCTCCTGTTCACTTGCACTTGGGGCAGATTCTTTTGACAGTTCTTTGTCTCTGGTTGTCATAGCTTATCTGTCCCAGGGTAGAGGGATGTCTGAGCATCAGTTTTGCCACTCCAGTTTAGTGATGGCAACAGAGACATCTGACTTGGCTTGACCATCATGTAGGGTAATCCTGCCAAATGAGGCAAACAAAACAAAAACCCCAAGAGTAAAATATATTCAAAATGTCAGCTTGAATGGAGATGAGGTCCTTGCTTTATCATAGCTGAAGTTGTCTGGAAACTTTCCAGTTGTGCCACCAGTGTCTGTGAGTTCATGCTGTGGTTGCCAAGGTACTGAAGGAAGCCTGTATTCTGCTTCTATCCCAAGTTTCTAGAGAGCTTCAACCAGAGGAGTTTTACAGCAGAACACCTTAGATAGGAAATGGTCAAGGGGAAGTTTTGCTTCTTCTCAAAAAGAAGCTGGCTGAGCTGTAATCACAGATCTTCTTCCTCTGTGTTTGCTCCATGTTACAGAAAGAAATTTTGGCCAAGCTTTGAGGTCAACCAGCCAGTCCCACAGAGATTTTGCCATAACCTCTCAGCAGAATTTTGGTATCAGAAGTGGGTGGAGAGGAACACAGTGCCTTTTCACTCATGCAAGAGCTGTAGTTTCTGCTATAGCCCAGAGTTCATACTCTTTTGGATAACACAGGGCCCTGAAGGCACATTGGCCTGGGAGCCAGGGATCCATCAAGCAGCATTTGTGTGGCACTGCATCCACACGTGGCTTATTGGTGTGGACATGATGGTCTGCAAGCATCCAGCTGTTTCTGGACTTAGCATGGGCAGCACTGGTCCTGCTGTCTTTGCAGCACAGCTCTGACTACAGCTGACTTGACACAATGCTCACAATGAATGGGTCATTCAAAAGCTGCTCCAGGATTGCAGTTGACAAAGCTGGTTTTGAATCCAAGCCTTCTGAATATCTGTGCAGAGGAATTTATGAATCTCATGGCAGTTAGAAAAAAAAAAGTCAGTGGAAAGTAATTTCCTTTGAATAGAGAAAGGGGAGGAGGAGGATTATCAGTGAGCTGTGCTACACTTGAGAATGAAAAGGACAGTGATTCCTACAAAGAAGGTCACCTTCATTTTGTTTTCTGTGCACTGGCCGTACAATTTCAGTGAAAAATCAGTTAAAGAACATCACACCAGACCTGAAACAAAATGAGAACTCCTTTTGTTGGTGGTTTGGAGTGCGTTTTTTTGGTCATGAGTAGTTGTGGTAGATGAAGAGAGCGCAGACTGATGCACAGTCTTTTGTCTAAGACCAAACAAATAATTTCCTTTTTTCTCCAATTTTTGTCCCTATTCAGTACTGAGATGGCTGCTTTAATAAAAACTGACCAAGTACAGTGCTTCAGTGATTTTGATGGCTCCTTTTTTTCCACTGCCAGTGGAAGGGCTGTGAGGTAGGAGTAGGAAACCCACAGCCTTTAGAAGGTCAGCATTTCTGTATGGCATATCTGAAGGTATAATTAAATTAGGACACAAGCAAATTCATTGCATCCATCAGTGACTGCTACATTTATATTATTCAAAGAGCTACATGTTGGAGGAGTGTAAATTACACTGTGAAACAAAGCCCTAAAAACAACTGACTTAGATTTTGATGCAGTGAAGTTCTTCCTCTGTATACTCCACACACCCTTCCTGAGAGAGGCTTGTGCTGATTAATAACTGTGAAGCAAATAAGGGTTAACTTCATAAGTGCAGCAGAAAAACTTAAGAAAAAATTAATTGTTCTGTCTTCAGAGACACAGAGATGCACTCAAGGAGTTGAAGTCTTTAGGATCTATGGCCTCTTTGCAATGCAGAATCATCATAATGTAATGGAGTTAATCCAGCTCTCACTTGATAATAATTCAAGTTAATTTTTCTCTCCAGCTGCCCTGTGTTTCCCCACAATCTTTGACCTGTGTTGTAACCTTAAAAAGACATCTTCAAACATCTCAGCTCCAGCTCCTGAATAAAACCTGGCATTCTTGTCTGGGCTGAAAGCACTCAGAGCTCCAGCCTTTTCATGTGTGTGGATGGGACTATTCTGATTTCCAGTGGTGCTGGGATTTTCCATGTTATCAATGACCAACAGTGAAACAGCAGAGCAGAAGATTTGTGTGTTATAGATTCCTACATTTTTAAATATAAAATAAAAACAATGTTAATACAGCAGTAATGAAACAGCTATTTTCTGTGCTAGATAAATTACTAGTAGACAGCTAGGGGAACTCTAAAAAACAGTAGAGAACTTCAGAAACCATTGTAGAAAAATGTGGATTAATTCATTTTGTAGTATGATTGTAACGAGGGGGAGGAAAAAAGGAAACTAGTTACTAAGATGAGTTATTAGAGGTAAATTGGGTTAAATGTAAGTCCAGAAGAATATAATCTCTATATATACAGTACTATTTTAAACGTTTTGTGTGATGTTTTGATCACTATTTCTTCTGGAGGAGGCTATTACTAATTTCGGAAAAGACAGGCAGGTTAACTTTAAATTGAGATTCCTTCTAGTAAAAAATTCATAAAGTTTATTACTAATTCACAATAAAAGTGAGTATTTTGAATAACTTGAGGGATGCCTGCGGATTAGGTACATACTGGTCACACTCAGAAATGCTTTCCTTTTCGGGCATGGGTGGAAAATTGTAGGAACAAGACAAATATTTTAGTCAGCAAAGCATCAAGGGAGCTTCTGGAAGAATACAGTATACATTAGTTTAAGGGACAGCTAGATATCTCTTTAAAATTATCTAAGAAAATAAATACAAATTGAAGGTGGTATGAAGGTAAGGGCAGAGACTGATTTAATTAGAGATTTAATTAAGGATGAAATGGTATTAGTTGAGCTGAGCTGGCAATTATCAGGCAATAACTTATGGAATGGGGATCTTCCCTCCTTCAGCCTCACATGAGGCTGAGGGAGCTGGGGCCAGAGTATGTCTCCTCACTGTGCTGGTGAACACATGTATTGGACCCTGTGACATCTGTGAACTTGCAGCAGCTTGAACCTTGATTCCAGCCTGGATACCACAGCAGCTGGAGGGCATTGTAAAAAAACCCAACTGATGCCAACCAATAAAAAAAATCCTTTCCAGTTTCAAAAGAATTTGTCTGGGGAAGTGTCAGAGCACATCCAAAATCTCCTTGGGCGTTGTCCCGATTCTTAGCGATGCAGAAGGGAGAAGGTAACATGGAAAGCATTTGAGAGGGCTCTCTCTGCAGGATGGTGCATGGGCATGTATGTACAGACTCTTGCTTGCCTCTAGCAAACCTTGAGCTCAGGGAATTGTAAGCTTTTGTGACCATTTTATACCCAAAAGAAGCAGAAGTCCTTTTACAATGAGAAACGCCATTTTCTTCTCCTTTGCTGTAGAAAATCCCCCTCTCCATTGAACCCAAGAAATTTGCACTCCGTAGTAAATAATAATGAGGTTTAGTGTAAAAGCCTCGGTTTATTTCCTCCCCCCTCCCAAGCTTCCTTTCATTTCTTTGGAGGTTTGTTTTGTACTCAAACGAAGCTGTGAGATACACATTGAGCAGGAATCAAAGTGGTGCTTTCATGGCAGTGCTGAAGCTAATCACTTGGCTTGCTGCTACAGGCATCTGCAGGCACCTTGAGCTGTGCTACAGTAGTGTGCTGGCTCTAGAGGCCCAGCTATTTTAAATCATAATAGTGACACAGTGTGCATGCCTTCTTTCAAAGAGCCTGGGCAAGCCACGCTGAGTTGATTTTCTTGGCACGCTGTGTACCTATAATTTTGTCTTATGTTTTGTAATGTCGGTATCTGGGCACAGAATCAAAAAGCTCCACTGAATATATAAGATTTTTTTTTTCAACAGAAAAACACAACAACAAACACATTCTTTGTTTTTAGATTGATAATATTCCTTCCAACAGCTATAGATGTTTAAGAACAAAGAAAGTTACTGGAGAAAGAAAAAAAGGGAAAAGAAACTTTGTGATTGTGGGAAATGTTTTGAGGCTTTTTTGGCAAGACTGCCCAGGTGTTTTCATAGTGATTTTTTTCTACCATGATTTTGGTTCGCTGTTAGTATTCTAAAGTGATTGGGTTACTCAGGACAGTGAGAAATAAATTATAACCTTCTATGAAACACCTGAAAAGCCATGCATGTGCTCTGATGAGCTGACTTAGTCTAAAAGAATTGTCTAATGGTCACAGTTTATTCTATGTTGATTTTCATTTTTTGTGGTGTTCAAGGAAGTAAAAGTAAGACAGGAGGATCTAGTTCTTTTACTCCCCACTTCATGTCCCAGCAGCCTGGTTTTCCAAGGTGGAGGCAGACACTGTGGGGGCTCAGCATCACTGAAAAGTCACCTCTGCTCTGGAAAGGAATTTGATGCTGTATTGCCTGTAGAGGGCTGAAGAGGCAGCTGCTTTTCACAGTGAGGACACTGAGCACCTGAAAAGCTAAACCTACCCTTGCTAATCTCTATGAAAACAGGAAGAGTAGAGTTCAACAAGGTTCTCAAACAATCTGTAATTTAGGATAATGGTGTAATTAACCTCGTGATAATATCATGAAATGGATAAGCATGGATGGGGCTCCATTCAAGTACAAACAGAAGACCCAATTTCAACTGCAAAGTAACCATGAGGGACCTTTCTGTTCCTGTTTCCTATGCATTGTATGAAATTGCTAAATGCCACCTAAATATGCTATCAAGGATGAGGCTGAGGAATAACAACTTCTGAATACAAAGTAAAAAAGGAGAATAAGTGAGGTGTTATTGGTAATTTTTTACTAGAGATATATCACAGTAGTTTTGGAGTATTACAAATGAGGATTTTTTGTGTGTGGATTTTTTTAGCCATCTAACTATTTCGTATGCATCAGTAACCAACTACTCTTAAACACAGTATTGAAAAACTGTTGTGATCAAAAGTGTCCCTATTTTCTCAGTGATTTTTTATTTCTCAGCTCTGAGGAAAGAGCTTTTCCCTACCATAGGAATGTTGCCATGGTATGCTGCACCCATTTTTTCTCTTCTTCCTTTTTACCTTAGATTTGTCTGTTTCCTGTAACTGCTGGTGCTGGTGCTTTCTCTAAGCTTTCAGGTTTGACTGCTTCTGTCAAAGGCTTTCTGAAGTTATCCTTGGTTTCCAGAGGCAGGAGGAGGAGGATAGCTTGGTTTTGGTTCATGGTAGTCAGTAGACCCAAAGCTGTTCCAAAAGTGTGTTTTGTTTCCAGGCAAGAGGATTTGATTTCAGAAAATTAGTCTCTCTAGCTAGTTGTAGGGAGGCAGATTGGTTAAAGTTTACAACCTCTTTTTGTTTAGCCCCTGGAACAGGGCCATGGAGTCTCAAGTTTCCCATATAAAGAGAGATCTGTACTCGGTCAGAAGGTAACCAGGCAAGGTACATGAAGGCTGCAGGGTGAATGGCTCTTTCAACAATGAAATCAGTTTGGGGTCTTTAAGATCCCAGCAGTGAGTTGTCTCGAGACAGTGTTGAGCAGGCAGAATTCATAAAACCCTCAGAGGGCCAAAATAACCACCCTTGAGAAAATAAAACAAGACTTCAGAAAATACTAAACAGCAAAAAAATCCCTACAAATCTGATAATCCTTATGAAGTTCTCTGGCTCTTGGGAAATCAGAGGAGGTGAAAGCTATCCATGTCTTCATTTCCTTCCCAGTGAGTCCTGTGTGCTTTGGCCGTTCACATGCATGCCCATGGTGTATGGTATCTCATGAAAAATATCTTGGTGCACTGTTGTTCAGGGAGCAAATGCACCCATGCATTGAGTTTAAGGATCTTACATAGGCATTCCTGCAAACAGAGGATTCACCTTCCTCCCTTCTTCCTCACACTGAAGGTGTCAGTATGCAATTAGTAAATCATATTCATACATTACTCTGGAGCTCTCAGGCAGAAAAAAAAAAGAGAGGAAGAAAAGAAACAGACTCTTAGAAATATTGAGTTCAATTAACAGCAGATTTGACAGCATTATAAGAGGTGCAGTAGTCAAGCTTTGTGTTTTTATCATCTCACTTTCCTGATTTCATCAAATTAGTGAGGAAACTTGTTTGCTTTGCTCAATTATCTGTTGGCACTGTTGCCTTTCCAGTAGCATGCTATTTGATTCTCTTCTTTTGCAGTAATTTGCAGAATAAATTCCATCAAGAAGAAAAGAAAATGTTAGGCATCTAATTTTGACCATCTTTCCTCATGGTTTATTGAAGTTTGCAGATTGTCTCCATGTAAGTCCATCCTTGAATATCAGCAAGTTAACTGCCCCAGCAGAGCAGTCTCAACTTTGCCACTTTCACTATGTAGCTTTAAAACATTAGAAAATTTCGTGTTGAGAAACATTAGAAAAAAAAATTAGAAAACTGTACCTGAGCATAAATGTCACCAAAGCAATGACAGTTTATTTAGAAAACTTGTGAAAGCCCCAGTATTTCCTGGGGTATTTGTGGGACCTTGTTTTTGGCGAAACCATGAGGCTGAGGCCTGGATTAATTTCATGTAATCTTAGGCACATTGAAGCACAGCACTGACATCCCTTTCCAGGCAGCTGAGAAGGTCTTTATCATCAAGGCAGCTTCTGCAGAGAAGGTGGGATCAACCCCATCCTGCTGCAATGTGCAGTGGGGAGCAGCAATCGCCAGGTGGGTCTGTGAGGTCCTGGCAATTTTCTGCTTTTGCTCGTGTTGCAAGAGGCTCCATTGTGAGCTGGGTTTTTGCAGGGATCTCCATAGATGGTTGTTCTTGCAATGAAACTTTTCCAGAAGTAAGCATTTCTTGTGCTCTTTCCCTTCTCAGTTTCTGGTTTTCTAAAGGTATATCTGATACAAAGCTGTTCAAATATTTGTCTTTAAACAAATGGGCTGGACAAGTGCTCAACATCGGGGAGAAAGTGCTGGGTTTTCCTGATACTGACTGGTGCCCGTTTCGTTGTGATTTTTATGGAATACTAATTACATTTTTTTTTGTTTTCTGCTTAAGCTAAGCAAGAAATAGGTATAAAGTCTGGTTCACTAAGTGTGTGAGGTGAGGCCAAGCGGTGTCAAGGAATCCTTTTCTGGCAACAATGGACTGTTGTTCAGTATCCTCACGCAGGTTAACCACAGAGCTGCTCCTGAGAATCCTTCTGATTTATGATGACATTGTTGGCAGCAGCAGAAAGCCCTCTAGCAGTGCTTTCCACAGTGCTGTGTCAGCAGTTTCTTAGATATACACACACTTAATATACGTATTTATAGCAGGGAATTCTGGCCCAGTTCTAGAATTCATCCTGTTTTTCTTTGCACTTGAGTGATGTTTATTCAGCAGTAATGTATCTACCTACGTCTCTCGTTGCAAATTTAGTGTCTGTACAAATATCAAAACTGTTCTAGTCAGAACAGCCCTGGGAAATGAATGAAATTAATTATATTGATCCACTGTTGCAAATGCCTTGCTAGGAGGAGTTCCCTGGGAGGGAAAGAGGCAAGGAATTCTGGTTCTTCAATGGTACAACTTGTCTCAATAAAGCACATATAATGGCGTTAGAGAAGCAGCTCTGGATTCACATATGCAATAATTATAATACAATTATTATTTGTCATCACAAGAGAGCTTCTGCTATGTTTGAAAAACATGATTTTTCCAAATTGAAGATAAAAAAGGCCTTTGATCTGCATTTAGCAGAATTTGTATTAAAATGTTGATTTCCTGTAGTATCATTCTTGGGACCCTCTTTCTATCTTTCCCTCTGTCCCCCAGGAATTAAAGAAGCTCTGCCCTGCCTTGACTTATATATAATTTTTCCTTCATCTGTTGCTTATTGCTGTTCTCTTCTTGGGCAAAAATCCTGATAAAAACTACACAAATGTAGAACTCATGAGATTTGTATCTTCAAACTTTATCTGAATGTTTTTGAGGTTGTGGTTTTTTTTAGTTTTGGGAGGCCCCCGCAGTCTTTGATTTGTCTAGAACAAGCTACAGGTTTTTTTCTGTTCTGAGGCAGTAACATAGTGAAATGTTTTGCCAATATTGAGCTACACACTGTATAACACCAATGCCTAGAAGGCAGCCTGTGGACTATGCTCAGGTCCAGTCAAGATTAGGAACAGTCACACAATTCGGGCAATAATCTTTTCTTCTAGTTTGTGAGTGCATAAATAAAAAGAAGTGAAAGCACACAAACAGCTTCTTTATTATTTTACTGGTATTTTATTACATCTTGTGGGCAGTTGGTACTGAGTAACTGGGTTAAGGATAATGATGACCAACAAGAGGGATAAATGCACATGGTCACAAGTGGGATGGAAAGTACTGGTGAGGCATTCCTGCTACTGACAGATGTGTGGGAATAGCCAGGCTATATCCAGACTATGCCATGTTTAGCTCCAAATTCTTCCTCTGGGGACAAGTCCCACAGCATATCACGTGCAGGTACCACAGGCCTGACCTTTTCTTCCATTATGTCACTTCCTATTATGGTGTTGTCCAGGCTCTTAATAGACTTCTCAAAGAAATAATTTAATACCACCCATTTAAGAAACATTTCCTTCTTAATTTTGTAAAGCCTATTGCTGTTAATATCTAGGCATGCCTAGGTTTGGGGTTCTCTGTTTTTTCCTGAAGAAATTCTTATAGGATATAAGTGACAAAATTCTTTTGTTGGATAAAGAAAGTCCTTGATTGATTTTTGTTCTGCCTTACTAGGGGGTTTATTTTCAATATCTTGGTTGACACTTGCCTTTTGTAGGATTTCAAAAAATGCTGAATTCTTTCATACTGTGGAATTATTCCTGGTCACAAAGTGCATTAAATGCAACATAAAGCCTTCAGTAAAGGGAATACAGTAACATTCTTACAGAGATCTGTGATGAAGTTCTCAAGCTCACCTCAGCCATAACTTTTTTCCAGGTGCTCCCCACTTGTCTTTTTTCTCTTGTTTTTCTCTTGTTTACATTTGAATGGGAGGGTTTTTTCTGCATTGTCTGGGCTCAGACAGAATTAATTGGCAGTGCTGGGAAAGACTCCTGCTCTCACTTGTGTTGATCTCAGTCTTGGCATCACCGCCACCAGGCCTGAATATCACACAAAGTGGGAGTCCTGGGGTTTTGCTGCTTGGGAGTATGGGCTAAATGACTGCTAAGGGATAAATCATATCCTTTGCCCAGAATCATGTCTTATCAGAATTAGGTTTTCTGCTTCAGAAGATGGAGGGCTAGAGCTTTTCCTAAAAAGTCTTTTTTTTCTTTTATTTGTTGGAACAGAAATTCGTTTTTTGTTGACATTGCTCTTAGAAAAGGCAATTAATTTGTCTGAGATTTCAAAAGTCTTTGATATTCAGCATTAAGGAAATCAGGCCCAAGGGTTGTACTTTGGCAGAACTACTGAAGAGTTATCATTTCACAGGAAGCATGGGATAGACTATACAACTCCTAATATATTTGTTACAACTTTTCTTATTATCTCAGAGTACATCTGATCCATTCTGCAATTTTAAATATACATTTTGATGATGATTATAAAACCTTTAACAATTAAGCACATGTCAAAAACTAACTGAATGAGGATATGCAATGCCCTCTTAAGGCTTTCATTTTATGAGCATAGAAAGTGAGTTTTCTTGTCTGTCTTTTAAGTCCTGTAATAATTTTAGCTTCCATAAATGCACTGTTGGCGAGGTGATATTATTTATTGATGAACAAGCAGTTTGCTGCATTAGGTAAATAGGGAGGTAATTCCAGGAAAGCTCAAAAATTAGGATGTTTTAGTGAAATGAAAAAACAGCTCTCTACTAAGATTGTTTGTGTGCATATACATGTCTAGGTAAGTGTGAATTTGGTTTGGGTGGGAAAAATAAATAAATAAGTAAATAAATATAGCTGTGAGTCCCTTGAATCTGTCCTGGTCCTCTTGGGCTGTGTCAGACAGAATATCCCTGTCCTAAGCACAACAAAGTGTCTGCCAGGGTGTCCCTGTGCCTGCTTGTAATCACCCAGACAGCATCTGCAGGGGAGGATGAGATACAGTGTAAATTAAAAAGCGAAGGGGAAGCCAGGATATAAAAGAGATAAAAGCAAATTTGCCGTGAGCTACTGTTGTGGGTACTTTTACAACAATTCAGCTGAATTAAAGTGCCAGGCTCTTTCCTCAGTATTCACAGAATCCCAGAATGGGTCAGGTTGGAAGGGACCACAGTGAGTAACCTGGTCCAACCTCCCTGCTCAAGCAGGGCTGCCCCAGAGTACATGGCACAGGATTGTGTCCAGGCAATTCTTGAATATCTCCAGTGAGGGAGAATCCACAAGCTCTCAGGGCAACCTGTTCCAGGGCTCAGTCACCTGTACCTTCATCCAGGTCATTGATGAATAAGTTAAACAAGACTGGACTCAGTATTGAACCTTGGAAGACACCGCTAGTGACAGGCCTCCAACTAGACCCTGTGCCATTGATTCCAGCCCTCTGGAATTAAGGGTGATGCAATGCAGTGGTGCTTAAGAATCAGTCAGCTGTTTTCAAGAGTGTTTTCACTCCAACTTCTCGTGCGTAAAACTCATTAATCTCAGTATGACTACAAGCGGGCTCAAGAAAAAGGCAGTAAGTTTCTGGAACTGGCTCTGAAAAGCACGAAGAACAGAGCAGAAAGAGCTGTATTTAACCCTTAATCTCATGAACCCTTAATCTCATCTCTCTTCTTTACATACTCCCCTGAAACATGAAAAAAATAAACCACATGTGAATGGCAAAATTTAACAAAGGTAGAGAGTGGACATCATCATAATGCAGAATTGCTTGGCTTGGCTTTTGCTTACAAGTTTGGCTGAAGCACAAGTGAATAATTACCCTTCTGTTTATTTAGGCTGTTTTAACCCACCAGACTCTGCTGACCTTCCCTGCAGCAGGTTGCTTTCTCCAACAGGTGTAGTACATTTAAGGTGTAGTACATTTCAAGTTATTTGTTCATTTATAAAAAATTTTGTTTGAAAGAGACTATTCCTAAAGTTAATTCATCACACTTGGCTTTAATTCATCAAGGTACTTAAGTATGTGCCATGTGTAAGTATAAATGATTACTGTCCACTTCGGTTGGAAGTACTGTTGCTTTAGATTTATGTTCTGCTTGAGTAGCTTGTTGAGCAAAGGTCCTCATTTGTAGTTAGTTTTCTTTTTTTTTTTTCCTGACTTTAAAAACAACTCTGACTTTACTGTACTTAAAAAGCTTCCAGCTCTTACAAGGAGAGTGGAATCACAACTGCCGCAGCCTTTTGTCCCTGCGTATATAAATCCTGCTTAGTGTGTGAAAGCAGAGGACCCCAACCACATGCCCAAAAATCCATGTATGTCTAGAAATTTTTAACTTTCTTATCTCTGGTGATAAGGACCAGACAATTTGCCAGGACAAAAACTCCAGATTCCCAAAGATCAGGTCAGTGCTATGAAATCAGGGCTAAACAACTTCATTTTATGTGCCAATAAGTTACGTCTTATAGTGTTGACTGGTGAAAAGCAGCAGTCTCCTGTGTCCCATTCATTTATATGCAGGACTCATGAGATTTCCTTCCAGTCCTTTACTCACCAGTCAGCACTGTTGTATGGGATTTAGGAAGTCACTGATAAATCGCACAGGGCAGTACAGACTGATAAGAATGGGGTGTGATTAAAGCTGGAAGTGCTTCTCAGGTGTCTGCAAGGTACATCCATGTGTAATTTTTCTCTTATTTTATGTAATGAAAAAGTTTTGTTACATCTTAGTCTTAGGACCAGATGCCTCATGATGAAAATAATTGTGAAGTTCTACTTAGAAAGAAATCCATTACAAAAGTAAGAAAGTCACTCTTCTGGGGTGTGTAAACTTTAGAGTAAGATGAGTTTTAGGCATCAGGATGGTGCTGTAAGGTCTTTCTGGAGCCTTTTGTTCTCCAGGCTGAACAACCCCAGCTCTCTCAGCCTGTCTTCACAGGGGAGGTGCTTCAGACCTCTCATCAACTCAGTGGCTTCTCTCTGAGGAAGGAGCAGGTCCACATCATTTTTGTGTTGAGGCCCCAGAGCTCCAGATGAGGTCCCAGAAGAATGAAGTAGAGGGGCAGAATCACCTCCTCCGACCTGCTGGCTGCAATTCTTTGGGTATAGCCCAGGATATAGTTGGCATTCTGGGCTGGAAGCATGCACTGCTGGGTCATATTGAGCTTTTCATCCACAAAGTCTTTTTCCCCAGGGCTTGTCTTGATCCATTCTCTGCCCAGGCTGTATCTGAGCTTGAGGTTGTCCCAGCCCACGTGTATCAAATTCGTGGAAATGTTGTAGAATTAAGTTGTTTGGTTATGTGCATTCAGTGTAAGTTTACAGTGGAGGGAAAAACCCCATGAGCTAAATTATTGTGAACTTTATGTTTGAACACCTAAAGTCTTTAATTTAAAATGGAATCTCTATTTTACTGAAAATATGAGGTTCCTTCAGCAGCTTATTCCTAAAGATACAACCCACAAAGGCTTGAAATACTGAAAATTGAAAACAATAATAATTACAGCTATGAAATGGGAAATTCTGCATTTACTGTGATTATATCAATATCTGTCACTTCTTCCTAAGCCAATCATGACATGTCTTTCTATAGTTCTCCAATGAAAGCACTCATCTGTGTGCTGGTACGTAATCTGGCATTTCTCCCATCTGTTCTCTGGATAATGAGATGGGGGTTTTTTTCTAAATGTAGTAATTCATTGTCCAAAAATAGTTTTTTTAAAATGCATACTGAGTTAGAGGTATGATGTTCAGTATTTTTCACTGAATAGTATTTCATGAACATTTTCATAGCTCAACCTCTGATGTTTTATAGCTGTCTTAGAGTCAAAAGAGAAAGATGGGAGAAAAAGTACAGCTAATTTACTAACTGCTGACAAAGTCTCCAGATATGCAGAGAATGGGAGTTGTTTCAGGAAGGGAGAATTTCCATTTTTACAGGGTGTTTCCAAGGGCACCGCTTCTGCCATCTTCCCCTTCCCGTAGTCACTTTGATTTAAAGGAGCTTAAGTATATCCATGATTGCTTTGAGCCCTACTTCAGCTCACATCAAAGTGTGTAGAAAAACTGGCAATTAACTTTAAGGTTGTAGGATCGTGACCTTGCTTCTAAGATCAGAAGTAGAATCACAAGTAGCAAGTTAGGCAATGTTACACTTCAGGACATTAGCACCTATAAAGCCAGTATATTTCAGTGCTTGTATTCAGCTCTGAGGGGAACTGGTCACTGATTTCAAATGTCTCAGATACATTTTTCAGATTTTAAGTTATTTTTACATTTTTTTTCTAAAACTATTTGAGAATTTTGTGCCAGGAAGATTTAGTATGGTACTTTTCCCATCAGAAAAAACAAAAAGTGAAATCCCATTTTGCAATGCATATTTCATATTTGTAAAATTACTTTTTTATTAAAACACTTAAATTTCATTTGAGGGATCAGTCTAAAATTCTGTTGACCGGGCAACCCTGGCTGCTGCTTAAATGCCATTTAGAATGTGTTCAGAGAGCAGCTAAGTCTGTGCTGGCATGTGCAAATGAGCTGCTGCCTTATCTAATTGCAGCTAGGAAGGCACATCTTTGTTCTCCTAGCCCACCAGGTTGACCCTATGAATTTTTGTGCTGTAGGGCGGGTTGGTGAAGTGCATTAAGGGGAATACATTTCATCTAAAGAGCATGGTTTGTCTAAGATGATGGGGGGGAGCTGACCATCGGAACTGCTTTTGCCAAGGACAGCTCTGCTGCTCCAGGTGCACATTGTGTAATGTCTTGCCAATCCCAGAAATAATATCCTGACAGTGTCTATTTTACTCCTTCAAAAAGGAGTTTGTATTCCGAGATGGTACCGTGGCACTTTGTGTTCAGGGCTGGCATGTATTTTGCCTGCAAGATAAATGCAATGATAGTCTCTTCCCATAGGAATTGTCATGAGTGGACTCATGACCATCTCTGTGCAAGTGTGAGAGCTGCAAGAGTTAGATGCTGCATTTTCAAATGCTTACACTGCTGTCTTGAGGACAAGCTGCTTTTACTGGAGGAGGTGCAACACCACTTGAAAAGCAGTGGTTTCTTTAGGGACATGCAGTGCTAACATCAAAAAGTCCCTCACTTGGGCTTGATGTGCTTTTCATTAAAGCTCCCTGGAGGTCAAACGGTGCCAGACAGGGTCCCAGAGGCACAGAGCAGAGAACAGAAGAACTCTATGAAGTTTACATGACACAGAAACACTTTCTGCATATGGCTTTGCACAGAATACTCACTTTGAAATATTTTTCCTTACATAAAAATCACTTTTTTTTTTTCAAAGCACAATCACTTCTAAGGAGCTATGTGATTTATTGTTTGTCCTGTACATTTTCTTTGCTTTGTAGAATATTTAATTAGCAAAGGTCCTTCTGTTTCTGAGCCTTTTGAAATAAGTTCAGGATCTCTCTGACAGCTGCCATTTTTTATACCCTGATACCATTACCTGCAGCAAATATCTGCTGCTCAAGCTTGCTTTTCTCTGATCCTACTCAGTCACGAAAGGTAATGGTGGACTCCTTGCTTATTCCTTGCCTTGTCTGCTTTTTTTTTTTTGGAGCCAGATGGTGCATGCCACATGTAATTTGTGTCAAAACCAGTTAATACTGAACTGCTGCAGCATTTTTTTTGTGTATGGTGGATCTCATCTCATAACAGTTGATGGATTTCACAACTGGTTTTGTCGTAGGACAGTAAGTGCACTCTGAAAGAAGCAGGTACTCCATCACAGAGATTCAATATGATAAGACAGTTCTGTCTTATGATACCACTATAAAAATGGTGATAGTATTAGTGTAGTTAGCATTACTTTCTTCCTGTGATCCCAATGGAATGTCTTTATGAGAGTTGGAGGGAGGTGCTACTTCTCTTCCCTTTTGGCACCTCAGTAGATGTTGAGAATCTGCATTGTCGTCTGGTTAGCAACAGCACCGGCATAAAACAAACTTGTTTCCACTGGGCAAAATCTATAAAATTAGACTTTATTTTCATTAAATCTGTTGTTTGGGCTTGCAGCATGATGGATGACGACTAATTCTAGTGCAGCTGAAAAGATGATTTTAAAAGACAGTGAACCACAACAAAGGCAAAAGCTTGTGTGGAAGACATGGTTGGCTTTGTGGCAGGAGTTGCGTAAAGGAACAGTATATTCATGCATGACAACATCCTTTTCAGAGGGAAATGGCAGGAAGATTAAATAGAGTGGATGTTACAACATGTGTTTAAAGTACTAAAGTAGGCTCCTTGCCTCAGTAACATATACTTTGATGAGAAGAATTTGAGATCATTACAGACGATAGAAGGTGAAATGTTCATGGCAGAGACTACAAAGCAGCGACATTTCTTTTGCAGGTGCTTGAGCGTCAGTGTTTATTAGTCATACATCACAGGAAAATCCATTTTGGTAATGTAAATAACTGGTTGTATGTTCACAAAAGCAGAGTAAAGTTATAAAATCAAGATGTTGGTTGTAGCATTGTTCTGTGGCACATCTAATATGTTTTCTGGTCTGAGTGGAGGTACTGACATTTTTTTTGTTTTAGTCTTACATTATTTAATTAGATGAAACACCTTGCAGTTTTTTGTGCAGTTGCATCATCTCAATTACATAAAAAAATTAAGAACCCAAGGACTTGTACTGATGGTTAAAACCATTTTTCTACTAGTATATTGTTGGAATCCTGGATAGATGAATGTAATAGATGAGTATGGTACATTAAATTATTTGGTCTTGCAAGGTGCTAATCATTTCTTCTCTCTTGCTCATCAGAAAACTGCTTTTCTTTCCTGCCTAATCTGTTCGCAGAAAAAAAAATGTATCTAGTTATATCTGTTCTGTGCAGTTGGCCACAGAAGTTGTAACAGGATTAAAAAATCCAACATATGTGACCCAGTATGTGTCACTGGTGGAATAGACTGGAATCCTTCAGGACAGCATGGCAAGCTCTGATATCCTTCTAAAACTCATTATCCCAAAAGGTGTGTTATCAGCCTGAAAGAGGAAAAGAAATTCACAGTATTCATTGGTCACCAATGTTTATGAAAATAGGACCTTGAACAGTCAGTGTGTGTTTGACCTTTTGACTCCCAGAGAATTCCTGGCAGCTTTGTACAACCAAAGGATTGTTTACGCTGGGTGTACGAGGCATTCTGAGATTGAGCTGTGATACCGAGAAATACCAGGAGTTACTACGTAGATGATTCAGATTAAATAAAAGAACAAAATGCCAAAATAGACTTCAGTGTCTACGTAAAATTTGTAGCACGCTCCTTCAAGTATCTACATCTGCATCCAACTGACAGAGCTTATGGGTACATTTTGCAGATAGTTACATTTACCTACATATATTTTTATAAAGAAAATATATATAAAAAAATATATCTCTATATATACACATATATATTTATTTCAGTAATTGAATTGAGAACATTTGTGAGGGATGAAATTAGATCTTGCTTCCAAAAAAATCTGTTTTTAAATCTTACAGCTTTGTTATGGTAGTATGTTTTATGTTACATGAATTACACTCTTTAATGTGAATATCTGGAAGATACATTCACCATCAGATTTAACTTGCATTTTGGAATGTCCACAGAAAAAGGATCAGCAGAGCAGTAATAAAAAACAGGCATTTAGTAAATTTTTTTCTGACACATCTGTGAGCAGTAAAGAGACACAGGGTTTTACCAGCCCTGAACATTCAATCATAAGTGAAACTTTACAACTGCAGTAACAACAGCGCTGTGAAAACATTCACTGGATTGCCACAAACTCTCTACTTACTACTGAAATCCTTAGATAAATATTGAATGAAATTTCTTATTGCAAGGCATGGCAAAGGAAAACAAACACGCTTTCATATCCACTCTTTTCGCCTCCAAGGTACATCAGGTGACACGGAGGCAAGTTAATTGAAGTTGATTTTTAAAGGCTTGATTTCCAGGCTCTGAGTTGCTACAGGTGTATCTCTCTTGTGGTTACTAGGAGTGAAGGGCTGAGGTTGTCAACATAGCAAAAGAAAACATCATGAATACACAAAATCTGTGTATGCAGCCACATACAACTTCCGTATTTTTCTCTTTAGCTTAGCATCTTACAAATGCTGACAAGTTAATTTAAAAATTGGAGTCTGTTTTGTGTTTTGACAGTATTAGAAAAGGATGTTTATAAGAGAGGCTTTAAAAGATGCAGACATTCCCTCAGTTTGTAAAGCTTCAGCTCTGCATGTCTAGGTAAACAAGGTTTTTGCTTCACAGAACCACAGGATCATTTAGGGTTGGAAAAGACCTTTAAGATCATCAAGTCCAATCATTAACCCAGCACAGCCAAGTCTGCTATGAAGAATGCTGTCTTATTTATCTTGCTGTGGATTTTATTTTCTGTTTGGTTTGGGGTTTTTTCTGTTTAATCACATCTTCTGAAAATATTTTCAGCATTTCAGAATTGCAGTAAATTTTTGTCTGACAAGAGATGAAAATAACACTACGAAAAGAAAAACATGTACTGAAATACTGATATGAAAAGATTTCCTGTTTTATTAGTTCTATTAATACATCTGAACCTGCAGAACTGAATCCAAAGTGACTATCCATGAAACCATTTCTGTATTCTTCTACTTCTGTCCTTAAGAAAGCCAAAGTATAAGAAAATTGCCAGAATGTTGATGCTGTGCCCAGAACACTTGAATTTACTGTATGCCAGGAAAATCAGATATGCACATCAGCAACCAGTCAGATGGTAACACAGTTCACTGTTTTTACCAGTGAGACACACTGCAGTGAGTGTCTTTTATGGAAAGACCTTTGGACAATATCCACACCATAGGGAGTTCACCATAGTGTGTGAATTCCGGGGTGAACAGGATGTTAACACAGGTACTGCTAGGCTGGAAACAAGTCATACAGCGGCAGAAAATATGGTCAAAAATCAGCAATAATTGTCATTCTGTGCATTAGGGCCTGGATTTCCAAAGTCTAAAGGTCTTGGCTTGTTAATGGCCTCTGAGAGCAGAAGTGTGTATGAGAGACAGGGATATGAGCACCATCTCACAGGCTATGATGAGATCTGTGCTTTGCATTGGAAGTGCCACTTCAAAATGGAACACTGGCCACACCATTCACCCTTCCCTAGCACTCAGCAGAGAGCCTCTGACACACACCCACCTTGGGCAAGCCTGGGCAGGTTGCAGTAGAGAGGACTGTGTTTTCTGGCCCCTGCAGCTGATATCTGCAGTTTGAAGGGGTCACATTTGTTCCAGGGACAGCATCATGGAGCCCGTGTGGTACATCAGGTCCATCTGCTGCTTACTTTCTGGAGTGATGTTGTTGTAGGAGAGTTAAAACTTGAAGAGAGTAGTGAGTGGGAATGCTACAAAAAATGTCAGCCTGCTTTCTTAGGGAAGAGTACCTCAAGAAGGGGTTCTTCGGTATTTCTGGGTACTTCTCAAGCTGCAGGCTTGGGACATCAGCGTTGCATACCTTGACATCAGCATTGTTTACTTCAGGAACAGACAGTGTGCATGCTAGGAAGTGAATTAAGCTGACATGTTTTCTGCATTTAGCAGCAAGTGCTGCAAAGTGGGCCAAAACCTATACAAGTTCTTGTGGGCAGTGCATTCTCAAAAACAGGTATAGATTTTTGTGAGTGCACGGCCCACAGGTGTCTGTCATTCACAAAACCATTCACAATAATGGGCTCAGGATTTATCATAACAGCAAGAGCAAAGACCAGAGGTAGTAAGGGTTGACATTGACCCAGATGTCACCAATGAATGAGCAATGCCCAGCAAACAGGTAGGGCTTGTTGTGATCTTCTCACCCAAGGGTATGCTTTGGTTCTTGGATTTCTGCTCTCTTTGCCTTCCATACTAGTCACTGGTTTTCACAGTCTTGCCTTTCCTTAGAAAATGTGATTTTTCAGGGCTCTGGAATAAGTGAACTGCAGAGCCTGTGGTTTCTTTGGCATCCTGCCTAT
This sequence comes from Trochalopteron elliotii, assembly GCA_024734555.1. NCBI lineage: Eukaryota > Metazoa > Chordata > Aves > Passeriformes > Leiothrichidae > Trochalopteron > Trochalopteron elliotii. The sequence goes on from JANPWX010000311.1 coordinate 1,610,331, forward strand.
CTGCAGCATATAGTTACCAGCCCCTAGATCAGGTTCCCAGTGTGGGATCACCTGCCTCCTGGATTGCTCCTGCTCATCTTGCACTCAAAAAATATAGCAGTCAATTGGATAAAATCTTGTTTTGAAAAGCAAATTTGCATTAAGGGAATATGAAGACCCTAAAGTGAGGTTATGGATCATTTAGTCTGGATGAAGGCAGCAACTCTAATAATGTATTTTTGTTAACATTTCCATATTAAGTCTGTCAGAGTATCAGGCTAATTTTGAAGATTTGTAAGCAATTAGGTGATGATGATAGGATAAGTAAAATGTGTGACTAAACTTGTCTGGTCAATAAAAGGGAGGGATGAATCCTTCTGTTTGGTTTCCAGGTAGGTCAGAGAGAAATAATTGCTGTGCTGCTCAAATTAGAAACCAGAACAGTTGTTTTGGTGTGTTTAACCTCAGCCACACACAGCACGTCCTCACAGTAACCTCCCCATTTGCTTATGAATAATACCTCATCAAAGAGCCAACTGGCCACCGTTTTATTCTGAATTCTAAAACACAGCATAAAATTAGTGACATCAAAGAGACCACTCAAGAAACTAAGTCTGGCCCTACCTACCGCATGCAGAGGTTGTGTTTCTATTAAATCTAGCTTCAGGTGGCAATGCTGAGTTTTCTCCGGAGAGGCTGCCTCAGCTCACAGTTTCTCTGTCCAGAATAATCCTTAGTTCTGAGATATTTTTAATTTACCTGAGGGATTTTTGCATGATATTGAAAAGAAATTCTTTTTTTTTCACAGATATCTTAGCTTGATGCAGTTCACTTTCTTGTTTAAAATGGAAAAAATGAACATTATTCTGTACTTTTAGCATTGTTGTTTTATCTTCTTATAGAAGAGCCCTGCTGTGCAGTGTGCCAAGCATGGCTTGACCCTCTAGAAGGATGACCTCCCTTTTCTTCATTTTGCCTGTCTGTGCATCCAAGAAAACAACACTTTCCTTACTAAAAGTAAAGCTAAATGCTTGCTGCTGTTCATTCTTTTTAACCTAGCTTTAAAACTATACCACTACATTCAGCAGCTGCTCAGAGTTTCTGAAGGCAAAGGCATTTTACATCATGAGAATAGTGAAGGATACTTTCGTCGTGTGTGAATGAGTTTTATTTTTAGATTAAGAGTAAATGGGTGCTGGCATCTATTAGATGAACATAAAAATGAAAGAGACTAAATATTTTGTAGCACTGCACCTGCATTTGGCAATAGCAAGACACAAAGAAACTTCCCAGCTGGTGTGTAACTCTCATGGAATCCTGGCTGGTTTTAGACTTCCCTGTAGATTTGTCAGTCAGAGCTCTAGGAAGATTCAGTATTCTGAGATACTCGTACTCTCTCCAAAAAATTTTAGAAAAACTGGAAATTATTAGAAGTCAGTGGCAAAAAGAAATAGAGTAACAGTACAAGGGAATTCCTTTAGGCTACATGGATGTTGAAAGGCACAAGAAACTGTATTTTAGAAACTTGGACTTTAATAATGTGTGACCCAGCTATGGTCAAGCCCTAGTCAGATGTCACTGGCAAAACTCCTGTTTAATTCAACTACTTAAAGCATGTCAAAATTCAGGCATATTTTGGAAAAGCACTATAACATACTTTATACTAAGTGCTATGTATTTACTGATGCATCGGTGTTTCAAATCTCTCCCAAAACAAGTATTTTGTGTGTACCTTGGTGTCCCCAGGAGCAAGAAAATCATAAAACCAGCTGGTAAGTTTGTTAAAATCACATCTTTTTTCCCTGATGTGGTCATTTCTAGATTCCCTTGCCAACTCAGTTTGCTATTTGGTTTTGATATTTCTCCATGACCTAGATTTTTGGGTTCAGCAAACACAAAAAAGGAGGAAATCTCTATCAAAGTATACAGCTACAACAGCTTTACCCCCTCATCTCTGGAACAATCTTCTAGCCCAGCTGGTAATGTGGGAAAGAAAAGGCTCCAAAGAGAAGGTTCAGACCCAGTGGTCTTCCAGCCTTTGGTGTGGACCTGGGATCTAAACCCATATGATACAAGTTTTGCTACTTTTCTGAAATTTTGAACTTAAAAGGAGATTTTTATAGACGGGAACTTTCTTGCTTTTTTACCTGGAAATCCTTCCAGCTTCCCCTACCAAAACTTTAAGGTAGGATGAAGTGCCAGAAGACTATGCCAGACACCAAACCAGTGCTTTTAAGTCTATGAAGGAAAAAGTGAAAGGCCTCTAGCTTGAATGGAGAGGACTGGGGGGGCGGGGGAAGAGAGGTGATAGATTTACAGTGTAAACGCAGCCCTGTATAAGTGACCTAAATATAGACAAGCATTTAATATTTCCTTTTATAAACCCCATGAAATTCATGAAATTTTGAAAGTACAGAAGTATTGAAGTGTTGGGGTGTTTTTTTAAACTTCCATGTGCCTGAGTTTAGCCCATCCCTTTTTGTATGCCAAGCTGGCGTGGAGGAGAGCTGCCACCTTGAAGGGGATGCTTGGCCAACCCAGTCCCTACCCCATTACTGTGAGCTGTCATTTCACCCAGAGGCCATAATTGCAGGAAATAAAATCAACAGGAATGTTACAGGAGTGTGTGTACATACCAGTCCTCTAAGTGACTTGTTTATGGTCTGTGCCATAATGTCTATTCATTAAAATCTCACAGAAGTCGTCGTCCCCTGGCCCCTAAGCTGTAGAATTCTGTTTAATACCCTCTTGCTCAGAGATCAGCAGCTCTCCAGACCCTGTTGTACAATGCAAGTTATGACAAAAACTCAGCCTTGAGCTCCCGTCGCTTGAGCTTTGGCGTTAGGAGTTCGGCCAGCGTCGCTGCTGGGGATGGGGGCATGGCTCGGGGGCACTGTTTGTTTTCCATGTAGGAAAATCCCGTGGCATTCCCCGCAGAGGGCTGAGCCAGGGCAGTGGCGGGTGTTAGCAGAGCTGGGGCATCCTCAGCCAAGGCATGTTATACATCACTGTCCTCCTTCACAGCCAGGGAACGTGAGCAGCAAAGGGGAAGGGATCTGCAAGAGCTGTGCTTGATTTTTGGTTGCTGTGGTCTAAGGAAAGTGAAGTATCAGGATTTTGGAGTGGCTGGGAAGACAGAAAGGCATAAATGGTGCTTGGTGTTGGGTTTTAAATTATTCAAGCAAGTGGCTCATGTCAGGCAGGTACTGAGAGGTATTTAAATGCTGTTGTAGTCGGTGGGAGTGGAACACTTAAATACCTTTCAGAGGTTAATGTCAGAGTTCAAGAGAAGGATTTCAGAAACACTGATCTTCACCTCTATGGAGCAAATGAGCTGGAAGCTTTTGTCTCAAGGTGAGATTGAGTGAGGTGCCTCTTCAGTCAGGCATCCAGCCCCACACCTGTACCTGGCACCTGCCAAATCTGCACAGTCAGCTAGTTGCTAATGGCCACTGGGCTGGGGGTCCCTCCTGGAATCCCAGACTGGGAGGTTCCCTCAGGAATTTGCAGATGGGACATGTGACACCATGAAATACCATCCCCTGCTACTCTTCCTTGAAAGAACAGCATATACAAAATGTTGTAGGGATAGAGGTTGGTTTTGTTTTCGTGAGCTTTTTGTGAAAGCAAGCCAAAAGTTTATGTGTAGGGAGAGGTTTTCTGTGACTCTCAGATTATTAATAAAATCTTTCTTAGTTTTTTTGGTACCAGTGACAGGTCCTACATTTCAGGTAGGACAAAAATATTTCTAATGTTATCTCTGTGGTTCCCTTTTCTTTTAGTTGCAATCCACACTAGAGGATTCTTCCAAAGTTTTTTCAAGCTTCTAAATGCCTAGAAGAGTTGCTATTAACTTACCACAATGCTCTGCCAGCCATCTGTTGTGGTTTATATCATTAAATATCAGTAGGGGCTATGTATTACAGAACAGGGAGAAAAGCTCTGACATAATAGAAGTTCTCTCCCAGAGGAAACTATGGAGAGCCAGAGGCTACATCATTTTGGACGTTTAAGGCAGCTCAGACTGAAGTGTAGGAGCTTGTACTGCAGGGCATTTTTGCAATCCTATCTGTGCGACCACAGAGGTCTAAAGTCTTCCTGGTTCTTAGCAGGCAGAAATCAGAATAAAGTCTGTAGACCTTTAAGAGTAAGTTATCTCTTTCTAACTGTAGAGCACAATATTTTCCCATAATAAATTTGCATTGCAAATGAAACTGCTTGAAATATGTGTCTCCGGGAGAAGTAGAAAGAATATACCTTATGTGTATTTGCATTTCAATAGCACCTGAAATGTGTTTCAGGTCTTCTGTTTGCATCTGGCTGTCTTGGATAATCAGAAACCCAATACCCAGAGGAATTGCTTTTTAAGAGAACAGTTCACAGCTGGGTCATGAGATTATAGCAGATTTCACAGAGACTGACTGATGGAAGAATTGCAGCCAGTTTGGGCTTGTGGAGTAGCTCTGCATGGTTGTATCTCTGCATGGTCTGGTTTTATCTGCTTTACCCAAAAGGAAGGACATACCAAAGGTTTTCTCCTGAATAGCCTTAGCATCTGACTTTGCAAATGCCACTTTATTTCTTCCACTGCAGTACATGTGCAGCTTCTCTGGTGTCTGTCCTGTCTTTCCCAGCTTCTCCAGTTGGAACAGGCATGGCAGGCGTAAAACAATTAACAGCAAAGCAGTGTACAAAACACCCTTAGCAACTTGCAGTTAACCCCCAGTTATTCACCAGTCCAGACTTCTGCATTCAGCTGTGACAGGGTCCTGTGGGAGCAAAGGAATAGCCAAGCATACAAGAAAGAATGATTAAGGTGATAGCATAGAAAATTATACTTCTCCATTTCATTGCAATTCCTAAGGATGTGTTGAGACAAGGAGCCATGGATTGCCAGTGGGCATGTTCGTATACAAAGATACCGAGTATTTTGTTCAGACATGCCTAAGCTCATACTGACACGTTTAAATCCAGTGAGTGTGTTCTATGTCCAATACACATGGTATTTCATATTCAGAAATATTTTAGTTTGCTTATTGTTGGTATGGCACTTTTTTTATAAAAAATAAACCAGAGTTTATAAAAATAACCAGAGACAAGAGAGAGTCCAGAGATTCAGTCCAAATACTGTGTGTCTCATTGCAAATCATGTCATGGCTTGTTTTTTGTGAAGGGAGTCTTTCTAAAAGAAATAGCCAAAAAAATGTCAATTTCATTTACTAATATCGGCCAGAATACATAAAGGTCCTTTAAAAAGATAAAATAATTTTAAACATTAGTCTTGTATTTGATTTTTAGCAACTGACATTCAATTATTTGGTGCCCAGTGTACTCAGAAATGCTCTAGAATACCAATTTCTAAGACTTTCCTCAACATGGCAGGAAAAATTATACAGTGCACAAATAAACTCAAAAAATGCTGTGCTTCATCTGTGGGTGTAATCCATAACTACTTACCTGTCTTTATTTTGTTCCTGTACTTTGTTGCTTCACAGATTCCTTCACTTTGTCCTCATTAGTGCCCAGAAACACATCCTTCGTGAATGTCACCAGTGTTCCTTGCTACCAAACACAGATCTGAAGAAACCACTGAGATTTTCTTGATACTTTTTCAGTCACTGGAAATTTCTTTGTTGTTCTCTTTGGTCCTGCTCCAACACTGTAGGAGTCGGTGGTTGTCTTTCCACCAACTTCAATGGGATTTGGATCTTGCCTTTAATAGTTCCACTAAAATAGTTTTATTTTCAACCTTCAAGTATGTCTCAAATTTATTTATAATTAATTATGTTTTGCTATTTGACCTTCATGGATTTTGTATATTTTTGAATACTGTCTTTATTCCATCAGTTGCATCTTGTAAAATTTAAACCCTGTTGGAGTCCTTTACCCATGCACTAACTCTCCTTCTCTTTCACACTCTTTTTCAGAATTCTGCTTTTACTCCACTAATAAACTACTTACAGTCTCTCTTCTTATAGGGGTTTCGTTTTAGGTTTCACTCCCCAAAAGTATCTTTGTTCCTCCTAAGCCAACTCCACCACCTCTTTCAGCTTCAACAAAACTTGTCTGCTGTGCCTCTTTGTCAGTACACATTGCAAATTTCTCTCATGGAAGTAGATTTCATCTAATCAAATCTGGCTGTGTATTCACAACCATTTCTGACAGTGAACTTTCCATAGAATCTTGGAATTATGGAATGGTGACGGTGGAGGGAACTTAAAAATCATCCAGTTCCAGCCATGGAACTGCCATGGGCAGGAACACCTTGCACTACACCTTGCACTACACCTTGCCCAGAGCCCCTTCCAACCTGGCCTCAAACACTGCCAGGGATGGGGCATCCACAGCTTCTCTGGGCAACCTGTGCCAGTGCCTCACAGTAAACAATTTCTCCCTAATATCTGATCTAAACCTCCTCTTTCAGTTTGAAGCCATTCCCTCTTGTCCCATCACTACATGTTCCTAGTCCCTCTCTGTAGGGACTTTCCTGTAGGCTCCCTTCAGGTACTGAAGGCCACAACTAAGTCTTCCCAAAGCCTTTTCTCCTCCAGGGCTGAACAATTCGAACTGTCTCAGCCTTTTGTCACAGGAGAGGTTCTCCATCCCTCTGCTCATCTTGGTGGACCTGCTGTGGACTCATTCCAACAGGGTCCATGTCCTTCCAGAGTTGGATACAGCACTGCTGGTTGGGTCTCACCAGGGCAGAGCAGAGAGACAGGATCCCCTCCCTTGAACCTGCCTGGCCTGCTGCTTTATAGATGCACCTCTCTGTTGCTCAAAAGCCAGATCTCAGCAGTGCCCAAGACCAAATCCAGAAGTAGTGCAGAAGGAATCTCTGCTGCTAACAGCAGGAAAAGGTTATTCCCCCCAACTCATGTCATATAATGCCACTTGTTCACGTTAGGGGGGGTTGGCAAATGCATTACTTTGGTAGTTTTGTTTGGGGTTTTTTTGGTTTGGTTTGTTTTCTTTGAAGGACTTGGAGAAAAACAGTGGTATTACACGAGACCTGAAAGTGTAGGCAGTGCCAGTAATGTGGCAGGATGTAGAAAAATGGGAGGCAAAGCCAGGTATGAGACAGCCAGCATTGAGATTGCCAGCATCTCCCTAAAAACTTGCACCTAGAGGAGAAATTGCTGTCAGCAGCTTGGCGTTGGAGGAAAAAATAAATTGGCCTTGTTCCCAATTCTAGTGGACACAGCACAAAAAACAGCATGATTTTTGCAGGTTTTTGTACTGCCCTTCGTAAGGGGAAAGGCTGTGGCAAAGGAATTATCCACTCACTCTTTCATGCCATGGTTAGGATGAATCAGTGAAGCCCTAAGAGGAGATCTGGCTGCTGTTGCCCGAGTTTTGTCTGTTCTGTGTAGAAACAGGGCAAATATGATTTCATTCTGCAGTGCTTTCAGTCCTGTATCTTCCTTGAGCAGGAAATTAATACAAAAATGGAAAGTAGTTTGCCATTAACATGGCAGTGATTATCTGACGACCAGACTCGGCATCTATTGAAGTCAAAGGGAAAAAAAAGCATCAGCTTCCAAGGGCTTTGGCTCAAGGCCTAGGAGAACCTCTTCAAATTTCTGAGGATTGCTAGGCTACTGAAAAATAATGTACGTACAGTGCTTCAGTGTACATATGTTGCTTTGATTATTTCATGGATATCACGTGCTTTGATGTTGGAGGCTACATAAAGACCGCCAAAAAAGATCTGTTAACTAATGACTGTTTATGCTGTAGTAGGCAAGTGCTGAAACTGAATTTGGCCTTTTTCCCCTGGGACGGAATCCAAATAAATGTCATGAAGTAACTGCACAAACAGCACTCACTGGAAAAAAAAGGTCTTTGTTTCACTAATAAGCTCTTTTAAGGAACAATGGATACAGTTTCTCAGTTTTCTTTGCATCTGACAAAATAAAGCAGGCAAGAATTCTATTTTAAGGCGGTTTGAATGAAAGCAATGAAAATTGGTTTGCTTAACAAAGGTAACTTGACTAACTGTTTGTTGTCGTTAGGAAGATGTGAGAACCCCGTGAATGTTTCTTAATTCCTGAAAGAATTGCGTGGCCGAAGAGGTTTGCTTGTCTGGTGAGGGCAGTTGGGTTCCAGCACATCAGGCAGATTTCACGGGCCAAAATACACCAAGAGTTGTAAAGTAGTCAGAGGATGCTGATGCTCAGGAATTTACAAGAACGTGTTTTTTTGTAGTGAAGTTATGCTGTCATTAATTTACTTGTGATTCTTATTGAACTGCAGCTTGGGTAGCTGTTTTCTGTAATTCCTAGTAGCTTTCAATGTCTCTGATACCACTTTTGAGACAAATATTCTTTTAGTTGAATGTCTTGGAATCTCAGATTCCTTCTGATGTCTGAGTAACTCTGCATCCATTACATACAGAAGGAACTGCTACTTTGAGCCATGGACAGACCTCTCCAAATCCAGCCATGTCCAATCCGAGTTCCAGTCTTTAGCTACTTGCTGTACTTCCCCTGCCAAAGACTGCTGCCCTCTCCATCCACTCACACCACTTGTGCAGGAGCTCCCTCATTTGTTTTAAGCAAAAATCAGCTCCATTTGTTTTGCTCATCGTTGGTCTGTACCAAGATAACAGGCTCAGCCTGAAGCTGCACCATGTAGGAAGTGTTCATACAAACTGTTCAATGAGCACAACAGTGGGGGTGATCCTTAATGAGGAGAGCATGGAATGGTGCTGAGCAGCTGAGAGTAGTAACCCCTTCCAACTCACAGCAGGATCCCAAAGAGGACATCTGTTCATGGCTTCTGTCTGCAGCTCCTTTGTAGGTCTGACCAAAGTGCTTCTGGCAAAAAAAGTGATTCTTACTGGGGGAGGGGGGGGAAAAAAAAAAAAAAAAAAAAAAAAAAAACAAAGAGGGGGGAAAAAAGAGTTGCTTTAAGTGTTTTCTATAGGGAAATGTTAATTTGGAAGAAATTCGAGTGAAGGAACTGATGCTTTATCCACCGAGTTCAGTGAAGCTGGGACTTTACACAAAAATATCTGTTTCAAGATTTGTCACAGAAAACTCCTTTTGAATTGAGATTTCAATTTGTAGATTTACATGTTTTTATGACAAAAGAAAATGGGTTTCTTCACTTCTAACACCTACCACTCTACTGCTGCAAAAAAGCCAGGAGCACACTCTACTCCTACTCAGCCTATAAAGACTTCAGCTCCAGATCCTTACTGTAGATTTTGGCCCTAGATATTTAAATGGTAAACTGCATTAAAATTGATTGGTATGACTGTAGCCTGCAACCTGTAGTGGTAGAAAACCTCTTTTCCACATGACTCTTCTGCTGTAAAGTGTGAAGAACAGGACGTTTACTGCCTGCTTTTTGTAGCACAGGAGACTTGCCCTTGCCATCAAGTCAGACATTCAGTTTGCTGCCCACTCCAGCTCCCACTGAGGGCTTCAGAACCCAGCCCTGATGTGCATGCACATCATTGATTTGTCAAAGGATTTTTCTTAAATACATTAACAGTGGGGCAAAATTGAAGTTTTGCTGTTTGTGTTTAGCTCAGCTCATTGTAATTTCTAATTTCTTTCCTCTGTAAATATGTATTAAAAACCCCCAACTTGCAGAATACACATTCTTAGTCACCACATTTCAATAAATATCTCTCAGCAGATTTTTTATCTCAAATCATTTGGCAATCTGTTGGTGTAAGACTTTATCAAGGGAGTTTCAAACAGTATGGAGTAGATCCTCCCCAAACTGCAGAGCTTCTCCACAATTACCCCTGTGTGTTGCTTAAAAAACATTTTCAGAACATACTGCATAGTCCGTCTTTAAATCACACCATCTCTTATTTCTTCAAAACATGGACCTTAAATGAAGGCATAAATCCTTGGTGCTTAATCTTTCTAAAGAAATGCAGTAGTGTTTGCACAGGGAGGAAATTATGAAAAAAATCAGTAACTACTGAAAAAGCACAGAGTATCTCAATATCACCATTTATATAAACATCAGAAGCTGTTTGCTTTATAGTAAAGAATACAAGAAACTGACTTTTATCTCCTCCCCCACAGATTTCAGTAAATAGTAGTCTCAGAATGAAATTATCTTCAGTTTCAACTGTGAAACCATGCTATGATGCTGTAGTCATAAGGATGGTTCCAGCTTCAGTATACCTCTGCAGGATAAGCAAGAAATATCTTATAAGTAGGGCCTTTTAAAAGAGGAAAGGGCATAATTTAAGGATCAGTATATAAATAAGTTGTAACTCTTTTTTTGAATCTATATTGCTTTTCCTAAATGTACTAAAACTGTAAAGTAATATCAGTGGAAAATTGCAGCAGAATTATTTGTTTTCATAGTTCATTTATAGTTAATTTCCTGTACTAGTAGTACAGGGAAAATGATTTAGCAGCAAGTCTAGTGTGAATTCCTTACAAGAAACCAAAAGATAAATAGCTTACTCCCCACTGCCTAAAGGTTTGAGAGTGCGGATGAATTGAATTAATAAAATCTTTGGAGCCTTTGTGTGCTCCAGTATGGAAAGCATGAAAGGTATTCCTCCACTGTGCAGTTTATTTTCTGTACATGTTCTCCAAGAAGGCAACCTAGAGATAATACAGTACAAATTGCCTTCAGTTTTTGTACAGTACAAATTACCTTCAATCACAGTCTGCTTTTAAGTTCTCTTCAGGTGCAGCAGCAGGCTCTGGCCTTCCTACCCTCTGCCTGGGGAAAAACCAAAGGTGCCCCCACACAACTAAGGCATTTGGCAATCAGATGAGTGCAGAAAGGGCTTTTGCTATGCTCTTTCAGTTCCTACAGAGATACATGGTGCTGTCCTCCATGTGCAGGAGCTCAGCTGTGCTAGCTCATCCTCCTAATTTCTCCTCTGGAAGCCGGAAGGATATTTATTGTGGGGGTCACTCCTGTGTCTGAGTGCTTGACTGCTGTTACCCTGAGGTCGTTTTGCACTTTCTTTGCCCGCCTCTCAGCTGTTGCTCAGCACTAACGTGCTGGCAGTGTCCATTCGAGGGAAGGAAGAGGAGCAGGAAGGGGGAGGACTTCTCATCAGAACTTGGCAGGAATTTTATTTTGGTGTAATTTGTCCCTTTCTTAAAACATACGTAGGTACAGTGAGGTGTATATGATTACTCTACTGAAATATATGTGGGTAAAGAGTAAGAGACACAACATACCCACTCTTTTCTCATTGGTAAACTAATCAGACTAGCAAGTAGATGTTAATGGTTCATGGCTGCTTCCCACTTTTCTTGCCCTCCAGCTGTCTGCTTTTGAATAACAATTTGCATTTCCTCCCAGACTTCTCCTAATAAAAGATCTCAATCTGACTGGTCCTGAGCTACTTTGACTAGAGAAGACTGGACTGAACCTGCTGACCAGCTGCTGTTGTAGCTCTGAAAAACAAATAAATTCACCTCCCACACATTTACTCCTACACATTTTCTTTCATCGGTGACATATGAGATACAGTACAAATGGAATGGTATCAATTATGAAGATCAGAGGCATTACATGATTAAGGCTGCTTCTCTATTTCATTGATATCCAAAAGTAAAATACACATTATGCTTTCTTACCTAATTCACAAACCTTTTCTATACTGGAATATATAAATCTAAGTTTAAACACTCAAATCAAACCATGAAGCAAGCAAATGCATCACTGTAATAAGCTACTACAACTTTGTTGTTCATTTTGTAGAGGATTACTTTGGCTCTTCAATATTGTGTATTAAACCAGAGGTTCCTATTCTTGACTAACAAAATGCAGCTGAAATTATTGATAAACCAAAATGTGAACTGAGAACATTTTTCATTGGGTCTGTTCTACTTTATCCACCTGGAAGATAAGGATTGACCACCAATCTGGTATCAGAGTTGGAGAGTTTAACAATGCTGGAAGCTCATTTTAGAAGGATGCTTAATGATGAAGTACATTAAGGGGTGTTAATTATTATCTTGCTGTGGTAGATATTGACCATCAGTCTGAGACAGGAGCTCAGTGCTCACCATGTGATCACAATGTTGTGGAAGGAAAAGGCTGAATGTGGAGCTAAGCTAAGTAGGAATTAACTGTGTTTGCTTTTAATCTTTTCAGATATGGCAGTTTGAATTATTAGCATACGGGTTCATTGGATGATTGTTAAGATGTTTGCTTAACTCTGAAAGGTGCTGAGCAGCTGATAAGTTTTACAGTACTACTATATTTCTTTACTTTATTCTACTACTATACTTCTTTACTACTTTATTCTTCTATAGTACTGCTGAAAACACTACCCTTGAATGAAATAGAGTAGGATCAGGTCCAAGTTTGGATGTTGTTCACAGTCTTCACAGGCAGACGTGTGAGAAAGTCAGTGAGACTTGATGTGTGGCTGGATGGAGATAGCAGTCAAGTGAGGAACATGCTTGTGTACCTGCTTGGGTGACCTGCTGTAAATATTTAGTGTATTCAGCCACATATATATGGTATTATTAAAATTATGCAAGTAATTAGACTGTGAGGATAAAGAGATTTGCAGTGAATGTACAAATAAAAAACACTGGCTGCTTCCTATAAAAACAGATGGCACTAATATTTGTAAATTAATTGAAATAAGTTGACGATGACTTCCTAGTGAAGGTCAAGAAAACTTAGGCAGGTTTGGATTATCCAGCAGCTGGAGAAGGTTATCTTATTTGCACTGTTTCTACACGTAACTGTAAAATGACTACTGCTCAAATCCATAGCAGCCCTGTTTATTTATTTTAGAAGTGTAAAACTGACATTTATATTATAGTAGGAAACAATATTTTAATGACTTCCCAGTCAGGGAATAGTGTAATTTTTGAACATAGAGGATCCACCACTCACATGGACAAGCATGACCTATTTGAAATGCTGGGTAGGGATTGCCAGAGAAGCTTGACAAGTTCCCTGCTAAAGGACTCTTAAACCCTCTCAGAACAGTCTCATGGATTCCCCCAGAGATCTGAAAGATGGGAAGCAATGGCTGGGAATAAATGGCTAGGAAGGTAGTGATGTATTCCCACAGGGATCTGGCCTAGAGCTTGAGCTGTTCAACATAGTCATGAGTGATCTGCACAACGGTGAGATGACAGTATTTGCTAGTGATCCAAGATTATTTTAGCTTATGGCATTTATAATTAGTTGTGTGCATGACACTGAATGGCAGATGAAATTCAGTGTCAGTAAATGAGAAGTGATGTATACAGAGAGAAACCTTCTTGCCCCATACAAGGCTTGCACTGAGTTACCACTCTGGGAGGAGATGAGGAGTCCCTGTAGATTAAAGCTTCCATTCATTCCCCAGATGCTGTATAGAGAAGAATTAGGAATAGCACAGAGAATGAAACAAACATCTTATACATGATAAATATTTTATTAATATAATGCAGAACAAATGTAGATTTCCAAAGCAGTGACATGGTGCAAGGGTGGAAGCCGTGTTTAATCAAATATTTGAGAATCTGCCCTGAAGAAAGATCAGGGCTTTGAGCCATGGTGCCTGTACTGACAGGCAAATGTCCCTGGAGTGGCACAGTGCTCCCTTCTGCCTATTTTGCCTTAAGTCCAGCAGCATCACCAGAGGGGGCAGTTAGGGATAGTATCTTCTTCATCACCATAGCAAGACTTGTCAGCAGCCTCTGTCCAAAAGCTTTTTATGAGATGTAGAATTTGCACTTCTTGAGTCCATTTAGTTAATGGTACATGGGTTCCTGAGCATCTCTTGTTATTTTACATTATACATTTATATGAGTTTAACTCTCAGATACCAGTTTTATTTAAAGATATACATTATTTTACAAACACATTTTACGAGTGCACCACAAACATTTCCATTATTTGTGTATTGAACAGATGGTGGACTGAGCAGCTCTGTCACAAGAGCCCAGGCAGCAAATCCAAGGCCCTGCATTATACTCAGTACTATTCTGTCTTGTCCTGGAACACCACTTACTTGGAAAACATTTTTCTCAGCAAAAATTCTCAATTACTTCTATTTAAATGCTTTGGGTTTTGGTTTTTTTTTTGTAGTAACCAAGTGTCCAACCTGCCTTTCTGTGTAATACCATTCTGTGCCAGCTAACCACTCCCCATGCAGCCCCACCTAACTCAGCTTTCCCTTTCTCTCCTCCTTGGTGCTTTTCTAAGCACTGATTAGAAGCCTCTGGTAACAGCAGGTTTGGTGAGCACTGAAATGGTTCCTTGTGTGTGTGTGCACTTGAGCACATGTAGGTGTGGAGGGGAAGGGGGGCACAGGTTTATTTAGTAAAGAAGCAGCATTTGGGCTCAGTTTTATCTTACTCAGGAGAGCAAGTAGCTGCAGAAGTTGATCACATTGCTGGTATGTTTATAGTGTAGCATGGAAGGTGCTATGGAAGTGCCAATTACCTTATTAATACTAGTAATTAGTTTTTTATACCCTACATTCATTTTATGCTCTTCATAAGAAAATGTAATCAGTGCAGACTACCTTAACTTTCAAGTGTCTAAATGTGGTTCATTCCAAGGGTTAACCATACTTGTAGTTTACTGTATTAGTCCCAGTTGTATTTGACATAAAAATGTTTTTATAGCACAACCAAATACCAGCATATTTGCGGTTGCAGTCAGATGTTTTTAACTATATTGGATATAACCCACAATGGTTTCAGAAGATATTTCCATTGTTTTAGCCAGATTTAGAGAGGCTGGATTAAGCTATGGCCCAGTGGTGTTTACATATGTGAGTATCAGTCTTAAAGGGCAAAGAATATGATGTTCCATAAACCTTTATACAGAAATAAATACCTCGCAGCAAAAATGTTTTTCTAAGATCAGTTACTATTTCAACTATAATGACCTGCTTGGAGAAGGTCAGGGGCCAAATTCTTCTCTCATTTACACTGGCGTAAATCCACAGTAATGTAAGTGCAGGATTTGGGCTTGGGAGTTTAAAACTTTGGAATTAATTTTCCCTTGACCCACAACACTTAATGCAATCTATTCTGCTTGAGCTGTTAATTTAGCAAACTATTCCATGGATAAGATCCTGATAAACTACATAACATGAGAAATAAATTCAGTCAGAGCTTCAGGGCAGAATGTAGTTCTGGGCAGCCCTTGTTTTAATTCTCTCTTTCTAAAAACAAAACCCTCCCAGTGTTGATCTGCCAAAAGGCTTGTTCAGGTTGGAGATGTTAGTGTTTAGACAGAATATGTATATGTATGTGTATCTATTTATGTATGTCAATAATTTACTGAAGTTCTGATCCAACTTTACTAGTGTACCAGTCCACAGAAATCCTCTACTTATAATTGCCAATGCAAACACCCCTCAGTCTCTATCAATCTTCTAGTTGAACCAAAGCTCATACAGTTCATGTATGTTCCTAATTTTTGCAGTTCAGTTTCAGTTTTAAACTTTATGGACTTTCCCCAGATCATCTGTAACTTCCCACTGCAATTAGTATTTCTGTTCTTTACTGCTTGCAGTGAACAGCTTGTTAATGAAAGGTAATTTAGTACCAATCTGAACATCAAAAACTGTTAATATTATGTAAATATAAAGGATTTTTTTTTAATTGCATACTTGACTTCTGTGAGTGCAGTGTAAATCCAGTGTGTGTACACAAGGCAGTCCACATTGCTCTTGAAAAAACTAGCAAATGTTTCGTAGGTTAAAACAGTCAGTTGTTTAACATAGCTGAACTCAAAACCTAATTAACAGATCCTGTGTTAGAAGCGTCCCTTGTAGCAACCAGCTACGTGGGACTTGGAACATGCCTTCCTCAAACTGTATTCACGCACTCACCCCCCAAACCCAATGGGATGGGGGAGAGCATTGGGAAAAAAAAAATCCATGAGCTGAGATAGAGACAAGTGATGCACAATGCAGTTGCTCACCACCTGCTGACTGCTGTCCAGCCAGTTCCCAAGCAGTGATTGGCTCCTCCCAGCCAACTTCCCCCAGTTTATTTGCTGGGCGTGGCATTCTGTGGTATGGAATATCCCTTTGTCCAGCTGGGTCAGCTGTCCTGGCTGTGTCTTCTCTCAGCTTCTTGTGCCTCCCAGCCCACTCGCTGGTGGAGTGGTGCTGGAAGCTGAAAAGTGTTTGACTTAGTGTAAACACTGCTTAGCAACAACTAAAACGTTAGTGTGTCAACATTATTCTCCTCCTAAATCCCAAACACAGCACTATAGCAGCTACTAGGAAGAAAGTTAACTCTATGTGAACTGAAACCAGCAAAGCACCTTATTCTATACCATTTATGTCATGCCCAGGCCCCACACTTTCCAATGCATCCTTTCCTGTCTTTGGATGTATAGACACAGGCATCATTCCCTTTGTCTATGGGCCATCCCTTTAAAATTTCTGTTTGGTTTTATTTAATCAATGATTTTGGAATTCACCTTTCATAGCAGTCCAAGAGGCAGGAGAAACAGTATGTGGTGTTGGATCATTGCACACCAAAGCCAGTTCTGGTTCCATCGCCATTGTGCTTGTCTGGTTCCAGTATTTGCCAGAGTTTCTTCAAATTTCATTCTTTATTAATCTGGGCAATAGTTACTGTAATGCTGTTGATACTGCATATAGCAAGCATAGTAGGGATTATATAATACATAAAATATATATCGTACGTATAATAAATACATAATACATGTAATGCATATAGTATTATATATATTTTTATATATATATAAATATATATAGTATTATATAATATACAATACATGTAGTATTATACAGAATTAGCATCATACAATTCAAATAGCCAATTCATTGGCTATTGTCACTCAGAATCAAATCTCGTGGAGGAACATATCAAACTTCCTCATCGTCCCACATCTCTCATGATGTGTCTCCGTGTCCCTGAGCAAAAGCAATCCCATGGATGGGTTTGCCTTTGCCTGAGAGGAATAATCCAGCCTGTCCTCCCCAGCATATTTTTACGTGCACTATAGGGCCTTTGTCCCTTTCTTTAGTATGTAATAAATTGGATTTGGCATGGCCAGCCCAACTGGGCTAGTGTTCACTGAGCAGGTGGTTTTCCCTAAATGTGTACCCAAATGTTCAAATGTCCCCACACCCATTGCCGTCAGTGTAGTCTTTAACAGTCCATCATATCATTCCATTTTCCCAGAGGCTTGTGCATGGTAGGGGATGCAATGGACCCACCCAGTGTCGTGCCCTTTAGCCCAATGAGCAGCAATTTTCATGGAGGGACCAACTTTTGAGGTTGTTTTTCCTTGCAACTCACATATCCATGCCTCTAGGGTCGAGGTAGATTTGCCATTCTACTTCCTTATGAAAGATGAAAGGTAATTTATTACCAATTGAAACATCAAAAACTGTTGTAATAGATATTATGTAAATATGAAGGATAAATTTTTAACACTGCCTACCTGATTCCATGAGTGCAGTGCAAATCCTTTGTGTGTACACGACGCAAACCACATAGGTCTTGGGAAAAAAAGTAGCAACTCTTTTTTTAGCTTAAAATATCCTATGTTAGGAGCATCTCTTGTAGCCAGTTACATGGTACTCTGCACATTATCCAATTATGTACACCAGGCTACACATACACAGAAAATGAAGGGCTAAAATGTTTCAAGAGGCTTAAAAACTCCTCTGCATATCTTCTATCTGTGGTTCTTTCAGAGGTCAGGAACCTGAAACAGGATCCTCATTCTTCTAGTGACACACGTCTGTAGCTCTTGTGTAGCCCAGCAACCTCCCAACATTTCACTTCTCAGGTGCCAGGGATTTCCATTGGGAATGTAAAGACAGCAAATGATTGTTCGAAGCACAAAATCATGTTAAAAAATCATCCTACCAAGAGTTCTTGTTGTTATCCTGGCCAGTGGGGGAATTGATAAGGCAGAAGTGCCATTTCTGCCTGTCTTTGACATGGAGCAACACAGACAGATCTGACTCAATTTCCCCACTTGACCATGCAGCGTGTTAGTAGATAGCTGCTATATTAAAACCTGATGTGGTTTTGGATGTGCATTGGATTAGTTTCTCTCAAATAACTCTTCCCATCTAATTCCTGCATTACACAAAGACAGTAACAAGTGAGAGGACTTTTATTGTTGTTTTAATTCAACACAGAGCACAATATATATAACTACTGAAAACAGAACCAGAACTTGACAGACTCAGAGCTGGCACTTCCCTAGTCCTGCAGGCTCTGTGCAAACCCTAATGGAAAAATACCCAGGAAGGGGTGGGATGGGATGAAATCAAACTCTCTGCGGTTCTTTGGAGATGCTGCTGTCTTTGAGTAGTCAAAAGTTTATCCCTGAGACTTTGAAGGGAGTCAGGACTTTTTCTGAAGCTCCATGTTGAAAAACCTTCCTTCTTTTCATACCTCCCCACCTCTCATTCTGGAAGCAAAACTTAATTCTGAGCCCCACTGTTGTTTCATGTTCATGTGACTGTGCAAAGGGAAGGGGACTCTGGAAGTTTATGGTGGTGTTTGCTATTCTAAGCACCAGACAGATTTCTATCCAGATGTCCTAACAGCTGCTGAAAAGGCATGCACTAGAAAATTACTACTTCCCAGTTACACATGCAGTTCCTACATGCAGAAAAGACATGGAAAGGCACTGGTAGAGCTAGGGGTAAAAGGAAGCACATGTTTTACTTCCCCTCTTTCCCACCTACTGTGGGAAACTTGGGGCTTTTATTCTTATTCTTCTTTAGGTTACTATGGATTATATAGTTCCTTAGTTCTTGTTTTCCAATCCCATATTCTGAAGGCCAGATTTGCACTCAGACATGTCAGGGAATGCTGGTGGAACCACTTCTGCATTTCAGTCGGACTCATTTATGTGACCTGTTCAGCAAAATGTGTCAGTCACACTTCCACCCTTTGATTTCTCTAACTCCCATTTTGTGGCTGGGAGGTCCAAATGTAAGTAACTTAAATTGAAGAAAAAATTCCTTTAACTTCAGTTAGACCAAGGTTTTACTCTTACCCCTTTCTCAGAATAAATTATTACAAGACTGTGCAGGTGTAAGCACCTATGACCAAAGGCCCACAGCTACCAAGCACTGGGCATGCATCCCAGCATTCTGAGCAGTACCAGTAGTTTTCCTCTCTAGTGGGAAAGATTGCTCACAGAATACAGTAGTTGAGGTAGAATTAAAAGCTCTGGGAAAGGCTACTTCACTGTGGTATGGGCTAAAGAAAGTTGATGCTGGAGGTGTCTTCTTTCTGGAAAAGAAAATATTTAAGGAATGTGGTATTAGCTGCTGACTATATGCAAGCTGTATGTGAAATGGGCAGGAGAAAAGGACTTTGTTCCATTTTGCAGGGTGTGTTTTTGAAGTAGTTTCTTGTAATCAAGTGGATTCAGATATATAGATATAGATATATAGATATATATTGATTTTTTTTTTAATGAGGGGAGGATGGGAGGCTGCGTAGTTTCTTTTTTCCAGCATCCAGTCAGCATCAGGAGCCCATTAGGTGCTACTCAAAGGCATAGAAGGCAGTTACCTTGCCTGAAGAAGGCCACAGCACACAGAAAGCTGTTGCACTGGTAACAGAAAATGTCTGCCCTCTTAGAACAATGCCTTTTTGCTTTCAGAATAATCACTTATTTTTGGATGTAGTCTGAACAAAAAAATCAATTGTTTTTATTTACCAAATATTCAGCTACAGTCATTAACTAAGTTAAATCTCCATTTATTTTGTATTTTTGTCTCCTCAAAATAAATGATTTTTCCCCTCAAAATAAGTAAGAGCTAGCAGCTATTCGTAATATGTATTCTGTTCAACGTGTGTTGTAATTGCTTTTGTTTCTCCTCGCATCAAGTATTTTTTAAAAAAACAACCAGTCCAGTGAAAGTTCAGCCTCTTTAACAGTTGATATATTTATCTCTTGCTCCATTAGGAAGCTGATCCAGCTTCACTTTCTGAATATCCTCACAGTGTCAGTGCACACGTCTTCTGTCAAGTTCAATTAAGAATAGCTCAGATAGCAGTTGAGTATTTTTCCATTGCAAATCATAACTTCTTGACCTTTTCAAAATTTCTTCTGCAGATGTTCCTGTGACGGAGTGTCAGACTCCACTTGGGCATCATTCCCTCATTAATGTGAAAGAGTGTGACTGTCTTTTCTTACACAAGCAGCTTTGTTTTGTTTTCTCTGCTGTTATTTGAGTTTCATTTTGGAGTGTGCATGTGCTCAGATTTCCCCTCTAGCAGCACAGCTGGCTATACCCAAGAGTGTGCAGTCTCGAGTTTACAGCTAGCACTGCTGGGGTGGGGGCAGTGCACTGATGAGGAAAAGGAAAAGGAGGCAGTAGCAAAGCCTTAGCAATGTGAAGATCATGGATTAATTCTATTTAGGTGTATATATCCCAATAGCTTGGTCAGACTAATGAGGGAATGGTAATGCTGTGTTGTAATTAAGTTATAACTGTGCTGTTTCCAGTGGATAGTTACAGCTTATTTATGAACTACCGAACCAAACCAATTTGCTCACTGAGACCCCTTGGCAGAAGTAGCCTTGTCTGTGTATAGGCCAGGTATATTAAGTCCTGCTGTACAGTGGGATTATTCTGAGCCCTGTACTGTTTTTTCTGATTAAAGGTATTGATAAGTATTGGTGCAAAAAGACAAACCTTCATTGCAGCTGAGCTGAGCCCAGGACCAGCTCTGTGCAGAACGACATTAACAACTGGCAAATCACCATGTGCCTCCTGAATTCTTATATCTTTTAAATGACCCTGCATCTTGTTTAGCATGACCTGCTTCCTGGTGTGCACTGCTCCTGCATGCCTTCTGCTTCTGGGAAGGGATGCCCAAGCCCTGCTCAGGTGGGAGGCTGCTCAGGATGCCCAGGTGCCAATTCCTGGGGGCTGCTATTGTCCCCAGCCTAATGAGTCTGATCCACATAGCCAGGACATGGAAGCAGACAAAGCCTTTTGCAGAAAGACTAATGATAAGAAGGATGATTTTGGGGAGCAAGTAAATCGCCACGTGGGTGGGCCCTCATCTTTATGGAAACCTGTGAAAGTGCTTTTCTTATATACACAAAAAGTACTCTGTGAGGTGTAGCTCTCTCAGATTTTAGAAACAAGACCAAAAAGACAAACCCCAAAATCCTGTTTGCATATTCTGGCAACAGCCCATTTACAAGGCATTTGACCATTTAGCCTCAGGTAAGACCTCTTTGAAGGCACTGTATAAGTTTGCATTGCCTGGATTTTCTCTGAGTTCCCAGTCTCAGCTGTCGATGGAAAATACGGTAAATAATGCTGGACACTTGAAAAACATAGATTAATTGTATGAAAATGTCACACAGGTCAAGGGGGATTGTGTTTCATCCTATTTACTGATACAGGGCAGCATCACCACTGGAATTTGTACATCCTATACTCTAACATGCTCATTTATTTGGCACTCCTTAATGGAAAACATGGAGCAATTATATGCAGACAATGCTGTAATGGAAAATAATTGAAGACAGACATGGTTTGGGGTTTTGTTTCGTTTTTTTTGGTTTTTTTTTTCAAACAATGCATGCCAGGTCCTGCATGCAACAATCATTTTTTTTCTCCCAGCATAAATGCAGCCAATGCTTGAACCACATATGAAACCACAGTTTTGAGGCTCTAACTTCACAGCCAAGCTAGAAATGACCAAAACAACATCTGCTACAGTTAGAATTTGAAAGTGCTTTTTTACTTTGTAGCATTCCTTTCTCTGCTGAAGTCACCCTCAGTAGAGTTACTGTTTTGTAACTGTTTTATCTCAGTAAACAGAAAACTCAATGGTTTTCTGAACTTCAGCAAAGGATTTGTGTGAAAATCATTCACACGAAAATGGATGAAGTACATGTGTGCATAAATCTGAATGCATGTAGTATCTGAAGCATTTCTTGTTATGTCTTCCAAAATGCTGTAACAGTTAAAGCTTCTTTCAACTCAGTGTACACTTTGACATTCCCTTGCTTTTTATGGTTTTAAACATCAGTGTTTACCTCTGCATAAGTGAAGCTGTCAACACAGTGCTTCTAATATTAATGTGACATATATGCCTATTCTTGTTGCTCTTGTTGTTATTAATAGTAATCATAATATTTGAGTTATGGTAGTACCTCAAGGCCCAGCCCTCTTCTCACTAAGTTTTTACAAAATAAAATAAAGGGAGGGTCCTTTCCTAGATAGAAGATCAATTGAAAATCAGGCATGGAGGGGGAGAACAGTGAGCTGGAGCAGGTCAGAAGAAGAGCTGAAGTAATGGTGACAATGCCACATGTGTCAGAGGAATCAGAAATAACCAAGTTTAAATTATTTGGATGGTCAAATACATTTCAGTGCTCTTCCACAGGTTGGAGCATTAAATTATGGTTATGGGAGTGGTGTGGAAAGCAAATAGCAGAAAAGTGATGCTGAAACATAATAGATTTTCTTTTCCTAAGTCATTCATTGTCATGTCACAAAGGTGTCACACTGGAAAAAGTTATTGTCTTTTTCTTTATTGATAAAATATGAGTATTTCTATGGAGAGGTCAGAAATCATGGAAAAAGTACAATATGAAAGGTTTTGCTGTTTGATTACTATGCCTTACTGCTGCTGAGCCTTTTTTTAGGAATGTAAATAATTGTATGGTCATGTTTTAATTATTTGATCATTATCGATAGTGTTGTGAAACAAATCTCTCTGCTTTTCATTGTCTCCAGGTTGCAGGAATTGTGGGTGAGCAGGCATTAAGAAAGCTTTAAGTATTCTACTTGCACTGATATGTATTGGTGGAGTGGAAGGCAGGAAATCCAACCTCCTAAAATTACATATTAATAAACTACCACATAGTTTTGAGCTGGTGAATTTGTGGGTTGGGTTTTCCCTACAAAATCTGACTTGCATACAACTGCTGATGGGGAAAACACAGCTTTGTCCTGCCTAACTAGCGCAGATCCAATGTGCTAATGATACAGTTTTAAATCCTGTAGGAGTCAAAGATACAAATAAGTAAAGATGGGCTATGTTAGAAGCTTTTAGAAACAGTTGTATGTGGAAAGGGACCACAGTTTGCCCATGACTCAGGAGTGCTGCCTCCATCTGCCCGCCTTGCCGGCGTGATAATGGAGGCGATTGGTGAATTGCCAACATGGCAAGGAACAGCTTCCCTGGTGGCATTGGCTTTGATTTTATGCAGCAGTGAGAGGCTCCATGTTCCCTTCCCAGACACTCCACATCCCGGATCAGAGGTTATAGGGATGGGAGGGCAGAAGCAGTACGATGTCTTCATTAACAGAAGAAAAAAGCCAATTATGCTGAACACCAGTGCTGTTCCCCCAGATGCCATTGGCATCAGCTCCTGAGACACCGGGCTGCCAAGTCTCTTGGCCAACATCTGCTGTTCTGGCAACTGGAGCCATCAAGAAAAATGAAAAGGAAAAAAAAAAATAAAAAAGGAAGAAAGTTAAAGGAATGATAGGAGTGATGAAGGAAGACAATTTTAGTGTTTAGTTCTCCAGCTAGTATCAACTCCCTGTGAACAGCAAAGACTTCAACACTTTAACAAGATTATTTATGGACTGGACTCTTACAGGATAGCTTCGAATACATCAGTTTGCTATTAAACAAATATACATGTGTATATTTGTATTTGTGTGTAGCCAAATTACCTGGGAGTGCATGGGATTACCCAAACATGGAGAATAGGAAATCCCTCTGCAGTTATCATGAGCTTATAGCTGTACACAGCAATGTCTCTGTGGTGTCAAGGTGCACTTCTGTGCTCATTAGGGGAAGAACAGCATCTCACTTCAGCTTTCTCTGCCAGCTCTGTCCACAGTACAAAGCAATGGCTCTAGCCTACAGATGTCATTTTTTCTCTGTCATTATTCAGCCCTTCTCAAGGTTTTTGAGGACATATATGATGGTTGAAACCTGAAGGAAGTAGGTGTTTTCAGAGCCTGCAACATCCATATCCCTTCCTCCAAGAAACAGTGACCCTGAATCTGCCTGGTTGTCACTGAAATATCTTCCCAAAAAAAACCACTGAAAAGAGACTGTGCTCTCACTCCCTGCAAAGAAAGCATTAACACTTCTGGAGGTCTCTTTAGCAGCATAATAAGCTTAGTATAGTTCAGGCCTGGGAATTATTTACAGAATTTTTATGGAAAGCCAAATACATCAATAAGCACGTTGAAAATATCTACTGGGACAGTGGATTATAGGAAAACTGAGTGCCAAGCTTCAGAATTATGAAAATATTCTGAGCTGTGCAAACGATGAGTGTGATGCTGTATTATGCAGTTTGAGGTAAGGCATCCATTTACATGAGCTCACTTAATAAGGTATCATTTAATACAGTATGGTGAAAATAACCAAGTAATTTTCTTTTGTATAATGAAAGTGCTCTTTTTTCTTTTCACAGTCATGCTATCAGAGCACATTTTATGTTGTTGTTTAAAATTTAAAACAAAGGGGAAAAAATTTGAAGATATTCAAGTGCTAAAGGTATGTTTGTAAATTGTCTGTCATTTTAATTCAGAAGGAAAATACTTCTTATTTTTCTGGTTCAGATTTTTCCCTTTATTAAAAAGAAATTAAAATGAGATACCTCCTTCACTACTTCTTTCCTTTTTCCTTTACCTTTCTTTTGATGTGAGGGAAAATGGAGTGGAGAACAAGCAGTTTTCTCAGTTTTTAGCCCCTGCCCTTTCAAAAAGTCAGTCTTAGCTGATTGCTCTTTCTTTCTCTCCATGCTGAAAAGTGAAAGTGTGTTCTTTCAGCACCCAGCCCTGATTGGGAAGAGGGCTGGTTTCTCTGGGAGAGTTTCCTTCTTGACTGGCCTGTAGCATGATCCAGCTGCTGCCTCCGGGGAGTCTCGTGCAGGGGAATTTGGGGGACAGACTGTGTCCCCCAGGAGACACACCAGGCTGAGCTCACCCTGACCCACCTCAGCCAGGACTGAAGGCAGCCAAGAGGCGGGCTAGAGCCAGGCGGCTCCTCAGGGATATCTCAGACCAGTGCAAGATGTTTCCCAGCTCCTCTGCAAGTGGGGATATTGTGTATTTAAAGTTCTGAAGTGCCCGGCATCACAACGAGAGCAGGAACATCCAGACAAACCAGAGCTGGTTTTGCGGCTGGTGCTGTTTTCAAATTAGAAAAACAGTCAAGGGCTCTCGGATAAGATGTGCATGTCAAAAGGCAATAAAGAAAACAACTGGTCTTAAAAGCTAATCGCCATGCACCATTGAGATTGGGACCAAAAAATGTTAGCTAATATTTTAAATGTGAGTGAAGGGTCAACAGATGAACCGTATTGTAAACATACATGTCAGCAGCAGGGCAGGGTTGAAGATAAAATTGGAACCATGTGCTTTTCCATTTCTCATAAGGCACAGAGGTCATGACCCCAATGGCTTAAAAGTCCCTCAACAGGGAAAAATATAATAATGTCATATGTCACGCAGGGAGATGCTGTGCTTATTAATTTTGTAAGGTACATACAATTGCTAAGAATAATGTTTTGTACTGTGAAGGAGAGAGTCTCTTTTAAGAACATCTGGTTTTTATCAAATCAAACTACTCTTGAATCAGGTCTTAACACAATACATGGAAATACAGTTAAAACTTAGAATGAACTGTAACTAATCCCACAAACTGACGAATCAGCACAAATCACTAAATATGATATTTAGAGCAAATGAATGCAGTCATCTGATAAACCTTGGAGCTGCCTCATTACTGCCATTTATTCAGTCATTAAAGAGCTGCACCCAAGTTACATCCACCCCATTTTCACCCTAATACCCGAGGAAGCTCTGAGCTTTTTCTTTTCATTTTTCTTTCCCCATTAATAAATTCTACCCATTTGCTTCCATGGCGCAGTTAGGTGGTCATTGTGCTGGGTTTTAAGTTAGAAAGGGAAGCACAGAGAAAGGATTGACCATTGCACCCAACCCAATTCCCCTCAGAAAAGACAAGGATGGCAAGGTGGTGTTCTGAAGGCAGAAGGCACTGTTGCATTTGTGGCAGCTCCATGGAAGGTTTATTGATGACAGTATGCTGTCACAAAGAGAAAAACTCCCGTAAGTGCCTACCCAGAGCTTCAGCAAGTTCTCATCCCAAGAAACATAAATGTATGCTGCAGAAATTGTTCAAGAGTGATACTTTCCTGGAATACAGATGTTCATGGGTCTTGCCTCTTAAAAAAATAACATATATAGAAAAGATGTTTTTTTAACATTTACTGTGCATCTGTTCTTATTAAATAGTGTCCACTAGAGGAGTAAATATAGGATTGAGAGTAAAAGGTTCTGAGTTCTGATCTTTGCTTTGGGTAGGTTCTCATGTCTTGGTAGAAAAATCTCTCTTGCTTTCTTCTAACACTAAAATGAGCATACCTGTTTCAATGCATATCTCTGAATATAACTAGTTGCAGCTTCTCTGTTTCTTTGAAGATTCAAAAAGGGTATTTTTTGTATTAGAGTTACATCACAAAATGCCAGGCCCCTCCTGACTTTTCCATTCCTCTGGGTACTGCAGTTCCAACCTCATTTTTTTTCTTCCCAAACCAGACTTCTCTCTCCCTCCTCTACTTCCTATCACTGTTCCACTTGTATTTCTTGCCTGCCAGATAGCTGTCTGTTTTATCTTCCTTTATATGCATTTCAGAACTGAGGCTCTGAAATGTCTGGGATGAAAATCACCCTCCAAGAGGCCAAAGTGAGGAAGGAACTGAATGTTCTACTTAATTCAGATGAATCCATGCTAAACCTGTTTTCAACTCTTTTCTCAAATGCAATTACCAAATGCTACCCAAGCCAAAAAGATCTTGTCTGTCGACTCCTTTTCCAGTTCCTATGCTCATGAGCATGCAGGTCTTTTATAGTAAATTGTATTCTGGAACATCAGGTTAGGAAGAGCCACCTTCTGCCTTTGAGACTGATCTCCCACAGTTGCAACCATGAGACAGATGCCCAGTTCAGGAGTGCACAGATCTTTCATTCCTGCAATCACAGCACACAGAACACTACTTATTAGCCTTCAAAAATACATATTTATAGTGGAAGGTCAAAAGTCATGCTATAATGTGCCATAGGAGTATAAAAGGAGAGATCAAGGGTATTGCAAAACGAGATTGTGTGTGAAATACAGCTCCCAGGTGGAAAAAAAAGCTGACTAATAACCATTGCTTCTGAGGAAATAGGGAAACCCAGTAAAGTACCTGCCAGTATGACCTGAAGGAAAAACGTGTGCTGTTCCATTAAGTGTCAGTGGGATGTGCCAACTAGATGCTGAAGGGAATGTAATGCCTTGAAGCACGAGTGTGTCTGCATCTCATTTCAGTATCCAGTTGTTCAGCAGAGGGAGGAAAATATCAGAAACAAGGGCAGCAGGGTGATTAATTCTTCACAAGGCATGAAAGCTTGAAGTTAATTTGGTACAACTGCACTGCAAACAGAGATACAGTCCCCTTTCAGACTCCCTTGTATGTACCAATATGCTGGATAACTACAGATCTGCTTCAGAACCCACTTTCTGGGAATTTCTCTCTATAAATTAATCATTCCCTTAATCCTCTCAAAATCCATCTGAAAGCCATTTAGGCAACCTGTCACCATGAGCCTCATGTGTAAGCAGCTTACAGAATTTCACTCTTCAGACAGCTAGAAACCTTTTTCTCTCTTTAACTACATTTATTCATGACCAGTTTATTGCAATTTGATCTTATGCTATATGGTCACAGTTATACAGGGCCATGATATCTTTTCTTTGCCTTTCCTTTGTGAGGCTGAACAAGCCAACTTCTCCTGTTTTCCTATCACAGGATGCATTCTCTCTCCCTAATAAATTCTGCGATTCTTCTTTGGAACTTGGTTTCAATGCTGTTGTTGTCCTTAAATATTTAGAAAAAGGGTATCTGGGAAACTTGAGACCATGAACATTCAATGAGTTGTTTGTGTGCATGTGTTAAAACATAAATGATGCACTCTCACATGCATTTCTACACATGTATTTTGAAACAAAAAAAAAGTACCAAAGTTCAGGTTCTTGCCAAACTCTTCCCCTTGTGCTCAAAAGACCTCCCAGTTTAAGTAGCAAGATGGAAGAAGATGCAGCACAAAGACAATCAAAGGAGATCTAAATATAATAAAAATTAGCTACCTCCTCTCTTCTTCTGAGAATTGTGTAATGTGACCTAGTTATGTTTTTAGAAAGTTGGTATGTGCTACGTATGGCTACCAGCATAAAGAAACCCTGAAACCAGGCATGTTGTTGTCATGTCTCTTTTCTTACTCCAGTCATCTTAAGGGATTTCATAAATCATAAGGATCTTATTCATATTTAAAACATTGTCAAAAGCACTTAACTCTGTTATGCCATTCTAATTTTGATTTTCATTATTTAAGCCTCCTGTAAGTGCATATAGCTTAAATGCTCATATAGCTGTCAGTACTCCCCCCTGATTTCATTACCTGCAAATTCTTGACAGAAAGCTGTGCACTGAAACCACTGTGTTGTGGAAGGGTGAAAAAAAGGGTATTTTGAGTGACTTCTCCTGGGTCACCTTGTTGAGGCAGTCAGCACTTACTTGAGGTACCAGTCTTGCATTTTAGTAAATATCACTGTACTCTGTTCTATCCTTAAAGGCTCTCCAAATTCTGGGCCTGATTCTGCAGTCACATCTGCACAAGCCTAGGTGTGTACATCTGCAGAGCATCTTTGACTGTAGCAGTGCCTTGAGCAAACAGCAGTTCTATAATGTTGATTAAATTTAATAGCCAAAAGAAGAGGCTAACCACAAATCAGTGATGGTGAAACATAAGCCTTGCCCACCTCACAGAAATAAGAGGGTTCTGTGTTCTCATACCCTACCCCAATCATACTTAGATCTGTTTGAAAGCCAAACCAAATTGTAAATGAATCCAAAACCAAACCGCAAATTGGCTTCTGGCACTTTAAGTGCTTTTATTTGGGTACCACCCAGCTATGGAGGCTCCACAAAACCAAACTGGTGTTATTATCATCCTTTATTCTACTTCTGTGACTGCTTCTGGCATCATCTAGGGCAATTTAAAGCATAATTAACAGAGCAAAAGGCAATGAAATTTTGACTGAAAATGGTGTATTACTATGATCCCATGACTTTTCTTTCCTGAATACTTTGTCGAATCTTTTCATTAGAAAGCCATTTTTTTTCTCCTTGTAACTCTCCTTAGGTTTTTCCTTAGACTTCAGTCTTCACAAATTTCTTACACTCAATCCCATCCACAAAAGCTTTGAATTTTGGATAGAATAAGAATAGATATTTTGATTGGAAAAAAATTAGTCTGTCTTCATGGTTTTTTGGAAAGCTGTCACAAAAATGGCTATCCTTTGAAGGTCCACATTTGTCTGCTGCATTTAATCTGCGCCAGTTAAAGAGCTACCAAAAGCCAGATTCTTGGAGATATTAGAAAGTTGTGTTGGTGAGTGTTCCTGTAATGGGGAAGAAAAAGGGTGAGCACTGTAAGCTTCTTCAGTTTCAGCTGAGATGTAAAGGTTTGGAGTGTTGTTTTTGAGAGTTATGATGTCTTAACCTTGGCATTGATCCCCTATTGTTGCCTCCCTTTGAGGTCCAGTTCTGTAGGGACCATTGCCTTAGCCACAGCAAATTAATACTGCTAGCAGCTCATCCTTGTTCCTGTTGAGGTTAGGACAACATGCTTATCTTCCCAAATGGAAAAGCACAGCCTCCAAACGTTGTTGACTCTTGGTGACTGTGATGTGGCATGGTGTGGCAGTGTGGCTGAAATGGAGACAGAGCAATGATCAGTGTGGTTCTGGTTTTGTAACAAAGTCAGTGGTAGAATCTTGTTCACTGCAGCAGGGCCATGGGTTCAAGCCAGAGGGAAGGTGACTTGTCTTGACCCTTGGAGTATTTTACTCTAAGTGTTGACCTCTGATCTTACCAGTCCAGACTCAATGTTTTTGGGAGAGGGGACAGGAGAAAAGTCATATGTAGAGCATGATGCATCTCATCCTAAAACAGACATCTAAAATAAATCATGTGGACTACAATGTAGTTGCCCATTTCTCTCCGCCGACTATCAGTATCATCAGTATGACTGCCTCCAAAACACACATCTGTGTTGGCACTTACAGAAAGGTCAATTGCTGGAGAGGACTGAAATGGCATGGGAAAAAAAATCCATGGTATTAGATGGAAATCCACCCTAATATGGGTGTTGTTACCTTATGGACAGCAATTCAGTACATATAGCAATATTCTGCAGTACTCCTCTGTGAGACCCAGGAGTGACTCACAGATCAGGAGTGGGCTTTTGTGCTTCCTAATCCCTCTGTTTGCAATCTCCCCTGTGCTGATAAAGCAGGAGGGATGGGAAGGAGAAAGGCATTGAATTGGTCTTACTGCTTCTTCCTCTGTTTCTAACTTTTTGCCTTCATTTAACTCTTATCTTAATGTTGTGTTTCCCCATTTCCAAATGTTTAGAATTTAACATTGCAGTTTCCAATGAAGAGTGTCATTCCCTCCCTCACTTCTGAATAAAATAATGAAAGCACTTTAATTAATTAATTAATAATTATAATGCACAGGAGAGCTGAAAAGTTGTAGTAGAGTATCTATTTAGATATTCACTTTCAACAGTTTTTAAGCAATTGCTTTTAGGTATCATGGTTTTACAGTGACAGACATTTGCACAAAATGAAAATAGTGCTTTATGCATTTCTAATTCTGTTTTCTCAAGCTTTCAGAAACTGTATTTCTTTTTTTTCTATGTGAGATGGAAAGCTGATACCGCTTTACCATCCCCAAGGCTTTAGAAGACATCAGGATATTTTAGTGATGTGATGCCTATGGATGCAGAGGCACCTTGTTTTTCCTCTAGCTGATGCTGTCGGTTTCTAAGACTTTCTGGTTCACAAGAAGTGCTTGCCATAGCACCATCAGGTGCTATCAGCAGTTTACTTTCCGATGTCTCTTTATGTGAAGCATCTCCAATAATAAATAAATAAATAAATAGATAAAAAAAAGAAAAAAAAAGGAAGAACTTTATTTTTCAGATCTCATATGGCTCAAGGGAGGAAGATGCCTATTGTTCTGTCTGCTCAGCGCGGCCTAATTTGGGGGCATACTGCCAGATCCAGCATGCTTAAGGCCTGTGCACAGCATTTGGACTGCTAAAATATGCTCTGAATTTAGAGGAAGAATATCTGCAAAAGCAGTCTGACATAAAAGAAAAATTTTAAGTAAATAAAGGAGTGATGCATAGCGAAGTATAGATTGCAACAGAGTTTTTTCTTGCTCTGTGCATTTTGAAGTGCTCATGGCTGCTGTATTTCTACTGCTCAATGCCCAGGCTTCTTTGCTAGCAAGCACAGGGGTTGTTTTCTGGGTTTCATTTTCAAACCATAATGAAACTGAAAAAGCAACAAGGGCTGGGTATAAGTGCAAATTATGAAGGCCATAAAATACTCCCAGCAGAGAGAATTACCTGTGGCAGAACTGACAGTTCACATCACTTGGTAAATACTTAGCACTACTGCTACAAAACAAACACTGGGATTAATCACAAGAAAAGTCTGCAGGTTGAAAACCTTGAATGAGCAACTGTAGAAGGAGTTTCAGAACTGCTTCAGTCTGTTGATGTATCTCACCATAAAATCTTTCCATATTCATATTTGTTTTTTGGCTGAAGAAGTTAAACAGTGGTCTGGCTGCTAGTACAAAGTGTTCTGTCTCCCTTCCCCTCCTGCCTTCCTGTATTGCCATGACTCCAAAGTGAGGGGAGGAGTCCAGAGACTGAGCAGAATCAAATGCAGGTGGGGATTGAGTGCTAACCAGCCAAGACAAACAGCGCTCCTGCTGTCTTCTATCTTTTTTTTTCTCCTTTTCTTTTCTTTTCTTTTTTTTTTTTATTTTTTCCTTCCTCTGAGCTGTCCTACATTTGAAGCTCTCAGCCTGTTTGTAGCTGCTGGTGCATGCAGTGATACCGATTGCTGTTGTGCTGCATCTCCCTCCCTCTTGCAGGCAAACACACACTCTTTTTTCTTTTACATTCTCTCCTCCCCCTCCACAAACCTTTTTTTTCCCCTAATGGTTCGGTTTTGAAAGAAAAAAAAAAAATAATGCAGAGAATAATAGATCTGTGCAAAAAGCCCGGTAACAAAGCCAGAAGAAACTTGGCCAGCTTTCAGCTTTGTTGCAGACTCAAGGCTCAGTCCAGGTGTGTGGAAAATTTTGTGACTGTTCTCAAGGCTGCTCAGCAAAACTGGGCCCTCTTGCACTCAGACTGGAGCTGATTTGTGGATTCACATGGCAACATGAGGAAAATCTGGGTCCCACGTGGTTTGTGGGTCAAATCTCAAACTGAAACGAGGGACACCCAGCCCTCAACCCACAAACCCAACCAAAGCAGATTTCCACAAAGGCTGTGTCCCACAGTACTGAATTTGGCAGATAGCTAAATTTCCCTGTAAGCATCAATTTTTAATTACAACAATCTGATTATTGATTTTTTTGGTCAGAAAATTATACTGAAATTTTTGCACCTGAAATGCAGTTAATGTCTTACGTCATCCATAGACATATGGTAAAAACATTAAACTGTAGCAGAAGAAACTAAAACTAATGTCATCTTCTGTTGGCTAATTTGTTCCTTTAGGCATCATTTTGCCACATGATCTTTCTCTTGGGCCCAGCTCTGCCCCTGCAAGGTCTGTCTTTCTGGTTATTGAGTTTAACCACACATTGCAGAAAGTAGTTTCACTGGGTCCCACCAGCAGTGGACACAGAATCACAGCTCCCAGCATGGTATGTGTGTGCCTGTATCAAATTCAACCCTGCAGTCACTTTTTATATCTTCTAATGTAAATACCAGGTAGTCTGCCAGGTATTCTCTAAGCCAGCACAAGGTGATTGCTCTTGGAGAGACTTGCCATTCTTCATTACATGGTTATTCTCCATCTCTTTGTTACCTCCCTAAATTTAAAACGTGTGTCATAAATTGTGAAAATGCAAAATCCATATTGGCACTTTCCTTGTTTCAGTGGCACAGGATGGAAGTAGAGTCATTCGGGCATGGTCTGTGAGTGGTGCCTGCCATCTGACATCCTGCCCACCCATCCTCTCCCTGCTCCCACTCAGACGAGCTCTGCATAGCTCCCTGCCAGCTCACTCTGGTATCCCGGCCACTCCCCAAACAAGATTAACTGAAGTTGAGGATCACCTTAGAGAAACAGAAGGCATTATCAGGTTGTTTTTTTTTTAACTCTGATCCTCAAAAAGCCTCACAGGCTTCCTTGTCATCAGCTAGATTAAAAAAAAGCCTTCTGCCATCATAATGTACTTGTTGAGAGGTGATAGAGGATTTAACTTCTGTGGGTGCAGAGGAAAGCTTTTGCCAGCACTGAATCAACACCCAGCTTCCACACCAGCAAGAAAATGCTCCCCCATAGCCAGCACCCACAATCTGCTCAACATTTCTTGCTAGGACTCAGATGCCAGCTGCCTTTTGGGCTGCAGGCAATTATGGAATATGCTCGTTCCTCCTCTTTTTCTCCTGGCTGCGTATCAATTTATAGATTAAAATCTGAATCTTTAACGTTTCACTCTATGAAAAGTTGTTCAATGCACAACCAGTCATTTTCTGCATTACTAGAGGTAACCAGAGGCTTTAAAAGTACACCCAATGTGGAGCACAGGGTGAATGCCCAGCCTGAAAGCTGCACTACATGTGTGGCAGCATCCTTACATGAAGAGAAGGGTCTTGCTGCCTTCTCACAAGTGCCAAGAATAGTCCTTTTTAAAAGAATTCAGGAATGTCTAGTGATAGGCTAATACGCTGCAAGGATTGCAACACTAACTGGCAAAATGTAGAAGAAAAAAAATACTATTAACTGAGAGCCAAAGATCTTTGTAAACTCTTGCTGTTGCTTTTGACACGCTGAGCGGAACGTTAGGATGGGCGGTTCAGTGTATAGCGACACGGAGACAATAAACTTCCCAGCAAGATGTGCTACCAGTACCCATAACTGGCTTTGGGTTTTGTTTCTTGTCATGGCCTGGGTTAATACAGTTGTTTTAAATCTTGTTTAAGTTTTTCTGCTTGCTCAGTTTAGGAGAATTTAACTTGTCAGGCTTTATTATAGTGAAGATCCTCTTTCCTGCTTCACGATTTACTGCAGTGGGATTGCAAAAGCCCTAGGGAGAAAGTCAATTAAATGAGCGATGAAAACACTCCTAAGGATATTAAGAATTTGGATTTTGTTTGCTTTCTGCTTTTAACAAAAACCTACTGTCAATTTGAGTGCTAAATTACTTGATATTGTTTGGTTTTTAAAAATTAATGGTTCTAGTGCAATGTAGGTCTTTCTGGTTGCCTTGGTGCTTTAGCTCAGAACAGGAATGCACTTTTGAAACAATCATCTGACAACCCTCATTTATTAAGGTTTTGTTTTAGTTGAGAGCAGTCTTGGAACATGGGAGGGTTATGAATGAAATCAAACTGTGCATATATGCTACAGGAGTGCACTTAGCACACTCCTGCCCCTAAGTGGCATTCCCTCCTTGGGTCTGGAGTTGAGCTGGTGTGGAGCAAACCCAGCTCCAGAGGGACGTGGGGAGGGATGATGGTGGCTCTGCCTCACCAGCAGCTCTACTGCAGAGATCTTCTTCACCTGCACTGCCTCACTTGCTGAGACAGAGACAACCCCTGGTTCTCAAATTCAGGAAACTCACTCTGAAGGGTAAGAGGGAGAGGGTGAGCATATCTGTGTCCTGTTTTGTCAGGTCACTGACCACACTGGGCCTCTAAACCAGTTCCACTCTGGGTTGGATGAGTCCAGGCCTTGGTGCCATCGTTCCTCAGGTCCCTATTTGCCCTGAGACATGAGAGAGGATGGATTGATCAGAAAAGAAATCCATCCAGCTGACAGTCCTGCCTGCAGCAGGAGCAGCATGGAACAGAGCAAGCCTACAGTGAAACATTTGAACTACATTTGAATTAATTAGAATATATGTAATTTTTCATGAGGTTCTGGAAAAGCCGTTGTTAAATGACCTCTACTGAAATTCTGATGTAAAAAAATAATTGTTGTCGTCCTGAGTAGAACATATGTATCGTGGAATACAATGGACATCCTTGCAGTTTGGAATTTGTGGCTTCACATCAGATTACAGTTCAGTTATTCCACATGAAAAATAATACCTTAATTTTAAAACAGTTGTTTTAACCTTTAAAAGATGGAGCCTTTGTGTACACACTTCTGCATCTGATGAGTATTTTTATGAATGCATGATGTAGAAAGGGTTAAAGTGCATTTGGCCTCTCCAGCGAACCTGGTATATGAGCAAAGCACAAGAAGGGAAAGTGTGCCTCAGCCTTTGTCCAGATGAGTTTATACAGTATTTAGGGTCTGCTGGAAGCAGGCATTTTCTCTAGTGCTCAGTGTCAAGTGTGTTTTAATGTAACTTTCTATCCAAAGCTGTTCTGATGTGAAGAAAAAAAAAAAAAAAAGCCCTTGGCACAGCATTTTGCTGCTGCCCTAGGACTGATTTTGTCCTTGCTGAGTACAGCAGCAATGACACCCATCTGTTCTGTGCTGGTGAACTCCTCCTGGTATCTTTGTAGGAAACATGCACAGAGTAGTTACGAAGCAATGAGTTGCACTGAAGTTGTTGGAGGCTCAGCAAGTGGTCACAGCTGTTTGTTTGCAGACAGGATTTGGACAAGTGGAAATATACTGACCTGTGATGTGAGACCTACTCCGAGCTCTGCAAGTTCTTTCTGTGTGACCTTGGGCAGATCCCTTCTCTGCTTTTTTCTCCCTCCTTTATCTGTCTTGTCTATTTAGTCTCTCAGGAAGCTCCCAAGAGCAGAGACTGTATCTTACTCTCTGTTTGTACAGTGCCTAACATAACAGGGCCCCAGGCTTCCTGAGGTCCCAAAGATGCTGTTGCAATGCAAGTTGTAAATGTTAAAGAGGTGTAAGAATCTGGCCCCGTGCACAATTGTCACCATCTGTTTTCCTATGACAAATTAGTAGTAGGAAAGCACACAGCTGAGTTTTTAGACCTGTGACCATTCCCAGGTCCTGCTCCTGGCTTTGGCATCACCATGCTTTGTAATAAGAGCTGTTTAAAAATTTTCCAGCAACATACTCTTGATTTTTCTTCCTTAGAGAGTTTCAAATTAGTTAAAACTGAAAATAAGGAGGAAGAAAAAAACTAAGAGCATGCCAGTTTTGACAAAGTTTTACTGGGAAGATGATTCAGGGGCTGAGATTGAAATTCCTGGAAAAACAGAAAGCAAGTGACCTCCTTTTCTCACCTCTTCTAGAAGAGCCAGTACTGTTCTCATGTGCTGGAGGAAGCTGCATTTGAAATCTCTGCTCCAGCAAAAGTTCTGCATAAAGACAAGCCTGTGCTACTAGGTGTTGTCACAGTGACTAGGGTCATCCCCTGGGGTGCCAAAAGGTTGGTTCTTTGTCAAGACTGCACAGAACACAGATGGAGGCTGGGCTTCTCCACTTCTTGATAATTTCCTCACCAGTAGACTCTGCTGTCCCAGGGAGGAGGGGGTTGAGATTCTCTCTGTGGCTTTACATTCACAGATTTGCAAGGTTTTGTGGTTGTTCTCAGCAGAAAGGAAAACAGAAAAAATATTTTATCACCTGAAACAGACAGGAAAGCCATTTGCTGCCCAGCTCCTTCTGAAAGTGGTGTAATTTCTTACTGTCCTTGTGTGTCCTCTAATAAGTGGGTATTCTGTTGCTTTTAAATAACTCCATCTTTTGTGATGTTTGAACAGTTATCACTTCTCCTTTGGGGCTCTTGCTTCCTCTGATCTGACTAAAGTGTGGAAAGGCAGCTGTATGAAGGTGCTTTGTGCCCTGGAGCTGGAGGCATCACACAGAGCAACCGTCAGGCAGCTTCCTCCAATCTCAGCTGCAGCAACAGCTATGGAACTGTTTGGTCCACAGATAATAATTGGATTTTGGTTGTGCTTCCTTCACACAGCACTTCCCTGTTGTGATATAATTAGCTATGCCAACTTTCTGCACCTCCTAGGACTCTCCTGGAGAAAGGGAGTCCTCCAGCTGGACAGGGAATGCAAGCAGCAAGCAAGCATACACTGCTGCTCCAGAATTTAATTGTGTCAGGATGGAATATTCTGAAATCTTATGAATTTGATTATTTCTTTACAATGGAAACTTTAAAATATACCCTGCTATAAGTTAAATTGTTCTTGGCTTCTCCTTAGTAATTCCCCATTATTTGTTGGAAATTATGTCATCCAAAAGACTGAAACAAACTGATCATGGGAAATCTGCATTTAGTCATAAAACTACCATGTTTGAGCTTTTGTCTGACATTCCAGGTGGGGCAATGACTGGTGATGGTGATTGTTGTGTTAATCAAACCACTGAATTACTACATTATTTCTATGCTTTTATTCCACTTTTCTTGGAAGAGGTTTCTTTGACAAGCAGGTGTTTCTTTTCAAGATCATAATCAGTGCGGAAACATAGGGTGGCTTGGAGCTGTCACATTTCCACCAAAAGTATTTCGTTACTGCTATGTTTATGTCTATGTCCACTAAATGAGATTTCTATAGATCATGAGACCCACTTAGTGTGTCCTTAACCCCATAATGATAGGAAATGGTGCTCTCGACTGCCAGACTGATCTCCCTCATGAGGATCATAATATTAAAATTTCCTTTCCAAAACCAAGAGCCATATGTTGCCACTTGGAACTGCTGTTGGTTGCTTGAATGAGTGAGTGCCCTGAATTTTATGACAACTGGAATGGCTACTACTAGGTTGAAATGAAACTTTTCAGCTTCAGGGGTTGCAGTCACAAAGGAGGTTAGTGTCTGGATGACATGGAGTGTGCTGGTGCAGAACTGAGCTTATATCCTAGCTTGAACCTGGCATTTCTTCAGGAGCTGAAGGAAGAGGATGTCGCATCTGTTCCTTCTTGCCTAGAGGAAAGCGTGCTTATTAACTGTATTTCTTCACTGAAAGGGCTGTCAAGGGTTGGAACATGCTGCCAAGGGAAGTGGTGGAGTCACCATCCCTGGAAATGTTCAAGAAATGACTGGATATGAGTGCCATAGTTCGGTTGATACAATGGCGTTTGATCAAAAGTCAGATTCAATGATCTTGAGGGCCTTTTCCAACCTTTCTGATTCTCCAAAAAGGCTCAAAACCTTAAGCTGCAATTATGCCCAAGTCACTTTGTTCACTGACTCTTGTAAGACGCAGTTTAATAGAATCTGTCACTACTGCCAATATTTGCACAGAGAGGAAAGAAAAAATGTATTCATGGGAGAAATTTATCTCCCTTTATTTGCATTATTATCAAACTGAGATATTTCAGGATGAGGCAAAGATGGGGGAGTTGTTTGTTTTGGGGGTTGATTTTTATCTCTCCAGGCTCAGGCAATTTTTTGAGCCTGCAGCTGTAACTCCAGGAAAAAAACAGGTGAAATGAAAAGTAAATTGTCAAGTAATGTAAAGATAACAGAGCACTGTTTTCCAGCCCCAAAGCAAGAGTCTTGAGAGGCAGATAAACAGGAATTAAGTCCTCCAAAATAAGTTATAGTGCCTGTCTGTTATGGTGTAATTGACTGTTGTTATATATTCATATGAGGTGTAGGAAAGTATTTAGTATGTTTTCTCCATTAAAAGAATTAATGATGCAGATCCCCATTTCCCAGTAATTAATTGCAACTCTTTCTGCTCTGGAATGTTTATAAGGCTTAACTGACATTCCAAGAAAGAAGGAGAAGCTTAGCACAAAATGTGACTGAATAAAAATCAGTTTTACCCAAGGGTTTTCTTTGGATTTTGATTTGTGACATGTAATGTGACAGATTTGGTAATGGTTTATTGCATAAAGCTGGTGCACTACTGACACAGCCTATTTGAATTCAGAAACTCAATTAACTTGTATTGGCTGACTGATTGTCAAATCCAACTTTTCACAGGTTCCAAAAAAACCCCCAGAAACCTCCCAAAGCTTCAAAAGAAAACCAGGTTTTGTTTAATCTCTGTAAATACGTAACCTTTAGACTTTTCCATCATGACTAGACACTAACTTTCGGAGCCCACTGTTAATATTGTATTTCTTCATGTATTTCAGGCCATTGGAGGGTTTTTTTCTCTTCCCCTCTCCTACTCCCAGTCTCTCTCACAGTCTAACATTCAAAGTGTCTACAACACCTAAAGTAAATATACTGTTGTTTTGTGCATGTCTTAGCTCTTACTCTGAGGGCCATGAACTCAGTAATGTGTTTGTCTTCTAACATAAAAGGATGGAAAAAGCTAAGAACTTGTATCATCTCTGAGGTGAGCTTTGTGGAGCCATGCCAGTGCTCTGCTAAACAGAGGCCTGTAATGCAAAAATGTATTCCTGCAGGTAATTTTGTGATTAGGGGGAAGACCAGAGATTGATGGATTATAGGTCTGACTCAAAATTCATTGAAGTCAAAGGAGTGATCTTCAATGATTCTAAAAAATGCTCTTTCTTTAAGTGTGAATTGGTGACAAGCCAAACTTGGGCTTGAACTCTCTCAGAATTTGGGAATCAATTGAGATACGATGTGGTTGAAGGGCCGTGAGTAACATATGACTCTACAGCCCTGAATTCAAGTCTCTGTGTTGTTCAGCTCTAAAGTTTGCTTTAGAGTCTCTGGTGTAAAGACCTGTGGTATTTTACAGTGCTAAGTCCTAATTTTACAGTAGGAATTTGTGGATGCATCACAATCAATTTCTTTCAGATGATAAAGGGATAGAAACTCAAACTGTCAGTAGGTTGGATTTTTTGGGTAGATAATTATGTGACTTGTCTGCATGAATGACCAGGTATTGTAAATAAGACACATAAAATAGCCTGTTCAAACTATGCTTTGCACTGTAAGTAGTCACACAGATTTTCAAATCTTCACTAACTGTTCCAGTGCTGATTTTCCATGTGAACTATAGTAGCCAGTGTGTCTGGAAACATGATCTTGTAAAAGGAACAGAGGTTACTTCAAGGTAATCTCCACTTTAAAACAAGTTCCACCACGCAAGAAGTTGCATAGCTTGTGCTGTAAGCCATTATATCAACCTTTTTTTAGATAAATTTGGGGTTACTGAGAGCGCAGCTTTACACTCTCGAATGCTGGGTCATTCAGAAGTAGGTTATTCTCCAATTTGGTCTTGGCAAATCAATCACTCTTGTTTATACAACTTTGCCAGTAATCTAGACAATTCATATAGCACTTCCCCAAAGGTGCTGAATTCTGTCAGATTCAGAACAAATTCATAATGTGCCAAGTAGAATCCACCACGTTTTTATCTGATGGATGAATCTTCCACTGTCCTCAAAAGTATGAGAACAAAATAATTTCCTGAAAGCATTCACTGTGCAACATTCAGAACTGTAGATTTGTTAATATATCTGTAACGTATGTAATACTTATTAATATGTATAAAATTAAGACATGCAACATCTCTGGCTGTTTTTGTTAAGAATTTGAGTATGTGGGGTGAGAAATGTTTCTTAGATTTGAAAAGTAAGACTTTATGGGGCAAGTCTCCATAACTTATGTGCTAGTTTGTAAAATTTGGATGGATGAAATTCGTTCTGCATTTCAAAAACATACTGTTTGGGGGTTTTAATAGCTATTTCATCTGTGGACCTTTCACAGTTAATTTGGTCTGACTGTTGGTGTTTTCTAAGTATAAAAAAGGATGCATTTTGTAATTTTTTAATAGAAAATAGATATGTCTTAAAACATTAAATACTTGCATCTGGGCAAAATATTTGTTAAAATGTGCCTTTAAAGGCCAATACTAATTCACTGTAATTTATTAATTCCAGTCTTTCTTATGGAGTATATTGTCCTGAGACACAAGTATAGATGATTTTAAAGCCTGTACCTAACCTGTCACAAAGCACAAGCTATGAAGAAGATGATGAAATCTTCTTCAGAGATTCAGATCTTTTACAACTGAGTTTTCAGGTTATTAGAGAGTGCCATTTCCTGTTAAAATCTAATTCATTAGGAAGAATCCATGGGTGATTCTTTCATGCTTTCATCTACCTTACTAATAGCCATCACAAACTGGATAAACTAATGGTGAAAATTTTATTTTTCTTTCTTCATCTTATTGTCAGTGCTAACATAAATCAGTTTCACTGTAAGGAGAAAAAAAAAGAGAAAAAGTAAATACAGCTGTAGTTGTAAACATTTGTAACATCAGTTATAGACATGTGATGCCAGAATTTGTAATCTTTAAAGTGTATGTTTTTATAGTACAGAAGTTAATACTGCAAAAC
The DNA here is from genome assembly GCA_024734555.1 of Trochalopteron elliotii. Taxonomy (NCBI): domain Eukaryota; kingdom Metazoa; phylum Chordata; class Aves; order Passeriformes; family Leiothrichidae; genus Trochalopteron; species Trochalopteron elliotii. Next base: position 1,651,605 of record JANPWX010000311.1, read on the forward strand.
TGAGTAACAGCATGGAAACTGATGTGACTTCTCTTCCACAATGTTAAAAGCATGCTCAGCCTATCCACTTCCAAGCAAGACAGAGTAACTTCTTCAAAAGCTTGATACCTTCACTGAAATGTTCTTATTTGTTGAATTTTGAGGACAGAGGTTATCACTGTTACACGTTTTACTCAGAGGAAATAATGTTTTGGAAATACCATTTTGTTTTCACAAACAAACCATATTAATTATTGTTCTTAATTAATATTAAGACTTATTTAGGCTGCTGCCATCCAAATTTCCATTATTGCAACATTCATTTATCTGATGATAAATGCACTAACTTCACCCTGTCTTGATTCACTGAGGTATCTGTTGCTGTCTCCAAGTTCCCAAGCCCTCAGTTTTGAGGTTTCATCATTCTCTTTGCATTCTTCTAATGCTTTTGCCATCATACTGAGTGTGTGGCCCTTAGATTAATTTTAAAGAACTTTCATGATCCTTCCTGTCTGTCACCTTGTCGGCTCATGGCTTACACCATGCTTTCTAGAGAAGCTCATTTGTACTTCATCCCATATACTATAATACATATATTTATATACATATACACATGCGAACATATACATGTGTATCTGCTCAGAGTGGGTCTCCATAAATATCTTAAAGATTTTCTGCTTTTTCAGATCCTTCTGTAAAGCTCATGCCAGGATAAAGTATTCATCATGCTGCCTATTGTGTCTTTCTTGTCCCCTCTTTGTTGTCACTCTATACTACTTGGACTAGAAGACACCTGAAGCAGGGTCTCTCTTTTCCCTTGTTCTCTTTCCTTTTTTAGTGTGGAGTCTAGCACGCATTAAATCCTGAGCAGATTAGTCTTTCCCGAAACTGATAATGAATACATAGTCCAAGCAGTTATAATAGTTGCTGTTGCTCATGCATGTGGTGTAAGTGTGTAAAGGACTTCTCCAGTGTACATTCACACCATATTTCCATACAGCACTTTCTCTGTGGCTTCTTCAGCTTCTCCAGGTTTACTGTTGTTGGGAACAGGCCTGCTAAAATAAGAGGTCATTGTAGTCACAAGGAACTAAGTTCAAAAGAGAGTTAAGTTAGATATTGACACATAGTCATACTTGTGAAATTAACATTTAGGAAAGTATTTGAAATCTAAAATATTTGTCACTGACAGCATCTTGTAGTTATTCACTTATGATTAAGAAGGGGTTTTCCTCTCTGTCTTTTAACTAAGATGAAAGTAAATTTACCTTTGGTGTGAGCTGTCGTGTGGAACCAGAACAACTTCTGAACCTGTCTCTCAGTCCTTTAGAAATTATATATCCTGTTGTATGTGCCTGTTACATTGCTTGATGTATGTACTCACTGCAAAGTTTTATGCCTATATGGGATTTTCAATTATTAATTTCAATTTCCTACTCTAAGAGTGGGGCTACTATTTAATTTCCATTTACTTCACTGGTATCTGGATTAGACCCTATCTGGATTATCACCCTATGAATGGTCAGTCAGGAGTGCTTTGATTAAAGGAAAAATAAATTTACTGTCAGGCAAGTTGAAGATCTAAGTAGAAGGGACAGCATGCTCGGGCTTGTACAAGGTTATTGCCTTCTGTATGGCTTAAGGAGAAGATTGGCTGGAGGCTATTACCTATCTGAATAACTCCCTTCATCATGTCTAGCCATTAGGTATGTGAGCAGGGAACTTACAGTGTTATTTTCCCCTCTCATATTTAGTTAATGCAAAAATTTACAAAGTGCTTGTTCACGACATGTAAGAATGTCCAAGGCAGTATTTGGTGTGAAATACATGGGCATTGTTTGGGGTGGTATATGGGGTGGTCTATGAGCCTCAGGACTCAGCTCCTGCATCTGTCACTTCTCTGCTCCTGGAGTCGCAGTATTTCCTGACTCTCTTGGCCCGTGCTATGATTAAACAGGAATCTGTTTGCTGATGGATTTCTATAGTTGTAAAACAAAGCAGGACACATCTCCAGAGAAGTGTGCAACGTGTCATAAATAAAGAGCAGTTTATTCACAATTTCTCCAGCAGATGATGAACCTATCAGGTGCAGGAGGGTTTTCAGAACAGGAAACTTCTGTGAAGGACAGAAGCTAGTTTGGGATCAGTGATTTATCATTGCATGTTGTGTAAAAACAGCAGCATGCTGACACATCTGCAGAGCCCGATATACAAAGCTGTTGAACAATTTTTCCCAGAAAACCTAAGAATAAGAAAATATTGATCTGTAGTTGAGTTCTGCTTGCCTCTGACTCATATCTAGGTAAGCAAGGAATCTGCTGGCCCAAGAGATGTTGCAGGAGGGAGGTCTGGTCAGAAGCCAGGACCCTGGGCTTCATGTGGAAACAAAAGCAATCTCCCCCGCCCTCAAGGAATGTTTGTCAGCTGCATGGTGTCGTATCTGCTCGTTGGATCAGCATAAAGGGATAGGGACATTAATCCTCTCCCATATTCGTTACAGAAGTTGTGAACAGGAAGCTGCTATCAGCAGCAGTACAAACTGATGCATTCCTTTGGCTCCAGCTGAACGTGAGCCAGCCATGTGCACTCCCAGCCCAAAAAGCCAATTGTATCCTGGGCTGCATCCAAAGCGCTGTGGGCAGCAGGGCAAGGGAAGGGATTTTGCCCCTCTACTCTGTTCTACTGAGACCCCGCTGGAGCACTGCATCCAGTTCTGGGGTCCCCAGCCCAGAAAGGATGTCAACCTCCTGCAGCAACTGCAGAGGAGTCCACCAAGATGATTAAAGGGATGGAGCACCTCTCCTGTGAGGAAAGGCTGAAAGAGTTGGGATTTCTTAGCCTGGAAAAGAGAAGGCTCCAGGGAGACCTAATTATGGCCTTCTAGGACCTGAAAGGAGCCTGCAAGATAGGGGGGAGCTATTTACAAGGGCATGTAGACACAAGACAAGGGGGAGTTGCTTCAGACTGAAAGAGAGGAGGTTTAGATCAGATATTGGGGAGAAATTGTTTACTGTGAGACACTGGCACAGGTTGCCCAGAGAAGCTGTGGATGCCCCATCCCTGGAAGTGTTCAGGGTCAGGCTGGATGGGGCTCTGAGCAGCCTGGTCTAGTGGAAGGTTCCCTGCCCAAGGCAAGGGGCTGGAACTGGATGACCTTTAATGTCACTTCCAACCAAACCCATTCTATGATTCTGTGATCAGTGCCAAAGGTCCTTGTTACTGTATCTGTTGGTGGAGAAAGGTCTGTGTGCATCAGATGCCCAAAAAAAGCCCCTGAAGTTGTATGTGGTTGTTCCTTAAAGCCATGAAATTTTTTCTGGGTTTTGGATGGGTTTTTTAATGATTTGAGAAAGTAAAAAAAAACAAAAAAAAAAAAAAAACAAAAAAAAAACAAATGGCACCTAAGAATTGTTAGTAATTTTGAAGAAAATGAAAGTAAAAGCTTTTCAAAAGGAGTGTGTGAATTTCCAGATGGCCCCACACTATTGGGACATACATTTTGTAAAGGAAAAATGTGTGAAGTTTCTTCATTATGTGGTAAATAATTTTGTCTATGAGGTCCTATCTCAGCCTGCCTATTTTTCTTTAAATCACTAATCCACAGAAGTAACTGATCAATTTGATTAGGATTGGTGAGAGATATATTTTCTAGGTATGTTTTCCTCTCTACCACATGAAGAATGCTGAAGATTACCTCATACATGATTTTAACCATGTAGAAGTGCAAACCTCTGTCCTTGAGATAAAGAGCAGAGAGGATCTGAACATATTCTTCTTTCACCTCACCAGAGAGACAGAGTAACACACACACACACACACACACACACACACACACACACAGAGTAAATTTCAGTTTTAGACAGTGCAACCTGGCAGAGGCACAGTAAAATGATGAAGCTCATTGCATAAACAGCTTATGCTTATTATTGACTGCACATTCATTTAAACTGGAAAATTCCCTTTTTCCCCAAGCTAACTGTAGTTTTCCTCTGATTTTTTTTTTGTTTTTTGGGGTTTTTTTTCCTCTTCTGGTATGTTTTAAAGAGAAAAGAAACCTGATGTAACAGAGTTTCCTAGCATAGCAGGATCCAGATTAACAGCATGGGTACCTTGGAGATTAGGTATGTTTTTTTTTTCTTGGAAAAATACCTGAAGTAGTGTAGGAACAGATTCAGGGATTGTTATTGAAAGGATTAAGTCCAGCTTGTTTCTAGAACAAACTTGAACAGAGACCAATCTATTTTGTTCATCTTTCATAAAAAGATTAAGCAGACTGCTTTATTCTGCATTACAGTAGTCACACATTAAAAAATTCTTTCCAAAGCAAAGGCAACTTTTTTATTCTATTAAAAAAAATTGAAAAATTTGTAGCAGGAATGGACAGGAACTGCTACGTTCCTGGGCTAATCCAGTGTGAACACATTGCTCTGCTGTCTGAAGGCGGTTGGCAACTTTTTGGCAGGAATATTATTTATTTAATTAATTAGTGTGAAAAGAACAGTTTGGCTTGTTTTCCCGCTCTCTTGACAATCAAGAGCTTTTCCCTGCTGGATGCTCCATTGCTTCTTACATACCACTTTTGCAACCTACTTTAAGCTAATGCACGATGTCTTTCCTTCAATTTTGTGAACCAAGTTAAATCATGAGTAAACTAACTCTCTCTGACCGTCAGATGCTTTAGCAGATCCCATGGTTTTATTGCAAAGCCATTAAGAGACCTTTTTTTTTCTTTTCTTTTTTTTTTTTTTTTTTTTTTTTTACTTAAACCTTCCCTGGACTGGGTTCTGGCCAGAGGCAGTTTCCCCAGCTCATAAGTTTCATACTTTGCATGGAAGAGAGCCTCCAAATAAGCACCGGCCGTCCCCTCTGGGAGCCCCACAGTCCATCAGTTTTGAACACAACAGCCTGATCAGCAGAGATTGTCAGCTACACTGGGACACTCCATCAATTTAATGTGGAGACAGAAGCCCCCTTGGGAGTACCTGGTGGTGGTGTGGGGGAGAATTACAGAGACCAGGTTTCTGTTGGGCTTGATGATCTTAGTGGTCATCTTCCAACCCAAATGGTTCTATGATTCTATGAAACGTAGGAAAAAAAAAAAGTGTAGTGAATGTATTCCTGCAAGGGAGGGTCTTTTCTTCAAGGCTTATCTCATTCCTAATGGGCACCAGAAGCAGAGGGGAGTGCTCAGAAGGTAGGCACAGCAAGCAGAAGGAAATCATTATGTTGGATTTTTTTCTTATCAGTTCTGCAACTTAAAACTACCCTGAAGAGACGTGTTTCGACAGAGCTCTTCACACTTCCAAACAAAAGAGCTTTTCTCTCTTCCTGCCCCCCCCCCCAGCCTCCCCCTAGTTTGGATGTACGGCTGGAGAAAAATGATTGCAGGCATTGTCTGGCAACAACAACCGCAGAGTCTCTTCTGGAAACGTGTTGGGTCAGGTTCATGAGCGCGCGCAGAAGGAGAGAGAGAAAGGCGGGGGGAAGGTCTCCCTGGCCAGATAAATAACTTACTTTTGGAAGATGCTTCACCAGTGTTCCTGCTGTTCTGTAGCAGCCTCAGCCAAGATCCAACTATGTCAGTTGTTTAGTCATTGGTAGTGGGAGAGGTGATATGCTAACAAAAGTATGCAGTAACAAGCATTCAAAATGTGATGTTTTATTAGTTTTTCAGTAAATACAGGGAGATGCTAATAACTAATTTCTGTTCTTAATGTAATTCACGTTGTGAACATGAAAATGAACAGAGGAATAATTTCTCAGAGTCTGGATCTTTTCACTGACCCTGTGCATGTTTGCATTCAAACAAAAGAAACTAAATTTCTGCCTGTGCGTGGCTGAAAAAAAAATATCTGTAGTCTTGTCTGGGTAATGTGACAAAAGGGTTTAATGTAACCTAAGGAAATAATTTGAGTATAAAATGGGGAGCTGATTAGAGAAGTAAAATAATCAGATGTTAAAAGGAGCAAATACAGGAGAGTGTAACGGCTAAAAGCCCAGGAGTGGGAATCAGGCCAGCTGGGGTTCTGCTTCCATTCAAGCATGCTGTGCAACTCTGAGTAAGTCAATAAACCTTGCAGTGCTTCAGCTCGACCATCTGTAGAATGGAAATAATAAAAATATTATTCCCTGTCTCCCCAAACTGCAGTGAGGCATTGAGATGAGTATTGAGTCAGAGTGCTGTGAGTTGAGAAAAGACAGATTTAAACTTTCCCAAAGTTCAGAAGTTTGCATCCCCTTCATTTCTATTTGGGAGGCTCAACTCCACTTCTGCAATTGTAAATCTGTTCTCCCAGCTCTGTAGCTGCTTGGAGTCTGTTTGCCTTGTGTGAAGATGCATTTGTGTCCACAACAGTGTCACTGTGAGTCAGAGAGTTGTGTTACACTTTGGGAGCTGTGGCAACAGGAAGAACGTGCACAGTTAGGGATGAAAAATGGAACAGAAACCATGGGACTAGTAGTTAAATTCTTTACATACTTCAGAGCTCTCTCTCTCAAACAATCCACTCAAGACCCAAATCTCATGAGCCCATGCTGTATACTTTTAATTATGACAGCATCTTTCTTCTTTGGGTTGTTTTGCAGCTGTGAGATGGAGTGTGCTCTAGAGCCCAGGCATCACCAAGACATATCTTTGTGCTTGTCCCCCTGCTCCCTGAGAAATGGGATGAGGAATGTTCTCAGTGCACGTATTTGCTCGCAGCCATAAGTCTTGGTTAGGGCTAAAGCGTGTGCAGCAAAGGGACAGTTGGGACACATGAAATACTATACAAGTGAGCCTTACTAAATTAGCTTTGAGTTGTTTCTAGCTATAAATTGTTTTTCCTCTTAAATTTCATCTCTGATTCTGGGTCGTAGCTGGAAACAGAAGTGCTGAAATACAAATCCAGGCTTCCTGGTGTATTTAGCTCAATGTTGGAGTCTCCAGAGGTTGAGATAAGTTCCAGAGATTATTCCAATGGTTTGTTTGCTCGTTGAAAGTAATTTCCAGATCTCTGAGTAGTTCAGAAGGTGAAACAATCAATTAAATACACTCATGTGCATACTCACATGCACAGAATATCCCCAAGGTGGTTAATGGGGCAAAATGTTTAAAAGGCACCAGGAGCCCGGTTGAGGAAAGCTGCAAAAACCGCAGCAGTGTGGACATCCAGTCTCTTCAGAGGCTGCAACTGGAATGTCCCACATCTTTTGTGTGTTACATGCAAGCCAAATAACAAGCAAAAGAGCAGCACAATTATTTCATCAGAGTAAAATGTACATTTTCTGTAATATAAATTCTTTCATTTTGCACTCCAAAGGAATTGTAAAAATAAATATACACATGCAAAATATTTTCCTTTTTCCTGTGTTCGGTTGGCAGTGGGGTTTTTTTTTCACATAAACCTCACTAAAAGTCAGCCATATGGGAAGGGCTTACAGTGTGTTGTAAACATCAGGTTCAAATCAAGGCTAAACCAGTGCTCTTGCTCCAGCCAAAGCCACAGGGTGCTTCAAACTCCCATCTATTGCAATATTGGAAACAAACTACTGTGCAGTAAATTGTGAAGACTATTTTTTCATGTTGCTACTCTTATATGAATTCATTTTCTTTCAGCTATGAACTTGGGTGAAAAATGTGAGACAAAACAAAAGGAGGAAGGAAAAACTTTTTCAGTTACAGGATAAACTTTTTCATGTTCTTAAGTTCACGTGGCAAACTAATAACTTGAGAAGATCATTTATTTACATGCCCTAAAATTCTTTACTTCTTGATGTATATTTTATTTATGTTTGACAACATGGCAGCTGAGTCCTGAAAATCAGCTTGGCTTAGATACTACAAAGCAATTTTATAGTTCTGAAGTGACTTTGAAAAAAATTCTGCCTTTTTTCTAGTTCTATGAGTTTTAATCCTGGTCTATACATGCAGATTCTGTAACAGTCAGTAGAAATTTTGGGAATTCTCTGTGTATTTAGTTTCCCATGAAGTTCTGAAAGCAGAGTTTTTCCTTTCTTATCTTGCTGTCAAATGATTAAATATCTTTGTTCAAGTTTTTAAGGCAGTAGGAGTTTTAACACCTAATGATCTGTGTGCCAGTGAAATTGGGAAATATTAAGGCTCATGGTTTACTCAAAGACATTAACTTTTTTGCTTTAGATTGACAAGACTTAACTATCATCTCATTGACTGTTTTTCAGTGTATGTCTCTGTCACTGACAGAGCTCCATGCATCCTGTGTATTACAGTGGCAGGACTCCAAGGCAGTATTTGGCTATCAGTTTATTCACTAGATTTTTCATTTAAAATCCCTCTTGAGCTTTTCAGTATGGCTCAAATAAATTATTAGTTGGCTTAGAGTGCTGGCTGTAAATGTTTGGGCCTTTATTTGAGCATTAAAAAAGGCCTGGGAACTATTTCAGGGAAAGTATTATTAACAAATTCTGCATGATAAAAATCTACTATTTGTTTTGGTTTCCAACCAGGATTTTTCATTTTGGGGAAAAGGCAGGGAGGAGGTTGGTGGCAAGGAGAGCCATTCTTATCAGAAAGCGGTTTCATAATTACACAGAGTAGAGGGCCTGTCTAGAAAACAGGATTTTAAAACTGATACAGAAATCTTTATAGCCAAAGAGGGAGATTCCTATGCATGGTTGAGGAGGATGTTCAGCAGCCAGGTCAGCAACCTGGTACAAGAGTCCTGCTGGAAGCAGAGGTTAAGGTTTCATTAAGAAAGCATTTCAGACAGTTAGAAGGCACACCCTGACTTCCAGGAAATAGGTATTATCCTTATTGATTCTTTGAATCCAAGTCAAGGTGCAAGTATTCCTGGGAAGTGCCCAGAACGTGCTGGAACATGAGCAAGGTTCCTTCAAAGGGCAATGCCCCTCTGTGTTTTCCAGAATTACCCTGTGCAAGTGATCTACCATGCAGTGGTCCTCAACATCTTCCTTGCCTATGTTAAATTCCTTTTACATGGTGTTTCTGGTGGTACATTGGTCTTGTCAGGAGTGGTTGAGAGTCTCCCTTGGTATTGCCAGGTGTGTCATGGAGTGTGGAGCTCATCTGTGCAGCCTGCAGATCTCTCTGCATTCCTTCTTTAGCAGGGAAATCCTACATAAACCCGAGTTTCTTACCATCCTCAAGAGGGAACCAGGGCTAAGATTTTTGATCCATGTCCCATAAAACCACATGACCAGCTCTTAGTGTTTTCTTTTCCCTCTGTATTTTCCCTGGTAATCAGATCAATGTGTACAAGAACTGCCTTAGCAAATTGGGCTATAGGGTCAAGATGGTTTCTTGTATCACTGAAACTGAGTAAGATCAGAGATTAATGGAAAATTTTCACCTCTTATCACTGGTTGGATTTATATTTTCCATCAGTTTCTACAACTAAAAGTCTTGGAGAGACTTTTTTTAGTCAAAATTTGAAAATGTAGACTAGCACTGACACTAATTGACTGTGCAGATTGAAGCACCTCCAGGGCCAGCCCTGACCTGAATGCTCCTGGGAGTAATCATGAAATGTGTTGTTGATAAAAATTAATTGTTCTTGACTGTGCTTCTGCTGCTTTTAAAGTCAATGGCAAATGTCTGGCTAGCTTTAGAGGACCTCCATCCCATTGTATTTTCACACAGTGATCCCAAAACACAGTCTGCATGTCAGACTCCCAGGTAGACATGCTACCTATTCAACTTGAGCAAAGCTGGAGATCAAAAGGTGTACTTCAACCATCCAAAAACCATTCAATGGTTTTTGGCAATCTTGCTACTCTGCAGCATTAGCAGTTGCAGTTCTGTACAGGGAAAACCAATTTGTTTCCCCAAGGATATCTGCTGGAAAGAGCTAGTTAGAGACACTTGGAGTAACAGGAAATTCTGCAGTTTTGTAAATTATTTTCAGATTGATAGCCCTTGTGGCAGCTGGTTCTTCAGAAGCCTCTCCTAAGTGCTTCCCCAGCATGCAGGTACTTGGGGCAACATCTCAGGAGGAAAAGCTGGTGGCAAGTAAGGACTGAGAAATGGACGGGCTTTGTCATGAAGAGGGGATGTTATTTAAATAGTAAGAAGTCTTAAACACCTTATTTTACTTAGAGGTGGCAAAAATCAGCCTTTTTGGGAAAAGAAGTTCCATTTAGCAACCTCTGTGTTGTCTTATGTGAAGAAGACTACTTGAATAATGTTTTCCATCAAACCTTCTTGGAATCATTGATTTAGACTGCTTCATTGTGGTCAGCATTTTAATCCAAGGGCATTGAAAGGCTGTACTTAATCTGCTTTGTTGTCTTTTTATTCCTTTCAGGCTCTTTGGAATAGTGAGAGAGTTTTTAATGAAACATTTCAGTACTGTTAACATTCATTATTAAGCTAAAGTCATTTATGTGTTTCCAAATTAAAATGGTTTGCCAGCTCCACTCCTTGAAATATCTCAATGTTTTTAGAGGCTAAAAAATTGTGATATGCCATAATTTCCCATACAACACAAATTCTCTTTTCTGACCCAGGCATGTAATGGCAGCCCTTTTTTCTGTAAAAGTAACCAAAAGTGGGGTACTGAAGCCAAGCAGTGAAGCAGTTTGTCTTCCAATAACTGTATTTTGGGGTTTATTATGCATACACACCTCTTGTTTTTGGCCGTCAGGAGTGCTTCAGATCCTTACCAAAACGTTGTAAGACATTGCCCACTATAAGACTTCATTTTAATTGTGTGCATATTTAACCACCTGACCTGAAGTTTTCCATTTTGGGCATCTCAGACAAAAAATTATAGGAATGTTTCAGCTGAAAGCTTCAGCTATTCCAAGCAAAAGAATATCATTTTCTGCATATTATTGTAGATATTTTTAAGCCCAGCAAGTGTTTTGTGATGCTCTCCTATATCCATATTTTGGAATGAAGATTTGAAATTCATCTAGAAGTGGAATCCCAGGTACATTTATTCTTTCTATTAAAAAATACCCCCCCAAAAATGACTAACCAACAACAAAACAAAACCTTGTCTTTTTATTTGACCAAAGTAAGAGCATCTAAAATCACACATTCTTAGGGCAAGGGGGGCAGCACATGAGGAGATGCTGATCACCTCTCTCTGGCCACTAGTGTCAAAACACAAGGAAAAGGAATGAAGCTGCATCAGGGGAAGTTCAAATGGGACATCAGGAAAAGGTTTTTCACTCAAGGGGTGGTTGGGCACTGGAACAGCCTCCCCAGCTAAATGGTCACAGCATAAGCCTGGCAAAACTCTTCTGAAGACAAAGTAATGCAACACTAAAACATGCATAACTACTCTTTCTTTCCTTTCTTTTTATTTAGTAAGAATGTGTGAGCTGCAGCTCAGATGTTTAGAGAAATCACTTAAGTGATTATTTACTTTTTCCCTGAAGCATGGCACAGTTTGTTGTTTCTGTGGCTGCTTGCACAGATGACTCTGCAGAGAAACAGCAGAATCCAGGCTTCCTTCACCAAATAAAAAATTAAACTATGGGACTTTATTTCCTAAGCTGGATTTTTCTATTCCTTCAAGTGGTAAGTTCCTCAATAACTACTGCTATATGAGCATTTATATTCTTGCAAGAGGTTAGAGGGCTGCTGTTCCCCTCCTGTGCTTGAAGCCTGTGTGCCCAGAGGCTGAACGCAGCTCTGAGATCTCAGCTTATAAACACAGGTTGGAGTAGGCTTGGAGTAAGTAAAGGGTTAATGAAGGAAGATGAAGTTGATTTGAACTGAAAAACATTGGTTCAGTTCCTAGGTTTAGCCCCAGATATTTTATGTGTGAGCACAGGAAAAACATTTAATCCCTCCATATCTCCGTTGCATATGTATAAAACAGGAATGAAAATCTGATCTTTGTCCCACCCCTTGTTTTTATCTCATCTCTTTAGATCATGCATTTTTCAAGGCAAGGGCTGTTTCTCTGCATGTGTGTGGACCTCAGGCAAGGCTCCTAAAGTGTTATTAGTGTGTAGTAGAAATAGTAATAACAACAACAACAACAACAACGTATGGAGTTCAAATTCTGACAGACAGCACAGACCCATTACACATTCAGGAGAATGAAACACAGTCAAGCCCAAAACAGCAATTTTCATCTGAGACCAAATTTAACAGTTTGGCAGGGCAACCAAATTTGGTGTTATGTAAGCTGGGCTTTGCAAATTCAAACCCTGGGTTTATTTATGTTTTGGGGAGTTTTCCTTCCATTTCCATACGGTTCAGTCTGCAGTTGGCACTGTTTTAGGGCTGGCTGGCTGTGGGTTCTACCCTGCTGCAAACGACGTTTGGAAATCTGAAAAGAAGGTTTCTTTAATTAACTGAAAACCAGAGCCCATAGTCTACTTGATATGAAAAATAGACCAAATTATAGTGGTATTCATAGCCTGCTGGAATGGTTGGTTGTTTTGGAAAAAAATTGTTTTTAAAGGAGGCTTGCCAAGAAACTGTTCTGTCAGGAAATGATAAATGGCAGTTCGGAGACTTGAGTGGCCTGTGCTGTATGTATGTGCCTTGGTAACTGCTGACTCAATCCTGTGTGCTCCTGATGGCTCCCACATTCACAGCAAGGGAATTTACAGTCCTGATTCACAAACTCATTACTGTCCTGCAGCTCAGGACTTTTACACATGGCCTCAGGATTGTTTTATCTGAAAACAATGCAAACACATTTCTTTAAATTACACTTCAGATAACCTTTTGGTTTTCATTACTTTTACAGTGTATGCTAGAAACCTTGCAATTTCTTTTCCAAAACTATAGTTTGTCTGAATATTCCCTGCCAAGTTTAGTGTTTTCTGTTCAAGTTGGATTTTTTTTTAATAGTATGTTTTTTATGAAGCTGTGAAGTTTTAAGAAATTTAAATAACAGAACAGCAAAGGCTTGGCTGGAATTTGCATGACAGGGTTGGGTTTTAAAAAGTGAAAGAAAAGACTGTCTCTGTGCACTGAAGAAAGGTCTGCTGTACACAATGCACCATTTAGTCGCAGGAGTTCTTTGCAGTGACATGTGTCATTTACTAGATTCTATTACTGTAGGGGATATGTTGCATGCAAGTGGACAAACCTTTGGAGTGTGCTCTTCTGAGTGCTAACTGTGATCCATCTTTTCAGGGCATTTATATTACCTTAATCCCATTGACATCAATAAGTTTACTCCTCATTTACTCTGGAATGAAAGAGGAGTGAACTGGGACTATTGTACATTTAGGCGACATTGTTGCAAAACATGTCCCCTTCCTGAGTCAGCGGAGGGAGAGAGAGAGGTTCATGCAGTACACAGAGCTCAAGGCATTATTGTTTTTCTAACGTTGCCTAATGAATCTGGCTGAAAAGGGTCACACAAATGGTAGAAAAAAATTTGCATCTACATGTCCATGAAAATTTATGCTGTGTGCTTGCAAAGATGAAGTACAGATTAAAGAGTTTGGAGATAATTTGATAGAAAATATATTGATTCATTCCCTTTAGCTTGAATGTTAGAGTTCCTAGGCACCTTAGGAAGAATTTGTGTATTTGGTCATTTGCATCCTTGAAAACCTTTTTAGCATTCACATAGGAGGCAGTTGTGAAAATGCCAAATACTTCAAGGACCTCTTCTCTGCCCTGGCTCCATTATTTTTCTGCCCTGGCTCCTGTTCTTTGCTATTTGTGAGCAAATCCTGCCTCTGCTTCCCTTTTATTTACCCCATATTTGGCACTGGGGCATAGAGCAGCTGCAAAAAGCTGGATGGAGAGCTCTCCCCACACCCTCAGTGGTCCTTGCCTTTGGCAGATGCTGTGACTTGTATACTGAGGGCAGCATGACACCTTGGGGTGTGCTTAATTGAAGGCAGCACCTGCCTAAAGTAACCTTCTGCTCTGTGATTTCCCAGTGACAAACCTGCTGACAGCTTTTGCATGCAGTGATTAGGAGAAGAGTAATGTGAAATGCATGTATCTCTGCCCCCTACAGCCACTTGGATGCTGGTTTTCACATAATATGCCATTGATTCTGAAAGTTTTGCATATTGAGCTAAGGGAAGTACCACACTGATTAGCATCAGTGTGAACAGGGACTCTGGGAAGAACTGAACATGACTTCATGGGGAACTAAATTAGTGAAAGAAATGAATGCTGACCTTGGAACTTGAGTTCCAGCATAACTGTAGGTGCATAAATAGCACATGTGAATCACAAAGTGAGTAAAATTAAATTATGCCACATTTCTCACATGCTTACAAGTTTTGCTGGGTCAGGTATTGGTATACAATGAGAGATGGGAAAAAATGTTATTAACATGAAAGTCAGAAAAATCACAGAATCACTACAAAATAGTGCTAAACTTATGATTTCAACATCAGTTTCTGATTACTCTCTTCATTTTCTTTATTCATTCCAATATTCTGTGTCCAGCAATGGGGTATGCCAGTCTTTCACCTTTAGAGACTTCAGAGTGTGAGTCTGTTTCCAGGGTTGCCTAGTTTTGCAGCACTGGAATGACTGCTCCAGAAATATAATGATGTCTGTCTCCTGGGGTGGCTGATTTAAAACCTTTGCCATGAGCAGTGACCCCCGAGTGAGTGAAGTGCGTAATTAGTACAGGTGTTCACTGTACTAACAAAAGCATTGGTAGGCTCGGGGACAGTCTGCAAAGATTGAGTTAATGTCATTTTCCACACAGGGCAAGCTGCTTTGTCCAGCGGGGACATACAAGCCCTAAATTAACTGTAGAATTATAAACAGACCATAATTACAATACATAAGGAGAGAAACCTCGTTTTGACCTCTTGTATTGTGCTTTCACTTGTATTGTGCAAAGTTACAGACTATGTGTTTCACTTCTATCCAAATACATGGATCTTCCTCAGTGAAAAGCTCACCAGGAGTCAAGGGCACTCAGAGAGTAAGGGAAGTGTGGAGCATTTTGCAGCAATGCATTGCAAACAAGCTTGACAGCATTTCCTCTGTGTGAAATATTCCTCTAGAAATGGTTCCCTGGAAAATGGCACTTATTTCTATGTGTCAGTTGCATTGGAGAAACGCTGTGATTTAAGAAAACTTATGCTTTAGCCAGAGGCTTATTTTGCTATTGTACTAGCTGCTCTGTTGTGCAGCATCAGGGGGAAAAAACACAAAGAATCGAGATAAAATTATATTTGTGATGATGTGTCTGTGTGTCTGCACATCATCTGCAGGCTGTGGATTTATTAGTTTTTGAGTCAGTAGAAATGTTGTATAAATAATGCATATCAGAGCTGGTCACACATGGTCTACTCACTTGCACATGTACACTGTGAGTACTCCCTGAGCCAGAGAGGAGTAAGTGCAACCAGACCTTCTCTGTCCTCTATGAAAATCAGCTTTTAAAAGGCAGTGTCAGACACTTGTGTCATCATGACAGTCCATGTCCCTTCTAGGAAGATGCACTGGTGTGGTTATTGTGGGGGTTTCAGGCAGTGTGGGTGCCGTTCCTGGCTCAGACGTTGTTTTCTGCAGAACCTGAGGCAAGTCATTTCACTTTCTGTTGTTTCCATTTCCTCAGCCGTGAGTACTGAGTATGAGAAACATTTTGAGGCTTGGAGGTCAAAAATGAAAACAGAAGCACTTAGTCATGTTTATAATTTTTGTTATTCCCACTGCTGTTCTGGATTTATCTTAAAACTTAGGTATAACTTGAAAAGTTTATTTCTTGGTGGCCTTGGTATTTTTCAAGTAAATGAAATGGGGTTCTGAACGACCTGGTCTAGTGGAAGGTGTCTCTGCCCATGGCAGGGGTGTTGGAACTATAAGATGATATTTAGGGTCCCTTCCAACCCAAGACATTCTATGATTCCGTGAAAATATAAATCAACAGTTCAGGTACTATGAGCAGAAGCATCTTACACCCTAAAGGAGCTGTGATGTTTGAGTCTGAAGTAAAGCCCTTTTACATTTTAGAGCAGATATGTCAGGGTAATAGTAAAGCTATTAGTCAAATCACATAAAGCCATCCATAAAAACAGATGACAAAATCTTTATTAATTCTGAATTATGTTAGCATTTTAATCTGTAAAGACCTTAGTAGGTACTATGTGACAACTTTTTTCCAAAGGTTGCATGATTAGGGGTGAATTAATTTCTCCTGGGTAGCTGATTACTCTCTCTGTTGGACCGGGGCAAAAATACTACTTAACAAAAGAGATTAGCAGAAAAAAAGAAAACAAATTACTTCAGAGTAACCTCTTTCACTCATTCAAGGAAAATATGCAAAGATAAAATAGGAAAGGCCTGCAGCTAAGCCAGCTTGTGTGTTGATACCCAGATCTTCCAAGTAAAGCATGGTCTGGCCCCTGTGAACACCAGTGATCAATCTCCAGGAGGAGCAGGCTGCAGCTTGCTTCAGACATAGAGTGCTGTTTCTCTGGTGTTCCCTTTCTGGAGTGCCACTGTCAATGAAGTCTCCCTGGCAGATGCCCAAGACCAGCTTAGTCCCTCTGTGGAGGACCACTCTGTATGTTGTGTCTCTCATGCCTTGCAGCTACTGAAGATCCTGTAGAGCCCTTTGGCTGGCTCTCAGACAGGATTCAGTACTTTCTTTCTGCCACCATGGTGCTTTCCCCTACTTTCATTGTATTACTGCTTTTTGCTCCTGTCTGTAAACGCTGAGGAGTGTTACCCTGTGCTCTGAAACAGATGCTGCCTCCCATCACTGAGAAGCTACATTTTGTTACTGATTTAACAGGGGTTAGTGCAGCCCTCGATGGCAGGGGCTGGGTGGGAGAGAGCCAGCCACGTGTTCATACTCTGCCTTTGTGCAATTGATAACAGTTCTGGTTGGATGTGGAAATGGAGAAGGGAAACGTCACAAAGCTTTATGTTCAAGACTGTCACCACCTCTGCCTGAAGAGTCTTCCAGCATTTCATCATGTCTAGACTGTATGTGCTGTGTGATATTGTGTAGTAGCCTCCTCTATCATAATATAATATTACAAAGCCCAAAGCCCTTTTTAGTTTTGAACAGTAAATGGTCATCATTACCTTCAGAATGAACAATTCCAGCTACTGCCTAAGGACCAGAAGAATAAAGGTGGATGCACATCTAACATCTGGAGCTGGGCAGATCATTTATTCTTCATGCCTGTCATAATGATTAATCAGCAAGCAAAGACTGTGAGCCTTTTGCTTCCACCATGGAGCAGTGGCTTATGCTGCCAAGTGATCCACTTTTGAGTCATGGTTTACCAGTCCAAACAAATGCCCAGTCTGGCTGTATTCCTAGAAGTTACTGACAGAAAAATGCTCTAAGGATTCTTTTGTTATCTTTGTCATCCATTAAATTTTTCAACCATTTTATTTTATCAGGAATGTTTGCTTTCTTCTGAAGGCATTATAGCTTAAAATGTTAGGGTAAAGAGCTTTGATATTTTAACTGACTCAAAACCAGAGGGAAACCTGCAATGGGAGCAATTGGGAAAGTTAACCCATGCAGAACTTGTTACCAGTAGCAGCATTTTCAAAATGTATGAAGCCTCCAAAGTGTTGGGAAATTGGCTTAACACCATAAGATCATATTTAAGGAGTACGGGAAAAAGGGAACAGATATGAGTCTTTAAAATCTAGTTTTTGAAACCTTGGTGTACACAGAAAACCTGTTTTCGGAGTTTCCTCTGCAAGAAAGTTGGTCAGAAGTTAACTCTGGAAATTGAAGCTGATATTTTGCTTAGCTGGTTGGCTTTAGAATTTGACATTTTAAGCAAAAATGTCTAAAACAACAAAATGCGTAACAAAATAATCACTTCATTCCCCCCGAATTCAACTGGCAGAGCTGTTGAACTCCTGCAGGCATGGTAATGACTTTGTATGACCCATGAAATTTGACTGAAAACCCTTCTTCATTAGCAGTTGGTTGCCTTTGTTGTAGTTTTGCTTCTGGTATCCATAAGATCTCCTAGTTTGCCTTTATGAATAACACCATGACAGCCAAGAAGCAGTTTCTTTTCCTTGTAAACATGGGTTTCCACTGGTAAATATATTACATTCTAGTTCACTCGTTGATTATTTGCTGGCTGGTGATTGATTGTATCTGCCTCCACTTTTTGAAGTGCTCAGTAAACTAATGAAATGTGCTTTTGAGATGTCCATTGATTTTAGAGAGTGCAGAGCACCTGCATCTTCTCTAGATTTCAGTGGGGTTTTGCTGTATGCTTAAATTTCTACAAAATGCAAGTGGTTTTATTTTTAGAGGACTCTGAAGGAAATTTTTCCAGGGATATGATTTCAGCAGAATTGAATGATGGTTAGAAAGGCTGGGGGAGTAGAGTGGGCTCACAGACTTTTTATCACCACTGAATTTCACCTCTGATCTCTGTGCAGCCCCTGGGAATGAAAAGTGCCTTTGGAATTGTGTGTGGTTTTCTTTCGTTCCACTGAGCTTTCCCACTGAAATTTTCTGTCTTGCATCTGTGTCTTTGTAAAGCTTAATGCAATGGCAAAACAAGAGGCCGCCTCCTTTCTGAGGAGCAGGCTCAAGCAAACAGGAACACAGCCCTGGTTTTGTGTGCTCAAAATGGGTGCAAACTTGCCACCTTATTTATCACCAGGATTTCTAACCTTCAGATGCCATGGCCCATAAATGACTTCTCCATAATAATATTTATCAAAGTATTTCTGGTCTAATTATTCATGCTGAGCTTGTTCTCTAAAAATTTCTCTTGAAAGAATCTTTTTAAAGATTTTTCTTTTGAAAACAAATTCATGACCACATCAAACAGAGATTCATGTTGCCGTTAGTTTAATTACCAGCAGCCCTCAGGGAAAACTCACTCAAAACTCACTGTTGTTGTAATTGCTTCTCTCCCTTTCTCTCCCCCACTCTTTTAACCTTTCCATTTTTGATTGCTGCAGAAGTCATCATATGGTTATTCATTTTTTAAGCTCCTTTTAGGTACTAAGGGGTTTATGCCCATTTTTGCCCATATAGTAACTATCAAATTATCAATAATTAGTAAATTATGGATGCTGAAAAAGGAGCTGGCAAAAAACCCAAAAAAAACCAACAAAAAACCACTTTTGTTGAGATAACAGTTGAAGTTATCTTTGTTTTTAACTTTTTAAGCAAAAAGGCAGATAGTAGTGTCCTCCCCAGTGCCATGCCATGAGATCAGATCCATAACCTGTGGATCTATTCCAGCCATAAAAGCCACTGCACCTAGTCTGGCTTTATTCCCTTTGAAAAGCAGCATGGATGCCTCATTTGGATGAAGTGCAAAACATAGCATAAGCAGTGCTGACCTAACACGACATGATACATGGCAGATTTGCTTTAAAAAGAGCAGCAGTCTCAAATCTGTTTTGAATTAGAAAAAGTGTTTGAAGGAAAGAAAGGAAAAAGGGAACCATTTCATAGCAGGCATCTGAAAAATAACAGTTTGGAGGAAGGAGGAAAAATTGTCAGGCAAAACCTTACAGTTAAAGCTGAAAAATGTATTTCTAACACTGGGGATTATGAGTGTATATCTTATTCTTTGTGTTTTTTTAAAAATAAAATCTTGGCAACTTAAGCACATACTATGATGGTCCAGAATGAGAACAGCTACTCAATGGTGAAATTTTCAGCAGTACTCTGGCAAGAGGTTATTAGTCATAGTCCCAGTATCATACAAGAGCCAGAGCTAAGGATTCAAGAAGCAAAACATTCCCCTTTGGAGAGAGGTCAAGATTAGTCACTTCTGTTTTCTTTAATGGGGGAAGGGGGACAGTGGGGGTTGGGTTGATTTGGGGTTTATTTTGTTGTGGAGAAGAGTTTTGGACATATTTTTTATGCCAGTTGAGTCTTGTACTCTTTGCTTTTTAGCCCTAAAATGCTGTAAATATGCCACTGTTCCACACCAGGAGCAGGAATCTACAGCTAGGGGAAAGCTGTTGTCTGACAGCCAAACTTCTGACAAGGAAAATCTGGAGTGATATCCAGAGGCTGTACTGCCACGATTGAGCCAGCAGAAAGGGTCCTCCAGAGGCAAAAACCACGGGGAGTTTTCTTCACATCTGTGGAACTGAAGCATCTGAAATGCAAGTGCCTGTTAGCTAAACAGAGAGCCTTTCTTTCCTCTGCAGATAGGTACTGGGGTGCTCAACCAGAAGGACCCCTTGGAGAAACATTTTGCTGAACAGGAATGTGATTGAGGATGAAAAACCAACCTGTTTTTCAACCTCCTGTCTCGATAGTAAAAACCAGAAAGATGCTGTGACGTTTTCCTTGAGACTGGAAGATGTGCCCAAGTCAGGGAGAGTATTTTTAAGGTTTTGTTAGAGCCACTCATCCAAGCTGATGTTAGGAATGTTTATTATATCTGAAGATGGGCCACTGACTGTGCTGCCTCAGTTTCCCCCACGTTGTGCTGGCAATAACAGGACTTACCTGCTGTGCTTAGGTGCACCCAGGTTTGCACTGTGCTGTGGATGCACTAAAAATGGAATCAGAATATCCTGAGTGGGAAAGGACCTACAAGGGCCATCAAAGTCCAGCTCCTGGCCCTGCAGATGACAGTTGTTTATCCTAGAACTCCATTCAAACTATTACGCAGAGATAAGAGGCTTTTTTTCCTGATTCCTTTGATCAGTATTTCCACTATATTTCTTGTTATCTCAAGCCTGTTTCTCATCCTCTATAAGGCTGGATTTCAATTTAAGCATAATTTGGGAAGCTGTTTATGATTATGGTGCTGGATGGATATCCAGCGATTTTTGCAGATACATTAACTTCTAATACTTCTGGTATCATTGATTCACTTGTAAAGAAAGAATCCCTCCCTTCTTGCCAACTCATGTCTTATTTTTAAACAGAGAGGGAGGAAAGTTGTGTCTGGTCAAGGAGATACTGTTTCCTGAAGGTGGGGCTATAGTTAATGAAGATAAGCTAATTCTTGAAAATATTAGAGTATTCAGTTAATACGATAGGGGAATTTGATCATCTTTGGTCGTTTCTGATAGAAGTTATATTTAGAGACAAGACCCTCACCTTCACTTTCCTGGCTTCATGCAAGCAGGGAAAAATATTCCAAACTCCCTTGTTTGTCTACTGATACTGTTAACTTAGAGGAAAGGGTTAAAAAGTTAAATATCTGACCTTTGTAATATTTTAGAAAAAAATAAATGCTGTATCCTGAGGCAGCACTGGGCCAAAGACTGTAGATTTTGGATGCTGTTCTAACTTGAAAATTTCCATGTGTTTTAAGTCTCGTCTGATTTATCTAAAGCAAGAGTCAGCCACAAATTTTAATTGCTTGGCTATAGCCTTCTGGATGCCAGATAGATCTGCGAGCCTTGCACACATCCAGGCATGGGCTGAGTGCTGGGAGGCCAGCAGGACTGGCCTGGGAGCCTGGGGAGTGGTGAGCCAGCAGACAGGCCTCATGGCCCAAGTCTCCATCTAGAACTAAAGAAAGGCTCTCAGGAAAAGCTGATTTCCAACAGTTTGGGTGCTTTAAAGAGCCAGATATTTTTGCAAGTTGTTAATAATGGCAACAAAAGCACCAAACCGAGACCACAGTTCTCTGCTCTTTCTTCTTCAGTGGCAGCTGTTTCCATTCCTGCTTCTGACCATCTCCTGCAGCCACATCCATCATGGTCCTCATTTCTGTCTTGACTTACTAGCATTTTAGGTCATCCCTTCCCACTGTTTTTACCCTCAAGTCTTTCTGAATCCTTTCCACTTCTAAAAGAATTATAGAATCATCACAGAATGGCCTGGGTTGGAAGGGACCTTAAAGATCATCCAGTTCCAATCCCCTGCCATGTGGACACCTTCCACTAGGCCAGGCTGCTCAGATCCCCATGCAGCCTGGCCTTGAACACTTCCAGGGATGGGGCATCCATAACTTCTCTGTGCAGCTTGTTGCAGTGCCTCACCAGCCTCACAGCAAAGAATTTCCTCCTTACACCTAACCTAAATTTTCCCTCTTCCAGTTTGAACCCAGACAAAAAAATAAAATTATTAAAAGAAGTGCTGTTCCAAAATCTTTCCACCTTCTGGGGTCCTATACTCCCTAACAGTCCATGACCAAATGTATTTCACTCTCCTGTAATTTAATTCTCCCAACTGCCAGCATCCTACCAACCTCTTTGTTAGAAGGAGTGGTTTGTATTCATCTTACCTTGCTTCTGTTGGTCAAGCAACAAGTTATAGACAAATAATCTTATGAAGGTGACCTGTAAAAAACCAAACCAACTTGTTTGTAACTTTTGATTTCTAATTATTCATCAATTTTTTTAAGATCTTAAAGGAATTGCTCTCTTACATAAGCACAACATCTGTTGTTGCTGCTTGTTCCTTTGTAGGGAGAAGTGGCAGTATCATAAGAAAGAGTTTTGGTAACATGCTGCTAATATTCTGTATTTGGCCTCCTATATTTTATATTGTTTATTCCATCACATATTACTGAAGTGGCTTTTTAATATCAGTTTTTTAGCTTTTGACCCATCAGAGCATATCTCTTACTACTGCTGGTTTAAAATATAATTCAGGGGAGACTTCTAATCTGAAAAATGACATTATAGTTGTAACCTACACTCTTTTAAGAGCCATGAAATAAATGGAGCTGAGTGAATAGTTAACCAGAGATGTCATATTTCCAGCAACTTTGAGGAAGCTTTTAGAAAAACATGGTTTTCTTTGAGTAAAAGAACATTTGGAAAAGAAAAATAATTCTCTGCAGTTTAGTTACTTGCTAATCAAAATTGCTTTCTCAGTCCTAATGGAAAGAACAGATGCATAAATCAACTGTGTAATTTCTCCCATTTCCTATAGCTTGAGCATTTGCTACCCTAGATCTTGTGCTGCACAACCAGAACAAAATTCTTAAACCAAACAAAAATTACTTTAAAGTGCCACAAGTGTTACAGTCAGCAACCAAATGGCTACATGCTGGTGTTGCCAGTTCTTTTTAATTCCCAAAACAATTTTGAAAAAAAACGTGTGACAAAGCTGAGTTTCTTTACAGTGTATTAGGAATTTATTGTACAAGTCAAGCCCTTTGTAATAGTTCACTGATATGAAGATAACTTCTGGAGAATCAGAGCCGGCAACTGGTTTATAAATCCTGGTCGTTGCTGAGCTCTGATCCTGACTCAACGGCTCAGAATTTTCTCCCCGGGGTCATCACCCTCTGTTGACTTCACAAGCAGCACACCCTGATCAATGGTGAATTCTCAGCAGCTGTTCAAGGGCTCTTACTACAAAAAATAAGTGGTTTTTACGCTTTTGAGAAGTGTAAGATAAATATTTTCCTATAAAAATACACAGCAAGACGAGAGCAGCAACAGTCTCAGTTTATTGAAAAAACAGAACAATTTTTAGTATCTCAAAGCAGAGATTGTCACTGATAGCTTTATACAAGAGAGATGATTTTAGAACTCAGGGTGTAGCAAGTGCCTTTTGTTCCAAAGATGCTTTTTGTCTGAAAATTATCCATTTTATTTGTCAGTTCAGACAGTAGTTACAGTGTTCATATAATGTTTTCATTGACAAGAAATAGATTTGTCCATGTAACCCTCAAAACGTGTCAATTTTGTTCCTCAGAAGCTCAGCCCTTTTGTTTTCTGAGCAATGATCAATCTTATAGTAGAGTGTTTTTTCACTAGCTCCACTTCTTCTATCCTTTCCCTGGACATCACAAGCATATTTTCTTCTTTGGCCAACTCTCAGGAGAAAGTACAGACAGCCTGGAGATCAAATCTTCCTTCATGCTGATTATGTTCTCCTTTAAATATATAATTCCTTTAAATATAACCTCCAGCAAAACTGCTGCCTCATCTCGGACAACAAAATAAACACATCAAAGCGAGAAGTTCTGATAGGGGGTTTTAAAGAATCCAGGATCTTGGGTATTGCAAATGAAAGGGAGGCACATTCCATGATTTTTGAACAGTCACGCACCTGAAAAATGAAACGTTCCTTAATAATACTGAAACCATTGGTCTCTCCTGATCCTATTGTAGAGAAATCTTTAAAATAAATTCCCTGGGAAGATTCCTATACCTATCCCTGAGCTCCTCTAGAAAGCCACTCCTAACATCATACCTGTTCCTGTCCTCAGAGCTCTCCAGGATAAAGCATTAACTTTTAGAAATGCTGAGATACCAACATGTGAGAGGACTTAACAAGAGGAGGAGCCAGGGGAGCTTCTCTCTGAAGCTTCCTGAAATATTCTGAAGAATTTAAATAGGAAGAATCCACCAAAGACAAACCTGATTTATAACCACATGTTTTATTCCAGAACAGACTCACTGTTGTTAAGTACCACTGGATACTGATACATTCCTTCATAACATTGCCATTAACAAGTATCATAAGTTCTGGAATATTTTTTGCCTTTCATCTTCTCTCCAGCTGAATCATTGGTGTGCCTGGTGGTTATTTTGTTAGCAGAAAGGACCTTTTTTGTGTGTCTTTATGAAAGATAAAAACTTTCATAAGTAATAAGCTAGCTTATTACTGAGTGTGCTATTGAACAGCAAACACATCAGAGATTTGATACAACATGGAGAGATGCTCAAAGAAAGCATAATTTTTTATTCCTGTAAAAGTTTGGCACACTGCAGAGCAATAGGGTCCTCCTTATAACAAGCCACCAGAAGTGATAAATGCATGAAGGTCCAATCCTCTTTGGTTATTTAGAAAAATTGCCTTAAAGAATTAGTTCACTTTGAGCTGAAAAGCTGCACTCACAGGAATGAATGCTACTTTAGTCAGAGCAGCAGACTTGGGAGTGTAATGTTGTAAAAGCAGCTGAAATCCTCCTTTATCACATTTTCATTCAGCCAAGTGTTGCTTGCATCCTGGTTTCCCTCTTCTCCTTTAGCAGCTTCATGGTTGGCTTTCTTAACTGAGAACAAGGACAGCCCCCCTGAACCCACTGAGTGAGCAATGAGCTGATAAAAATTCCCTTCATTATGGACAAAAAATCTGTTTAATCAGTCAACCATGTTAAGAACATAGGTAGTTATAAAACACCATTCTGTTCAAGGGGTCTATGATTTTTACCCTTAATATTTACTTTTAAAATCTCTGAGGATGAGAATGGCAGGCAGATGACACAGCTTTAATCAACAGCATTAATCAAGCATGATGTCTCCAGATCCCGGGGCAATACTTGGAATAACCTATTAAGAATTTGTGGTCTTTGTGGCCAAAATTATGCCAAACTCAGAATTTTGTCCTTCAGCTTCCCATGGCTGAAAATACTGTTCCACTCAGCTCTGTAATTGTGTCTGTCATTGCCTTTTCCTGGTAAATTCCTATAATTAGTTTTGGGAGTAGGTCTCCAAAGTGCTACCCTTTAGTTCTCCATTACAGGAGAGCTTAAAAGAGACTGTTCTGTCCCTGGAGCTGTCCCTGGAGCCAGCCAGGCTTCTGTGTTTTGTTTTGTCTTGTTTGTTTTGTTTTTAAAAGCAAGGAAATAAATTCATTGTTACATATTATGTTCCAGATCATACCATGAACTTTTTATGAAAGCTTAAAATTACGAAGTGTTACAAGTTAATATAGCGTGAAGATTCATGGAATTTTAATAGATAAAAATAATAGACAATTTTAATTGAAAGCTATTTTGTTCTTTCAGCAAGAACCGTCTCTGTCTTGTTCAGTAGCACCTCCTGGAATGCCTTTGATCCCTTTACAAATATTATTACCTTTATAAATGCATGTCACTAAGCCTATGAGAATTGGGATTGTTCAGCCTGGATAAGAAAAGGCTTTAGAGTCACCTACTTGTGGCCTTCCAGTACCTGAAGGAAGTCTACAGGAAAGATGGAGAGAGACTATTATAACAGCATGTTATAACTTCTCTTCATGATGTGCCATTTAAGATTTGAGTGCTAACCTTTCTGCCTTCGTGAAGAACAATTTGGGTTTGGGTTGGTTTTTTCTCAGTGCACTGCATGGATGGGATTTTATTCATTTCTAAGAGATAGATTCAAAACTTGTTTAAATCTTCTTCTCTCCATCTGTGCTCAGTCTATGATCATTGGATTTTTATTTTTTTAAACTTAGAGGATGGAAAAATTTTGTATTCATACAATATTTCAGTAAGACTTAGGAATAACTGTGGTGTATAATTTCTGAACTTTCAAACACTGCTTCCTATTCCCAACAACTGTGAAACACAAAGGAAATTATATGCATATAAAGAATCTGATCATCCAAACATCATGCTTCTAATGAAACATAAATCAGCTACAAAGAGCTTACTTAGTTTTTCCTAAAGGAAACAAATCAGTCTGAGTTATTTTTCTATGTAATTAACAATGTTTGCTGTTTTAAGTAGAGAGATCAGAGTTGTTCAAAGCGGTTAAGATTAGAGCAACATCAGCAGTTTTTCTGTTTGCTTTACTTTTATTCATTCTGGCATCAGAGCTAATTTCTAATCAAGTAAACGTGTTTGAAAGTATGATTCAGGGGAGATGATACATTTCTCCATGCTAACTGCATAAAGCTGGCTTAATAAAAAGGATATTGCACACAATGACATTTTTCTGGTGGGTATAATTATCTCTGCAGCAAGCAAGTGAATGATGTATTTCAGGATGTGTGTTTGGATGATGACAGGCAGATTGGGCACAATAATAAACCAGGCTGTTCACCAGCAAGCCTCTTTTTCTGGTACATCAGAGGCCTGTGATGACAGTAGAAGTTGCCTTCTGGTGGCTTTTATTTCTCCTTTTAAAGTATCTCATACTTTAAGCAGATACTCCTTTGGCAGAGTCAGGAATGGGGGCCCATTGTCCCACTGCTGCCTCAGTTGCCAACGTCATCTTTTCTGTTAGAGTCCCAAGAAGCAGAAGATCCACATGCAGAAATCCAGACCGCTCCTTCTCTTGTAATATCCAAAGAACATGTTAGTATTTGGGACTGATGATTCAGTCCAAGATTGGTACAGAGCCCACTGAAGCCACTGGGAGTCTGTGCTTGCCAAAATCTACCACTGAGTTCAGTGTGTCTTGGAGCAAGCCCTTCACAGGCACAGGACCCCCTGGAAAATGGAAAGCAAAACTGATTAAACAACAGCTAAACACAACCAGCTTCCTGGACCTCCCTCCACAAAAGCTTTGTGGCTTTAGAGCCCTACCCCAAAAAGCAGGAACATGGATGACTAGGGTCTTTACTTTTAATCTCATATGACTCAGCTCAATAGCAATTAGCTCCTGCCTCTGCTTCTGTGGGCCTCCTGCACTCCACAGCTGCAGCAGCCAAACCTTGTTGCCTAGAAAATATTAGACAATTATCTCTGGGAATTTATTTCCCAGCAAGAATATTCACTTCTCACTTCTCCCCAGTACTTCATCACCAAGATGCACAGCTGTTGAAGGACTATCCAGATCTCAGTCCAACCTACTGTCATGTTCAATAGTTCATCACTGCAAGAGTTTCATGAATGCACGTTTTCCAGATATATCTCCAGTCTGTGTTTCCTCTGGTAATCTCTGCCTGGAACCACAAGTTAAGGAACATATACATATAAAAATCCCCAGTTCATTTAGAATAGTTAGCAAAAAGACATTTCTTGTAGAAGGAAGAGTTGTCCTTTGGATTCTGAAGATAGCTGTTTGTCTGGAGGTTTTCACTGCAGTCCTTCCAGCACAGTTGTCTCAGAAAACAAACAATACCTGGACAAGGGGGATGCAGGAATGAGGTATTTTTGTAGGCTTCACTACCACTGATTTGTACTGTGACACTTAGAGCATCACAAGTTTGCTGTCTGTAATGGGCACCATTTGGGCAAAATGTGTCTTGTTTTAAGGGAGGGGATAAATAGTGATGAAATGAGAACCTGATGATCTGCTCAGTTTTCCATCTGTATTTCCTTCTAGAAATCTTGAACTTATCTGTTCTTCAGTTTCCTCATTTCATAGAATCTCGTCTTTCAACAGCCATTTCCATCCAGAATTACTAGTGTTTCATGTACCATCTAGGGTGCTTTGCCTAATGTTTTCGAAACCAGCTGCAAAGTATAAATCTCTGGCACCTCATATTTTTAAATCACTGTATCTGCTTCCCTACCAGTTGTACAGAATGTTTGAAAAAAAACAGCATTTTCTCTATGGTGGAAAAACATTTTAGTCTCTGCTGAAATCCTCCAGGTTTGTTGATGTTCTGCTCAGCCTTACTGTCTTTTACTATCCTGTGTGATACTTGGATGAAAGCCAGGCACATATAAATTGCTCCCACTCATGCTCTCTCTGGCAGTTTTATGTGCCTTTCACTAGTTTCTAGCAGATATTTTAGGCAACAATTTATTCCTATCACGGGTATTTTTTCTGCTAGCTTTTTTTTCCCTTTCTAAAAAGTATTACATCTTTTTGCCTAGAATTTACTCAGTGTTTTAGCATCCCTGTGGATCAGTGGGTCAGAGACTGCAATGACAACATCGAGACTTTCTTATTATGCTTGAAGAAGGGAGTAGGAGGCCATAAGGCAGAGTCTTACTGCCTAATTTCAATGCTTTTACCATGCCAAGGGTCAGAGAGTGGGCAGGACTTTGAAGCTGGAAGTGCCCATCTTCCCCTTGGGGTATCTTGCCCAGTACTCTGGATTCAATGCAGAGA
This sequence comes from Trochalopteron elliotii, assembly GCA_024734555.1. Taxonomy (NCBI): domain Eukaryota; kingdom Metazoa; phylum Chordata; class Aves; order Passeriformes; family Leiothrichidae; genus Trochalopteron; species Trochalopteron elliotii. The sequence goes on from JANPWX010000311.1 coordinate 1,680,115, forward strand.
GGGGGCTCCCAATGCCAGATAAAAGAGGTGGCATTGGTTACTTCTTGACTGGGAGATGCAAGAAACCAGATGTGGTGCTCCTAGAAACATCTAATGCTCAATTTTCCTCTGAGTACCACAAATATATGCCAAAAAACATCCATAACCTAACTTCTCTTAGGTATCAGCATTTTCTCCTAAACATTAGAAGAACAGAAAAAAGGGGGGAAGAAGAGAAATTAAATAATTTAAGGAACCTCTGTCCAAAGAAGAAAATTAAAATTATGGATAGGGGCTGAATCCCTGGAGTCCTCCAGTCAAGAAATTAATTTTCAGCCATCTTGGAATTCTTAGTTTCTGTCTTGCTGGGGATCATGTCATTCAGATAGCAATCCTAGGGAATGCTGTGTCACTGGGTTTTGAGAGCATTAAACTGATTCATGTCCCACTCCCAGCTACTATTCACTCATGGCAGCAAAAAAATCTGTGGACATTTGGTGGCCTGAGTTGTTAATTGAGCCCAAACGTAGCAAAGAACATCACTCAATCCCAGCTTGTGAGTTGATTAGATCACTGGAAGTCAAGCAGTTATTTACTAGCGCATGTTGGTATTATTAGAGCATAGAAGCATGCTCGAAGTTTATCATTTAAAAAAAAATGGACACAATAATAACAACAAGAAGAAGAAAAACAAACAAACAAACGAAAACCACAAAACAAAAAACAAACAAAAGCCCACCAAAAAAAATATTAAAAAAAAAAAACCAACCAGAAATTCAGTTCTGGGACTTCATTCTCTATTCCAGCAGATCTCTTTATAATCCCGTTTGTCATGTGTTCACCCAAATATAAAATGAGTGTCAAAGCACACAGCAGAGGTGAGTATTAACAAGCTTGTCCCCATCCAACCCTGACCTATTGTGTTAAATTTCCGATGATCTGTTTGCGAATCCGTGGTATCCTCACAGAGTTTGCTGTGATCTTAATTAATATTACATGTATGTCACCAGTTTGTTGCAATTTCCTTGCACACTGCTATTAAACAACTCTCCCCTTTGCCTTTGCAGGTCACACAAATGGACCAGAAGCTGAACCTCATCACAGACATGCTGCATCACCTGGTTTCCCGTCAGCAGGGGGATCAGGGGAACAATAGGGCTTCTCAGAGAGGCAACAACAACGTCAGTTCAGAGCTTTTCCTCCCTAACAACACCCTGCCCACCTACGAGCAGCTGACAGTACCGGGAGGAAACGAAGACGACATATCCTGATGTGGGGCAAGTCTGGGTTGGGTTGTTCCTGCTTTTCTCCTCTGAACAGGACTGAGTGTTGAGAACCTGGGAGAAATGAAGTTCATCAGCCAACCAAGAAATCGTGCAACTGCTGTACCTACACCACTAGTCTCAAAACGTGCTCTTCTAAAGTTACCCACAGTAGCCAAAGGATTGCCAGGCTGTCTTCCACCAGGCAAAACTTCCGGAACCTCCACGTTGATTTTGTTCCTGAACAAATGATCGCAACTCGTTTTTTCTCAAGAAGACCAAAATGGCAAGGATTTAGAGCTTCTGTAATAATAATAATAATAAGAGTAATAATAATATTCTAATAATACTTGAACTTAGATGGAAAAAAATGCATTCTGTTTATGAATCTGCAGATAGCAATTTATTTCTACTACTAAGGTTTTTAAAACAAACTAGGATAACTTATGTTGTTTTTATTGTATAAACATACACTAACATTCTAGACAATAACAAACCACATGATTTTCTTTTTCTGTTTTATTTTAGTGTTACTACATAAACAGTTATCAGATAATGACCAGATTTTTAAAATCTGTTTTACTTCAGGGAGGAACTAATCCTTAATCTGGAACAATACTATTTATAGTGGAAAGTCCTATAGATTTTCTAAGATATCAGTTTTTCATGGGGAGACAATAAAGTATTATATAGCAAAAAATCATTCTGCTTTCTAGAAAATTGTTGCCAAAGAATTTATATATAAATAGAAAACACAGTGGTCTGAATGTACTTGTCCTGAGCATTTTAAAAGGAAGGCTTTCTACTTCTTAAATCTACTGGGTTTTAGCTTACAGATGCCAAGAATAATACAAGAGGCTGAAGTGGCTGGACTTCACTGGTCAAGTGTTTGAGCTGGCCACTCACAGAACATCCGTAATCCTTGCAGGAATGGAGGCTTCAGTTCAGAATGGAGGCTTTCCAGTTCGGGAAAGCACCTCTAATCCACACAGTACATATGACAGTTTCAATGTTTTCATGAATAATGTCTTGAGAAACTCAACTCCCTACAAGAGTCGGTTGGTACTGACAAGTGCCAGCTCTTTATGTAGAGAGTTGAGGGCCTCATCTATAACCCATAGGGCTGAACCACACTGCCCCACATGATGACTGCAAGGAAACCAACAGTGTTGGCTCAGTGTGAGTTCCCACGTACACAACGTCAGCAGGAGTTGGACTTTGATTATTAAGGCTGAAATTACTAAGCCCTTGCAGAGACTCAGCACCTGAATCATACCAGTCTTTAAAGCTGATAGCCTCAGGAAAAGCTCTTTAGTCCAACATGGTAGCTCAGACTGCTGGGGAAACAAGAGATGTAGACAGATTTATCAGTTCTTGCACTTTGAGCATCCTACACATCCAGTGCACCCTGTTCCCCCTCACTGCAGAGCTGTACCCCACAGAGGTCTACCTCTCCTGGGGGGTGCCCTAAAGCCTCATACCTTGGCACAGCAGTTAATGTTACCAATCTTTTGACCAATATTACCAATCTGAAATACTAATGAATAATTAATAGGATCACAGGGAACCTTCTCATAGGGAACTTTCAGATTCTGGGCTTTCTTTCAAACATTTCATCTCTTTCACTTGGACTGCAGAGAAAGTTCTGTATTAAATATCCTGTATTTAACTTCCCAGGTTCTGTTACAGTTATCCAGCCTCTCTGTTGTACAGTAGATAAATGTTAAGGTTGTAGAAATTTACAGGCATAAAGAAGAATTGTATCAGGGCATTATGTTTTTGTAGAAATCAAAATTATTCTCACAATTTTGAACTTTTTTTTAATGAGATTCACTCTGTAATTTCAGGTTATCAATCAGCCTGTTCATTTCCTAATAAAATACAGGACAAGAGTGCCATGTCTTTTGGTTATTCTAAAATCCAGACAATTGATATACACAAGAAAGCAGATCGCTTTTCTTCTCCTTTCTCTCCTAGCCCACTGTGCAGTGTAAACATGCCTTATTTGCAATGCATGACTGTAAGCCTTCTGCTGATTCTTCACTAAAGAAATAAAAGAAAATGCAGACTTTATCAGCTGGGATGACTGGAGAGAAAGGTGTGTCACATAGCCCTGTCTGAAAGCAGACAGGTCTGTGCCTTTCTAGAGGCATTGTTTTAAACAGAAAATGTGTCCATCCCTGCCTGTTTGTTCTCAAGACCATACCTCCATTAGGTTTGACACCTAATCTTGGTGATAACAGTCTGGCACAGCAAACACTTAATGCAAAAATAATTTCCCTTTCTTGTCAGTTGGTCTATAACCATCTGAAAGTCTCCATTGGAGCCAGATTCATTGGAGCCACTGGATTTTACAGGTTTTTTAAGGCTGGTGGCCAGTTGTGAGGTCAGTGATTCCTCACCTGAGTCCAGCCAATCCTTTCAGAAAGTACAGAGCTCTGAGATCTACTGCTTCAAACCTTCTAAGCCACCTCACCCTAAGGAAAAGAAGACAATCCATTTTCCCTGTTGAAGGGGGATGTTATAAAATGAGCCATCCAAATGTGCCATGCAGCTGCCTGGAGCCAGGCATTCCTAAGGGCTCACCAGAGACAGATCTGACCTCTCTTCTTTGAGAACTGACTGGAATTATCTGCCCTGCTGGGGCTTCATATCTCAATGACTTCTCCTGGAAGCAGGTGCCTCACATCTTCCTTGGACAGAGCACTGTAGAACAGCAGCAGTGGGAAGATGAGCTGAGCAGTCCAACACTGGAGCAGCCTGAAGTAACAAGCATGCAGTGAGTATGTGTTTCTGCTAAAATCTTTCCTACTCCTGTTCAGCCAAAATGTCCAGAGGGGTGGTTTTTTTAAGTGGGTAGGAAATGTTTCTAAGTACCTTGAAAGGGAGCAAAGGAAACAGTAAGGTAGGCCAAACCTTGACTATATAACTTTCTGCCTCATTTTTGTGAGCTGTGTTAAAATAAATGCATCTGAAGCTGCAAAAGAAGCCTCTTCCTTAAAGCAGCTCAAAAGCAGTTTGCATTTCAAGACTGGTGTAAGTTAGGCCTAGACCCTCATCCCTCCTGAAAAAAATAAAGTCAGTTAAAAAATAGTCATCTAAAAATGTTAGCTGGCTTAGCTTCCCCAGCCTACCAGGGGGGTGCCAGATCTGGAAGGTAGGAAGGCAAGGGACAGGGGAGAAGGCAAAATGTGGGGCTGCCCAGCTGAAGGTGGTGATGAAAGCTTGCCCTGCCTCAGCCTGCAGCTGATGCAGACGATGTGCCAGTTTGTAAAAAAGGAAGATCCACAGGAGATGGAGAGGATTTGTGCAGGGGAGGAGTTTTAGTCCATGAGCAAAAGTCTGAGCTCCTGGTGAGGGGACTGTATTGGGATTCAAAAGACAGAAGCACTGCCTGGCATCAGCATTAATCTGCAGTGTGACCTCAGGGCGAGTCATTTCACCTGCTTGGTCACATCTGCTGCCCCTTCTCCTGCACTCAGCCCACTTGTTTGTTTAGACCACAAATTCCTCAGGAAGGGAGGGCCCCTTCCTCTGTGTTTGCTCAGTGCCTACACAAAGGGACCTACCCTCTGGGGACTGGAGGTACCACTCTCAGATAAATAATTACCCACCCTGAAGTCCTGCTACAGGCAAACCCTTAATTATTCCGAGCCCAAAGAGTTTCAGTTGGAAGGGCCTGCTGCCAAACCAACAGTTAGAGGAGGCTGGGTTTTAGGTGCCCTTCAACCTAGTGTCTTACTAAAGGAGATCAGGAGCCTGGCCATCACTCATTTTCACTCTTCTGCTTTAAAGCAGGTTCATTTCAAATAACAAAATGGCCCACTGCTATGCTCAAATACTAGCTAAGGCAGAAATCTTTGGATGTCAGTGGATTAAACAGACATTTTACTACAGCAATTAAGGTTTGTTATTATTAGGAGATACCTCTGGGCTGATTTAGCACCCATCAGTTCTGAGGAAGCTGGAAATATTCCAGGCGGGTGAGTTTTAAAGGTCTGGGCAACAAACAAGCTGCTTTTTTGAAAAATGAAAAAAAACCACAGTAAGATCTTATTTTCTGTGAGTTTAAAGGAGAAAAGGTTAAAATAGTTTTAAGCTTATCCTCATGTACCCTGCTAAGATGGGCTTTACTGCTAAGGTGGTTTGGGAAGAGGAGAGGCATTGAGAAGAAAAGGAAAAAGATTGAAGGTATGATGCAGCCCCCATGAAAATGTGTTTGTGCACTTGATCTATGTTGACTTGGACTTGGGTGTTGCCTACAGTGGGACTGCTCAGTCCATGCAGGTCAGTGTAAGCCTGTGGAAGCTAAAAATGTGCAGTAAAGTACCTTTCCATGGCCTTTCAGTGGAAGCTGGGCTCAGCTCTGCAGGCAACATTGCTTTCTTCATGGTCACAGAGCCACAGAACCATGTGAATTCCTAAGTTTCTGCTTCCCATTTCTGTTTTCAAATTATTGGTTTCTAATATTCCTGCATGCCACTTGTGTTTTCAAGCCACAACGATTAGAGGTATTTCCTTCCACTTCAGTGATACAAATCCTACTGCACACACACAACACAGAGCAGCCTTTAAAATGCCCCCCAATTTCATTTAAAATAGCTTCTGCAATGTTTTGCGTCTTGGGTCTCCTGAGCAGCAGCAGCTGTGATGAAGGCAGCAGGTTGTTATGCCAGTGCAATGTGGAGGTGACACTCAGCTACATCCCAAGATGTAGCTATGGAATTGCAAGAAGGTGTTGAGTTTAGGTTAAAACTAACAAGGATTTCTGTGAACACTGGCTTTTTTGGTCTTGTCTGTGGGTCTGACTTTGATGTCTAAGAAGTGTGAATTTCAGCTGAAGCTTTTCTTTTGTGGCTGCAGGTTTGTTTTCTGTGTCATTCCCCTGATGCCCAACAAGATGTGTGTTCCTGTTCAGCCTTTTCTCAAGCGAGGATGTTGACAACACCAGGACCCTCTGTCTTCTACATCAGTGCCTATTTTCACAAAACTTATGAGAACTTGATTATTTTCTAGACCTCTATCCTTCTGTCAAGTTGAATTGAACAAGGCCAACAGGTTCAAAAGTTATTAGGGGGAGGCAAAACAAACACAGCGTGAGTGCATTAACCTTGTTTTCACAGGAACTGGGCTGAAAGTCCTCTCTCTCCCTGCCCAAACACAGAGGTCTGGAAGAAATGTAGCCCCTCACTTTGGAGTAGAAGACCACTTCTAACTCCTGGGGTGAGGAGGAGACATGCAGGAGACATGTTCTTGGGAGTTGTTGGCTCCTGCAAGCCTTGATGCACCTTGCCTTTGGATCGGCTATTGAAAGATGCTGGAAAATAGCTTTTTTCCTCACATTGCTTCCAATGACAGTGATTTAAAATATCAAAATGCTTGGTGCTGCAAGAAGAGCACACAGGTACTGGATGGGCACCTTGTGAACCATGCCCACATGTGTTACTGTAACACAGCTTGGTGTCCAAAGAGATTGTCTGCATCCCTGGCAGGGGAGCACTGCTGGGGAAGGGCTGGCCCCAAAGAGTGGCACTGTCCACATTCACATGGCTCCTGCATGAGCTGGCAACTGCTGCCCCTGGGAGAGACTTCCCAGGGATCTGACATGAGGCACTGTGCTCTCTGCCTGTGCATTTGCACCTAAGAAGAGCTGATCTATAAACCCAGTCTTGAAACCATCTTGGAGCAACATTTGCTTCAGTACTAGCGTTGCTCTGGCAGGCTGCCCGGGGATTTAGGCTTGGTTAATCCAAGCTTGGCTCTCCATGGCAGACACCCATGGAACAAAGGGAATAAAGCTTCCATGACCCCATCGAGTTGCTGGTCAATCTCTCAGCCAGGTGCAGAAAGTGGGCTAGGCAGCCCTCAGTGAACTGTCTTGGATCAGAGAGGGCCAAATTCCCAGCAGGGGTGTGCAGACAAATCTATAGAGATTTTCTTGCCATAATTTCCCAAGCCTGGGAGCCTCGCACACCGAGCCCCCAATGCCTGTGTGTTTCACACAATTTTTAAAGCCAGCTGTGCTGAAATTCATCACTGCTGCTTTCTGTGCAGGCAATCTTACAGGGAAATAAAAACCAAGAAGGCAAGGAGGAAAATAAATTCAGCTTTCAGTTCTGCTATATGTTACATCCTTAGAATTATATTGATCATTAATTTTTAAACATCAATATGTTAGAGTTGATACAAGCAGTACCAATGCTGTAAGAATGATAATCACATGTGAAGGATTTGGGTTACAAGCAGTTTGTGAGGTGCTGTCATCTGTTGTTTAAGCATCGCCTAATGATTTGTTAGTCCTAATGGTCACCTAACTGGATTTTTAACTGGGCTGTCTATACATGGAACCTAAACATAAATCTGATTCAGGCTGTATTCCTTTTGCATCTTTGGCTGTTATGCTGCTTATGAATTTGCTTTGATTACATCCCTTTTCCTTATTCCTTCTGTTCATTGAAACACCGTGTGCAAGTTTGATTGGCAGAGGGATTCGCACCCTTCAGATCACTTTTGGGAACAATCAGGTAAGAGTTACCCCCATGAGGACTGGTCACAACTGCACCAGGGAGTCTTCTGCAAGCCACAACGTGTTTTTAATCATAATTTGTCTTGTAAAGCTTGAATGACAGAAGATGTGCTTCCCCTGCTGAATTCCTCCTCTGCCTGTGCTGTAGGAGCTGCAGACTCGCAGCCACCACCACGTGTGCTCCCTCACTGCCATTATGGAGCAGATTTGAAATAGTGCCTTTGCTTAAACGGTTGCAAATGTTTCCCTGTTATTTCAGTTGGCAACCAAGCCAGTACTTTATTTTCCATTTATTTTCTCTCCTGTGCTGAGAAGTGGGAGAATACTCTGCAGCGGCAGGACAGAAACCAGAAGCTGGGGAGCAGAAAGGTGCACTGAAAGACAGGTCTTGTCATTAAGCAAAATGTACTGCCCCAAGCACACACATTTCAGTCCCTGTTTCTTGCAGCCTGAGCATCACTTTTACTGCCCTGGCTTGATCTTCTTGCACCCAAACATATTAAGTGCCTTAATACACCTTTGCAGTACCATGAAGTGTCCTGAACCTTAATTTCCATCTGGTTCTCCCACTTCCACAACCTGATTCAGGTCTCAGTGCGAAGCCAGCAGGAGGCAGGAAGGCTTTGGGCTGGCTCTGGTGGCACTGGAGCTGGAGCCCCGGGATGTTTGCCGGTGCCTGCCCCCTCAGGCACATTAGTCACTGCTCCTTGGCACGGCACAGCCCGTGATTAGCATTTCCTTCCTATGCCAGTCCTTCATGCCGCCGCTTCAGCTCTGACTTTTTGTTTTCCTCCTTCCCCCCTTCCCAGCCAAAGGGGAGAACAATTCCTGGAAAAGAAAAATGCTCTTTCCCCTGCATTGCTGAAACCTTTGCAGGGAGCTTTGGGGAGGAGAGAGTAGACTTTGGAGAACATATGGCTAAAAGCATTTGGGGGTTTTCAGATGGTAAATGACCGATGAGGTCTCAAAGGGGTTTTATTTATAAATGATAGACTCCTGAGAGAGAAATAATTGCTGCTCTCCCAGGCGTAAAAAAGCAATTCACCTGACATAAAACCCAGGGATAAAATTAGCTAAATGAAAGCAAGATATGGCAACTGTATTAAGCTGCTTTTTTTTTCTCTCTCTCTCCCTCCCTTCCCTGCTGAATGGTGAATCATTTTAATTTTGTTTTCCCCTCCTTTCTTGGAAGGAGAAGAGAAAAAAAAAAAAAAAGCCAACGCCAAAGCAGTGCCTTGGGTCTGAAAGAACAGATGGTGCCCTGGGCGGCCCTCCGGAGCACTCGGCAGCGTGCATTCCTCCACTCCAGCACTCAGATAACTGAGTTATACAGCACACGACCATCTGGTGTATGACACATCTTGTGTCCCCCGGACAATGCCCCAGCAAACCTCTTCAGGGGAGAGGTTAGTTTCTAGGGTAACAGCAGCATGTGCAGCTCCAGGCCTTATTGAGATTCAGGGCTCCTCACTTGTCCCTATTCTTCTCCTCCCTATTGTTGTCACTTGAGCTTTTGCTGCTTGGTTACACCGAGACTGACAATATCCATCAGTATTTTGTCCCCGGCCCAGAAACCATTGTCTCCAAATTTTGTTTCATTATTTATGTTTTCAATATCCAATGGTTGACTGAAGCATCTGCTGTAGAGTGATAAGGCAAGTGCCTATTGAGGAGAGCTGTGCTGCTGCCTGACAACGATGGTTTGAATTATTTAGGTTGTGGTTGGACAAGCATTTGCAAAAGGCAGGGTATTCGTGAAGCACTGAGGTGACTTTATTTATTTCTCTGTTTCAGTTTTGTTTTAGGTGCTCGCATCTTTTAATCCAGACCCCCAAAAAGCTTAAAGCCTCCATAGAGAAGTCAGCACTGAAGAAGTAGCTCTGTTCATTGACTGGAGGTCTCTGGATGTTTCCTTGTGGGAAACTATTTGGGATTGGGAAAAAAAAAAATTAGGGGTTCACCTTCCTGTTAATTTTCGGTGGGGTTTGTTTTGAAGTGACTTTGGAGTTTGAGCATTCATTTTCTCCACTTCGTTAAAGAGCCAAGGTCTGGCTTATAACTAAGACCAAGCACTATGCACAGTACTCTAAAATTCTGTTTCAGCAAGCTAAACTTAATCAGCAAAAAAGAAGTAGTAGATGTTTTCTCCACCAATAAAAGACATGTGCCCCACTGAATCATTTACTCTGTTACAGAGCTATTACACCAACAGTGTTACCTTCCTCACGTATCTGTAATTGTCACAGCCAGCCAAAATCCCCCCAAATTCTTCTTACATCTGCATGAAGTAGACTGGTCATTGAATGGAGTGGAAAACACCTGTGCAAAAATGTAGAACATCAAGCGTCAGGTCTAAGCATTAAAAACACACAACTAAGAAAATGCAACTGATGCCTAAGCAAAATTTGCTTAACTGCAGGCCTCAGTCAAGGTATGAGTAACTTTAAAATACTGCATGTCAGGTTGAGGTCAAGTATTAAACAACCAGCAATAAAAGTCAAGAGATGTTCTGTATGCATGTATGAAATAATAATATCTATATATATTGATATTGTGATAAATTTGCCATAACATCAAGTCTGATGCATTATTTTCACATATTTATAAATGGATATTTTACTTTCGAAATAACATTTGTAAAACACAGATATATGACCTTAATGGCAATTTTTAAATCATTTGCCTAAAATGTTTTAGAGCTACTATGAGGAAAAGAGGAAAAATATTTTGGAGTTTCCCTCTCATGAAACAACATCTTTTTTTGTAGACTGGTGGCAGGAAATAACAGTGAGATGCAATCCTGAGCCTGGTTTTAAATATTCTAATGAAATTCAGTTTTGAGTTGCAGCATGTTCTGCCCCTGACCTGCTCGTGAGGTGTGCCAGGGTAAGTGGATTTGCTTCATCACATGCTTGAGTTGGCATCTGATCATAAAACAGAGACCACACTAAGGGTGCATGTGCAAGAGGAGGAGGAGCTGATCACGGGCAAGCCTGGCTTAGCCGTGTTTAGCTTGGCAGCTTTCAACAGTGAGGAGGAAGGGACTGAGTTCCTATTTTCCTGTGTAAGTGTTGAAAGTTGTCAGCAATTTGCTCCATCAGAGCCTCTGCATTACCTCTGTGGGTGCAAAACCCTCCACTTAGCCCACCAGGCAGGGCCAGCTGGGAAGGTGCAGGAGAAACACCTGGGCTTTAGGGGTTTGTGAGTGCTCAGGGAAGGTCCAAACACCCAGGTCTGTCACATGGACTGCCATAGGGGGCTTGGTTGTGCAGCCTTTTTCCACTTCTCACAGCCCTCCTACCTCCACTCTCCCAAGTCAGGGATGGGGTCTGCAGCCCTGAGGTTCCTCAGCATCTCTCCAGCTCCAGAACATGAAAAAGTGAACAGAGCAGGCAGCCCCCTCTGCAAAAGGTGCTCTGCTCTCTGTGCTGTACCAGGTGAAGTGTTTCTTTAAGAATTGTGGAAGCTGCACCCAGTGTTGAGCCTTCAACTGCATCACTGTGTAGCAGTCTGGTTACTTGAGCTGGATGAGTTTTCCCTGAACGTGGCATGGAGCAGAAGAATGGTAACAAGGGTGGCCAGAGGAATTAATGGCCTGTGTTAGGAGTTTCTCTGTCTAACCCAATGAAACAAAAGGCTAAGGTTGGTTTCCATGAACATACAGGAAGGAGAATTGCTGTTTCAACCAAAGGGCAGTGTTGGCATGAGAACAAATGTGTAAGTTGTCCACAAATAGATTTTTGAAGGTTTCTAAATATCAGAGAAGGGGCTTTCTGCAACAGCACTCTGGTGAAAATATGGGGAGCCAAACCTCCAAGATTTAAGGTGCCACTTGATCATTTGTGGAAGAGGTGATAGGCTGTGATTGCCTGTAAAGGCAGGGAACTGGTCCTCGTGCCTCAGGACATCTCTCCCTCTCCAGTATTTCATCAGTTTTAAAGCAAGAAGAACCTATTAGATCATCTGGCCTGAATTTCTGTATGATGCAGGCCACAGATCTCACACAATTACCCTTTGCTGAGCCCAGCAATTTGTCTGACTTAGGCATTATCTTACCATCACCAGAGAAAGAAATATTATATATATATTTATATTTAAATATTTATATAATTGTTGATCACTATTTAAAGGAAAGTGAAGGCACATGGAGGCAAAAGTGACACATGCAGTATGGAAGCACATGAGAGAACTCACTTCACTTCTAGAAGAAGTTCTTGCCTGGAGACCAGGTTAGAAAGGTTTGTCCAAAGGAGCTGGTTTTGTTTCCCCTGAGGAAAAGAGGAGCTGCCATTTTCTTGCCTCTGATCAATCCAGAGTGAGAAAGGTGAGCCAGGCAGATACTGCATATTGCAATATCCCTACCTTAAGTGTCTTGTCACTTTAGGGGAGCTAATTAGCAGCAAATAGGGGGTGCAAAGAAAGCCCAAGGGGTCTCCATCCGTGAAAGCAAAGGCTGCTTACAGGAAAAATCTCAGCTCAACCAGGAGGGAGCCTTTATCTTTCCCATTTTGCATAGAAGATGGACGAGCCACAGAGTATAAAGCTTTGCTCAGTTACATGAAGAAGTCAGCATTTTTCTAGGATTGTACTAAGATATCTGTGTAGTGTTTGAGGGACACGCTTGACCATGCTGCTCTGCCTTTGTCCAAACCTCTGAGAGCAAGATGAAGCCAACCAGTTTTTCATATAATCTGTTTCATTGACAGCATAGCAAATGGCCTCTTAGCAGAGAGGTTTCTCTTTGGAAAGGATCACTGAAGAGTCAGAAAAAGCAAATTAAATTAAGAAGCATAAAGCAGAGTGCCATGGGCAGAGGGCAGAAGAATATACTGCTGTTTGTGTGTGTAAGAAGTCAAAGGTACTCAGTTTTTCCAGGAATATCTGAATACTTTCATACCTTAAAAAAAAAGTCATGGCATAGGCTGTTTAGAGAAAGAGGCAAAACAAAACAAGTGGGGCCATGAGACATGATGCAATTTGCATCTAAATACCTTTTAGAGATAAGAACGTGTTCAGAGGAAAACACAGTATTGCCAGTTCACGAGACTTACTTTCTGGTATCTTTGTGGGAACCAAATGAATTGCAAAACATCTGCAAGGTCCAAAGTGTCAATTATGCCTTTATGTACGTGGAGGAAATGTCACATGATGGAGGCAGTCATTGGACATGGTCAATTGTAGGGTTTTATCCTTTGCTTAGCCTTAAAGCCTCGCTCAACAGTCAGGTTAGACAATGGCTCTGTCAGAGCGGGAGATGGATCAGTTTGGCCACTCAGAGGAGGTGCTTATCAGCACAGAAAGTGTCCCCAGCCTCGGACAGCGCTGACATTTCGCTTGCAAAGCCTGGCTCAGGGCTGCTTCGAACAAGTAGGCTTCCAGATTTGCACGTCTAGAAGCAGCCAAACGAAAAACCCAGCACAAAGCACAGATATCAGCTAGGATTTGCAAAAGTATTCATGCAAATGAAGTCGTTTTCCAAAGTTTCCCTTAAATCAGATCTGTGTTTCTTGGTAAGGTTTCTCCTCCACAGTTTATTTTAAAAAACGCCAACTTTGCAGAAGCATCTTACAGGAACATATAAAAGGAGGTTGTGCATCATTCAAGGACCGTAGGAGCTGCCAGACGAGAAGAATGGTTTTGAAAGGCCCATATGTGTGACTCTGAATGCCAAATATCCTCATTTTAATGGCTTGTGTGTTACAGTTTATACTGAGTACTTCAACAAGTCCCAGTAATATTCTTTCCGGATTTGCAAACTTGCACTGCTTCTCCAGGAAACTTTTAAATCCAGCAACATTTCCAATACACAGTTTTTGTGTGTTTTACTACAGACAATGTCTGCACAAAACAGCATCTACAATCTGTAAAACAGCACAGAAATGCCACTGGCACCGTTTCCAGCTGTGGTCCAGGCCAGGCTCTGATCTCTACACCATAGTTGATCACTCTCCAGTCCATGCTATCCATGTATCAGCTGACATGTTTAGGTCCTTCAAAGCCCACACAGATCCTGTCAGAACCTGTGTGCAACAGCCATCTGCAAGAGGGGATCTGTAGGGGACATTTTTGTAGCAGTTAATGGAGGACTTTTCTGCAGAACCACCAGAGAATCCTGCAAAATGGGACAGTTTCTCCAAAGTCTGGAAAGTTGTGGAAACAAAATCAACAGCCTGAACTGCATCAGCCTTGTCAACTCCACAGCTGCAACAATCACCCTTTTACTCTCTAATTACACATTGTCACATGCAGATTATTGGCATCACTCCCCTTGCATCATGGAAGCTTTGGACTGAGCTTGTAAACATTACTTTTAATTATTATATTATTGCATCACTATGGATGCTTTTGTAAAGCCTGTGTGACTGGGCAAACGTGTCTGGCTTCACTCTGAGTGTGTGCCCCCCCAAATGGGATGCCATTTGCAAGATATGAGCCAGGCTGGATAAGAAAATGAGCAGCAGAAGGGGGGAAGGAGGAGGCAGGGAGAGGAAATGTTTGGTAAGAAGTAACTCACTCTTTATGGCCGGTGTGTTTCTGCTGCCAGACTGTGGTGGTGCTGGTGCTGACACTGTAACACCACTGTGTAACCTGCAAGAAAAAAACAGGAGCCTGAATTAGGTAACTTGTAAAAAGTCTTTTTAGGGTCAAGGTAGGAATCTGGGCCAAGGGGTTCTAGATCTGTGTGATCCAGGCAAGGAGATAAATGAGCAGAAAGGGAGACATACAGAATAAGTGTTTTCTATTGCTTTAGAAAGTGTGCGGCCAAAACTGGAAATTAAACATCAAGAATGAAATCTATTCTGAATTGGAAGGGCCGTCACACTGTTTAAACTTGGGTTTTTGTATTTAGTGTGGCTGTGTTTATCAGTGAAGTGTGAGATAGAGTTTGGGAGAGATTTTACCTGCAGGAGGAGTTCAGCAGGGGGCTGAACTCCTAAACTCTGCATCCTCCTGCCCTTGGCCTACAGAAGTTGTTCAGTGCTTGTTCTGTCTAAAGTACTGGTCAAAAGCCTGGCTTAAATTAATATACCCAAGAGGAGAATTATGGTTTTGCTCTGGTTGTGATGAGCTGTCAGTAACCAAACAAGTTATGACAAGATAACCCATACACCTAAAGAAGAAAAACAACTGGAGAAGGGATGGAATTTGCTCTGCTGGAGAGGAGTGAGTTGCCTAGTAATCAAAATGACAGCATTTATTTAAAGTTTGTTGGATAAGCCTACCAAGACAGGTATTCCAGGAAAGGGTGGAGTTCATATCACAATTCCAGGAATGGAAAGGGTTTTTCTGAAGGGAGCAGACACAGATCATGTGCACTGTGAGATAAACCCACTGCGTGGGTCTGAAGGGCATCACTGTTTGGGATGGATTGCAGCAACGTGAGTTTGGCTTCCATTTGTAAGGGAGCATGAGGGAAGACTCTCTACAAGACAGTTCTAGCAGCAAAATTACTTGAAGGGATGATTCCTGGAAACTGTTCTTAATTTTAAATGTATGGCAACAGTGTCCCTGTGCCAATGAAACTTGTGTTGTGATATTACATAAATATCTCTGCAAAAGAAAACATTTAATACAGTATAAAATCCAGCATCTGATGGTGAATAGGTCAGGCTCCAGCCTTCAAAACCTCACTAATGGATAGCAGTAAATGCCAGGAGGGGTCAGGTTGTTGTCCATCATCTCTGTGGGAGAAAATGGCTTATATTTAACAGGGGGAAATCATACAAAACCATACATTTCTAACTGGAGAAAGCTATCTGTTAGCATTTCTTATTTCTGTGTTGGTTAATGTCCTTTCACATGTTTAGAAGAATTATCTACCAACTGAGCTGAACTGAAAATATTAGTGTCCAGTCCCTTCTCTTCTAAGATCTTGTCATCAAGAAAACAGCACAAGAAAGTGTTTAATGGGCTCATACTGTTTTGGGTTCTTGAGAAGTTGCTGGGTAATCAACAGATAGGGGTAGATTCCTTCAAAGCCAGTTGTGCATGGAGAAATGCAGGTTTATCAGGAAAGAAAGTTGTATTTCTTCAAAACTTTATGTGGCAGGGTCAGTGACTACATCATTCTTGTCCTCCACAAAGGGGGAGGTGGATGCCAATGGCTCCTTTTCACCTGGAAAAAACCTCCAATTCACATATTTTACAAATCAGAGATTTGTATATAAGAGATGGACTTTTTGTCACACACTTATCTCAAACACAGGCAAAAAGTGCTGGCATTTACCAAGCGTGTTGAGAAAACATCACATGGGGATTATCCAGCTCGTAGTTCCCTGTGGACTTGGGAATACTGGTGACACTTCCAGCTTTACCCTGCCTTAAAGGTTAGGATAGAAAGTTAGGAAGTACCAGCATGTTTGTTCTGCAAAACAAGAACTGTTTTTCCTCCAGCTGCCTTGTGCCTTCTCTCTGGCAGATTCACTGCTCACAGGTCAAATAAAAAGGCGATTTTTGCCATCATCAAAATGAGGATTCATTGAGATTGCATAAATCCAGGCCTGAATACCTCCTTTGGAGCTGGTGAAAATACTGTTAGGAGATGCAGTGGGAGCTGAGCCAGGCTTAGCACTCTCCTGGTTACACAGACCATAGGAAGAAGGTGGATGTCTCCCAGGAAACCAGGCTGCCACAGCAGTTTGCTGCTAGATACCACACTGTGGCTTGAAATGAATGGTATTTAGGCTTTGAACAGGGAAGGCAGTGGCTTAGACCAGCAGCTTTGACATTACTTCACCAATGATGGTCTGGTGATTTGTTTTGTGAGTTGCAACTTCTGAAAGCTTGGGATTACCCAAAAGTTTTTGGGCTTCTTTGTTGCAAAAAGGAGCTTTTTAACTTTTTATTTGAGCAGGTGGGGTGGAGGTTGGAAGGGTGATCAGGTTGCAAAGCATCCTGAAAGTGGACAAAACATGGTTTGTATGCACCTGGCACATAACTGACTTCAGCCTGCAGCCTCTGAGCACTGTTGTGCCCTTTGCCAGATCTATGTTCACAGGTGTGGGGCAGCCAAGCAGGAATACCTCCATGGATAAAACTCCTCCCTGCTGGCTCTTTGCTACCCCTCATTACCTAATTCCTTCTGCAGACAGCCTTGGAAAAGACCCTGTCCTGGGTGAGTAGCACTACCAGTGTGTTCCCAAGGAGGATGGAGGGGCATCTATCTAGGGGTGATGTTTTAATCTTTCTGCATTTATCTGTAGAAGAGTCAACAAAATGTTTCATCATCTCCTTTCTCTGTTAAAAGGAAAGCTTATGATAGTATTTTTCTTGTGGTGTATTTTGGAGTTGTTAGCTAAGTAGGTTTGCCTCTAGTAGAGAAACTTGCTCTATGCTGTTTATCAGGAAAAGATCAAGAGCAGAAAATGTGCAATGAACTGCCAAAAAAGCCCCATCATCTGTGAGGTTACCCTCAGGTACACAGCTGGGGTTTAACCAGGTGTACTCTATAGGGGAGCCATGCAATGTCTCATTTGGCAGGTGTGCGAACGCTACTGATAGGGAATAATTTCAGCTCTTGGGGTCTCAGCATCTGCTCAGCTCAGGGTCCCCTAGGAAGGAGCCAAGGCAGATCAGACTGAGACAGGTTTTTAGCACATCCTTCTTCACAGTGCAATGTCTCAATCCCAAATCTATCCACCTGTGTGCTCCTTCTCTATCTCAGGGCTCCCCACTTACCCTGGGAATGCTCCCCCTCTCACAGACCCATCCACTGCAATTCCATTTGCTTAGTTTTCCTCCCTTTCCATGTTAAGGCAAGTTTCTCATTTCTAATCAGCAGTGTCAGGTTCCTGTGTTTCAATAAACCCAGCCTGAATCCTCCTGAAGATGGATTCTGGCAAGTACAAAGCACCAGCCAGTCCAAACTATGGACCAGTTGAGATATCCACTGTAAGGAAACAACATTTTCCAAGTACAGTCACAATCCTGTCCTATAGTTCTGCAATATTTTGATTAAACATTTTTTTTTCTCTTTACATGCTTAGTGTTGGCCTCACTAGTTGTCCTATATTTTTTTGGACCTCTAATGTGGTCAAAAAACATCAAACAACATATGTTAAGATTTGAGCCTTAATTCCTCTGTTTGAATACTAGTCCTGTCCCTTTTTTTCTTCACTTGCCCCTCTGGGATTCTGTATGTTTTGGTACCTCTTCTTTTTGCTAAAATACTCCTCTTAAAAATACTGCATTTGACTTTGCATAATGGTAGATTTTGCTCCTGGAACAACTCTGCCACCTTTCTTTGACCAAATTACACATACGTCAGTTATTAATGAAACATTATCTAACATGACACTTGGAGTTTTTAAAATCTATCCAAAAATCAACATTTAAGTTCTTTAATTTTGCTATCACTCACCTGGCTATTGTGAAAAAGCATTACCATCATTTTAAAATCACTTAAAGTGTTTTTGTGTAATAAAATTATAACTGTACATACTTGTCTTAAAAATCATCAGGGTTTACTCGTTGTGTTCTCTGTCTTATCACTGGAGATTTAAATGTGCCATGTGCTCTGTGTCCAATTAAAACACTTGCTCTGTGATTTCCATTCTAATTGCTGCAGTCAGATTGGAGTCTGAGTCTGGAGGAGTTTAGGAAGAATGGAGCAGGTGGGAAGCAGGATGGCAACAAGGGACAAACTTTGTTAATTCACAGATGAAATACAGGAATATGTTTCGGTGAAATAGTAATTAAGCTTTAAGAAACAAAACCTTCTAGCCCAACCACATGGATAAATATCAAGTGAGTCAGAACTTTATTGTTGCCTTCATTGGTCTAAAAAAGCAGACAAAACTGTCAAGGTTTTGGAAGTGCACCTGATGATCTCAACTAATAATTTCAAAGTGCATGCAATTTGCTCCCTTTATCTCAAAACCAGCGTAGCTCTGAAGGGTTGCATTAGAAAGGTGTCCCATACAAACTGTTCCAGTGGTGACCACCTTGTTTGAGAAGCCCAGCTGCTGTGAGAGCGGAAGCAGTACAGAAATCTCTCTTTTTTTCACTCCAGCATGGTTAGCTGCCCCACACACTCCTCCCTGAGCGTCTTGCAGGTATTGGTAAAACCTGCTTCATTGAGCATCACGTGAGGTGTATCTTACTGGGGTTGAACAAGTGATTTTAGCTCCTGATGGATGGCTTTGGACAGGTGTCTCTGTCCCTAAATAGACTTATTTGTTGCCCTTTTTCCACCTGTAGCTCTTCCCTTGTCACCAGAGACAGCACAGCTTATCTCCACAGCCCCGTTTAATGAGTCTGGAGTAGAAGCTTCATTTCTTGCTCAAGGTTAAGGTCTTCACGACAGGAGCATAGGTGGGACTCCTCACACACCTCTTCACCCAGAAACACAGCAGCACGCGAGAAAATGTTGTCAGTGCCTCTCTTCGTCCTCTCCTCACTGCCTTTGGGTTTATCCCCCAAACCTGGGAGGTGAAATTGTGGTGAGACGTGGTGCGACCTTACACGTTCGTTCTTCTGCTCTCTTTTTCCACGTGGATGCTCAGCAGTTTTGGGCGGCGACGCCTTTGTGTGAGTCCGTTCCAATGTAGATTTTTTGGAAAACGGCTCAAACGACTTTTTTTTTTTTCCCTAGAATGCCTGGATGCGGGGGATGCAGGGAGTGCGTCCCCACTGCTCCCATCCTCCTCCACCTTTGGCTGCCACGTCCGCCGCTCCAGCGGCAGCCCAGCGGGGGCTGCGCCAGGGATGCTCAGCCTTCCCGGGTGGAGCTACCCGGGCGTTCCCCGTGCTCCCGCGGCGTTGGCGGCGGCGGAGCGGCGGGGCCCCGGGGAGGGCCGGTCCCCTCCCGGCGTGCGGGGCCGCGGCGGGGCCAGCAGAGGGAGCGCACACGACACGGCGCTGTTCGGGCCCGCTCCCGGGCCCGCTCCCGGCGGGGGCTGGGGGAGTAAGGGGGAAAGGAAAGGATTCCCCAAACCGCCCCGTCTCGCCCTTTCCCCAGCCCGCGGGGAATGTGATTTTTCCATCGTTTTAAGTCGCAAGGCGGTCTGGGCAGTTCCTGCTGCGGGGCTGAACCCGCGCCCTAAAGGGTTGTGAATTTTGGCTTTGTCCTCCAGAGCATTTCTTCTCTAACCGCACTACGAAATCCGCAAATACCTTTTTGAGCAGACACCACATCTAGGAATGTCATCCCCAGCATGCCATTGATGCTCTAAATGTGACTATCACCTCTGCAGCCCTTGTGAGCATCTCTGATTACGAGTCCTGGAACTTTCATGCTCTGCTGGGACATGCAGCCCAGAGAGTGACGACAGCTCAGTCTCAAACTCTAGTGGCTCTTGATGCAGAATTGGTTGGAATAAGTCTTTTGCATGAAAATGATCAAATTTTAAAAAGAAAACCAGGTCATACAAAGAAAAGAAAACTCTTGAAAAGACTTAGTCATAAAAAAAAAAAGAAATTTATTTCTGCATCTGCCACTCAGAAAGCACCAGCTGCTTTATAGACCAAATTCACCCCAAAGAGCCTGTGATGTGAGACCCCCAGACCCACAAACCAATGGGGAGCTCTTCCACCTGCACAGAAATCCATGGATTTCAGGGGAGCCTGCACAAACCATTTTGCAGGAGTAGACCTGAAGCCAGTCACACAGATGGGCAATGTGACATTGGCTTATCCATTGCCCTTCATTATATTCTTACCCCCCCGCCTCCCCATGCCTTAGCTAATCTTTATTTTCCATGTACAAAGAGGGAAAATGGCTACTCCAGATGTCTCTAAGCTCCTCTCAAAAGCCATTATCTGGCAGGTCTCTCTAGAGGACTGTGCTAACTGTGGGAGTGTTGCTTAGTGGATAATAGTACCTATCCTCTATTTTCATGCTTCTAACAGTGAAAGATCTGGAGTTGTCTAACACATTTTCAAGCAAATCACCAAGGCAAGCAATAGCAGGGATGATGGGGAAGGGGAAAAAAGCAAATGTTGGAAGGACCTGGGCATTTTTGTGGAGGATTATGACTAATCAAGCTTTGATCTGCAGAGCTTTTTTTTTCTTCTTTCCTTTCCTGACAAGCCCCAAACATTCCCTGCCCTGTGAATGTTTCCTGCTCTCTGCTTTTGTGTTCTTACTGTCTTTCTCTGACCTCTCTAAGGCTTGGCTTGCAGCTGCCAAGGTTTCCCCATCCATCCAGGCTGTGAGTCTGTGGGTCGTTCCACTCCCAAACTGTCTTCAACTGCACCTCCTGAATTTGGAGGGAGGAGACACTCAAAAGTAGGTAAAAAGAATGGTCTCTGGCTTGCACAAGTCCAAGTGTTTAGTGAGGTGGCAATACCTTCTAACACAGTGATTTCTTCTGCCACTTCACATTTCTGAGTGCAGTCTCATCAGAAGAAAGTGGGGGATCCATGTGAAGGGGAAAGGCAGAAGCTTGTGTTATTCGTCTCCTGTGCACTCTCAGAACCCTGGGGCTGTTTGGAGGCTGACAAAAGGCAGGGCTGAAACAGGCTCGTCCTGGAGGAGTCTGTGATTACCAGTACAATCTGTGCAATCACAGATTGTGCCATCCTCTCTTATATTCCCCTGGTGGGGCCATAGCATTTCATACCCTCAGCCAGGAGTCCCTAGTGGTCCCAGTTGCACTCACTCCGTGCTGTGGCTGGGGTCAGCAAAACAAGAGGAATTGCAGCAGTGATGGAACTTGTTCCACTGAGCTGTATACATATTAATCTCCTATCCAAATCCACCAGAAAGGCATAAGTATGTATACTGGGGTTTCTGTGCTAAGGCTGGAGGATGGGAAAAAAAAAAAAAAAACTTTGAGGCTAAGTCAAATCCATATTATTCTTCAGAGTTTGCAGTAGACAGGGCTGTATCAGGACACAAGGTGGGCAATCACTCAGAGCAAGGGACTGCTTGAGGCAGCAGACCAGCCTGCAGTCTGTTCACCTATTCCAGGGCAGCAGGGCTGCTGTGGTCAGGGCTGGGATACAGGGGCAGGCATCAGGGAAGAGCATTGCCTTGCAGAGGTAGGTAGCACTATGTGCTCCTGGAATGGTCCCTTTTCCCATCAGGGAGCAGACTGTGTCAGTGTGTTTGTGCAGTGTCCATGGAGCAGCAAAAATCTGTCTTGCCTGCACTGACAAAGACCTTCCAGCTGGCTCTGCCCATAGACTGTTGGTTAACTCAGGTAAGACAGTGAACTACAGAAAATCAGATACTAAAATAGCCACAAACTCATGAAGACATTAATAGAGACCACCTATGCAGCAAACACAGAAAAAATAGCCTCCTTTTAGATACATGTTTGAGCACTTCTGCTTTGGTTGTTATCCCAACAAATATCTTCGGACAAAAACATCTCAGCCTTTTTATCTTTTAACTAGAGAGGACATAGATTTACCTGTGCCTATGCTTCCAAACAACACATAAGTTAGATTTACCTTACCCTCTCCTAAAGATCCCATATCTTAATAAGATTTAGGAATTTGTCATTCTGATTGTAATGTCTTTAAGATACTCATTTTATTGTAGGCTATAGTATTGCTGCCTTACCTAAGAAATAGTTCTACAGCAGCTCAGGAAGGCTTTTCTTGTTGCTGGTACAGGTCTTTTTAGTCCTATTGATATGTGACAAAAATTATACTCATGGCTGCAGCAC